>AP028427.1:9550392-9605000 GCA_036509395.1 Antheraea yamamai
AAAAAAAAAAAGCTTTCTAATGATGAATGAATTATCGAAATCCGTTTAGTAGTTTTTGAGTTTATTCGTTATAAACACACAAAAATACAACGTTTTGCTCTTTATAATATTAGTGTAGATTTAGAATATATTAGGTACATGTCACAAACGTTTTTAATGGATGCGCAGAGATGAGACAATTCCAGACATCACCATCATTCACATATTGATCCACTCTATAATAGCTTTTTGACACCAAAACCTGCTTGACATGGCGCTTAAATTCGCAATCCGACAAATCGGTAATATGCGTTGGGACTTTGTTGTAAAATCTAACACTATTTCCCCAAAAACTGTTACTGGTTTTACTAAGTCTATAACATGGGGCAACCAGTTTGTCACAGTTTGCGCACTTTTTATTGCCGGTTTTTTACGAAATCTAGCTTTTCAAGTTTCTTACGAACGTACATTAAATTGACAAGAATATATTGGGAGGGCAGATACCATATTCCTTAAACTTGATCTCTAAGGTTTCGCGAGGTCCCATATTGTAAATTGCTCAAACTGCCCGTTTTTGTAATAAAAATATAGTGTCTACCTCAGCTGCTGTCCCCCACAACAGAATCCCATAAGAGATTAAGCTATAGAAGTAAGCGAAGTAGACTAACCTAGCAGTGGCAATATCAGTTAGCTGGCGAATCTTACGTACTGCAAATGCAGCAGATCTTAATTTGCTTGCTAATTGTTTGATTTGAGGACTCCATTATAATTTTGAATCTAGTGTGATACCCAAGAATACAGTATTATCAACTAACCCTACAAAATCCCCTTCGATCTTAATGCTACTATCAACTTGTGGCACATTAGACAAAATAAATCTCATAAATTTTGTTTTACCTGTATTTTGCACTCAGTTATTTAGTGCAAACAAATGAGAAATTTCGTTTAAAGTTTTATTTACATGCCCAACCTCTGAATATGTCCTTTTTAATTTCAAATATCTGGCAGTGAAATTCCTGTCAAAATTGGTCCAGCCGTTTCGGAGATTACCCGGAACAAACAGACAAACAGACCAACAAATATTTTAAAAATTGCATTTTTGTTATCAGTAGCGTGTATACTTTCATCCCAATCAGTTTTTTATTTATTTTGATATTACATACAGACACTTCATTTTTATTATATTACATTGCTACTGATCCTTTTCAAAATTTTCTGTTTCTCTCTTTTTTTTTAATTCGCGATGTTTTCCCTAACTTTAAAATTTAGTAGTACCGTACTATGTACTTTTAAAACAAGACACTGGCAGATGCGTCAGTCACGCCTTGCCATAATTAAGAAATAATAATATATAACGTACTCTGACTTACTACTGATACCACAGACTATTAGTCGTACAAGTAACTGATACAGGCATAGATAAGTTACAGGTGCCCAGTAAGGAATAAAAAGTAAAACCGACATATAATAAATAATCAAATTTTCCTAAGGGATCTAAATATTATCGGGAGTATGGGAGTTAGGTCTGCAGCTTTATCTTTCAATATTAAAGCTGAATGTAATGTAACCAGAGCTCGAACTGGACTAATGAAACTGCCGCACTATGAAGTGAAAACTCCTGTTTTTATGCCTGTTGGGACGCAGGTGATATAATTATTCACAAAAATTTATTATTTAATCGCTAATAATGACTATATGATACTAGTGATGACGTATGTTTTCATTTGAATTCAGAGATCCTATCAACAATAATATTTATAAAGTTTTTGTTATCCAGGGTACTATGAAAGGCTTGTTGCCTGAACAGCTGGAAGATTTAGATTGTGAAATTATACTAGGTAATACATATCACTTGGGTAATCGTCCTGGCACAGATGTTCTGAAAAAGGTGGGAGGCTTGCATACATTCATGGGATGGAATAGAGCACTGTTAACAGACTCTGGAGGTTTCCAAATGGTATCCTTATTAAAACTAGCTGAGATCACCGAGGAAGGTGTGAAATTTAAATCACCATATGATGATTCAGAAATAATGTTAACACCAGAAAAATCGATTGAAATTCAAAATTGCATAGGTTAGTATTTGGACTTGATGTAATATTTATTTTATACTATATTACTGAATTTTCAAATATAATTTTACACACCTGCAGGTGCAGATATTATAATGCAATTAGATGATGTAGTTCAAACAACATTCCAAGACTATGATAGAATCAAAGAAGCTACTGAGAGAACAAGTCGGTGGTTAGACCGGTGTTTAAGTGCTCATCAAAGACCTAATGAACAAAGCATATTTCCCATTGTACAAGGCCTATTAAACAGCGAGCTTAGAGAACAGAGTGCTAGAGAACATATGAACAAAGATGTTAATGGGTTTGCTATAGGCGGCTTGAGGTTGGTGTTGACAGTTCAAGTCAAAAGGTTTATTGGTACTTAAGTATTAACACCACTGTATTGTGCTTCCCAACTGTTACAGTGGCCGTCTCGCACTGTCTTTGTTGCGCAATTTCAACGTAATCTAACTGATTTTTGTTCTCAATTTTTCCATCTCCGTTTGCTAGGTTAGACTTGCGAAACAGGGACAGAGAGATCTGGCCGTGGTAGCGGTTGGCAAGCGCATATCCATGGTGTTTATGTGTCAGTACTGGTTTATTTTATGCTCAAAGGTAGATATGGAAATAAGTTTTTTGTAAACCCTCATCCCCTTACTACTAAAAGTTATTTAAATCTGTCTATAGCAAGATGTGAAAAGTATTTTTGAACAAATTTAATAATTCAATTCAAAATTCTTGTTTATCTTATTAAATATTTTTAAATAAATAAATGTTATGCATGATTTAGATACAAAATAAATTTCAACAGATATGTAACATTATTTGAAAACTTATTACTGCTATATACCTATATATATAATCTCATATGATGTGTTATTAATAAAATCTATATTTATTTCTAAAGTGGTGGTGAAGTAAAGGATGATTTCTGGCCCATGGTCAGCTTAAGTACTGGAATACTGGATAAAAATCGACCCAGATATCTCATGGGTGTGGGTGTGGCCATTGATTTAGTAGTCTGTGTAGCACTTGGAGTAGACATGTTTGATTGTGTTTACCCAACTCGAACAGCTGTAAGTAACTAAAAAATACTGGTTGCTTATTCATATATCTATAAATTAACTAGCAGGCACCCCAGACGCTGTCCCGTTATGATAAAGAAATATATACTTAAACCTCCACAGGAATTACTTTATCTACTTATGAAAACTGCATGAAAATCCGATCCGTTTCTCAGTTTATCGTAAAAAGACAGACAGGTGTGGCAGAGGACTTTTAAAATATGTGTGTAATGATTTGAACACATTGTTGACCTCTCACAAGTTGACTTGTGTTTTAATGGCCAGATTGTGCCATCTGACCATAATTAAACTTGTGATGCTTTTTTTTCACATGAAGAGAATTAAAAATTGCCACTGATTAATGTTTTGAAAAGATGTTCATATAAGAATCTTGTTTTTTATGTAAAATAAAAAAAAAATCAAATGAATTTTACTGATATATGTGATAAAATTTCATATACATATTTACAGAGATTTGGATGTGCTCTTGTCAATAAAGGGCAGTTGAATTTAAAACAGAAGCAGTATGAAGCTGATTTGAATCCAATAGATGACAATTGTACATGCTCCACTTGTAAAAATTATACCAGAGCATATTTGCATTGTATTGTAACTGTAGAAACAGTTGCTTGCCACTTAATATCGGTGCACAATATTGCGTACCAGGTAAGTAAATGTTATTGATCATTTTATAAAAATATATTCAATGTTATGTTGTTTTTTATATTATAGGGAGCAAACGAACAGGTGGGCCGCCTGATGGTAGGTGATCACCGCCGTCTATAGACACCAGTGACACGAGGAGAGTCACAAGTTTGTTGCCTGCCTGTATGTATGAAATAACACCAGTGTGAACTGAAAGATGTAATGCACCTATAAAAGTATTGCAAAGGTTACAACTTAAGGACCAGTGAGATTTGATGTGACTGATCAAATACCTACAAATAAAAAACAGAAATAACACCTGACGACAACCTAAGCCTAAGTCAGCTTTGTACCTAGACTGAATTAACTATACAGATGAATTAAATCCATGCTGAGACTAATGTAGAAATATAGTTTATTTGTGGGAGAACTGATATCAAAAAAAAGTAATTATTTGTACTTACCAAATACACAATATTTTTATGGGATTAAATATCCATTTTAGTGATCACTATGTGAAGAAAACTATGGCGTATAAATTAAATATATAAAAAAAAAACTAATAGCTCAGCAACACTAAATTTATCTTGAAATTAAACAAATTGGTGAATAAAACAATGAATGGACAAAAGCATAATCTTCAACTAATAAAAATAATTAATCAGAAAATATTGTGTTCATGAGATCTATAAAATAAGCCATTTTTCTTATAATGATGTTTCTTGTCTAGTCTCTTGGGTTTCTTAATAAATAAACTAGTGAAGTGATAGATTCAAATATGGATTTAATGGTATGTGAAAATAGCTTTTAGTATATACATGAATATTCTCAAGTACTCTTATGTATTTGTCAGTAGAATTTGAACTCCCAATCATGGCTATTCCCTCTCAATGTCAGTTATGCCCTACATTTTCCTATGGTGAATAAAGGGGAGAATCTTAAATTAATTTTCATTTGCTCACAATGTCATAAACTTCAAAAATTTTACTCGTTTAGATAAATAATAGAATGTATGTTATTTGTGTGTATACAGTATGTTGTATATACATTATTACATTATATTATACATTATATTATTTAAGTGTAATTCTGTAAAGATAATTAATTCTATATGTCCAAACTGTTTGTAATTATTACAATTTGAAAAACAATATTTACAGACGTAATGAAAATAATCTTTTTAATTTTCAGATGCAGTTAATGAGAACAATGAGAGAAAATATAGAGCAGGGAACTTTTCCACATTTTGTACAGAAATTTGTTGATGAGGTTTATCCAGACGGCAATTATCCTTCTTGGGTACTGCAGTCATTAAAATCTGTTGGAATAAATATATTAAAAAAATAACACTTTTTGTTTTTATACAGAAAATATAAATTATAATTTCTTAACTAGTGTATTTTGTCTTTCACATAAAATCATCAGAATCATTGCCGTCATAATTTGTAGTCATATTTTCTGGCTTCATTAAAGTGGAATAGCTTCTAAGTTCTGCTTCTTCTTTTTTTCTTTTCTCCTCTTCCTTTTCAATCTCTTTTTTATCTCTTAACAACTTTTTCTTATCTTCTCTTTCTAATCTGTCTCTTGTTTCTCTTTCTTGTCTTAAATTTGGAAATGCTTCTTTCTTTGTTTTATTTAGTCTATTAACAATTTCATTACTTCTTTTAGCAACCCTAACTTTTCTTACTTCTTTATCCTTGTGGAATGCTACTTGTCCAACCTAGAAAAATAAAATAAATGTATAAATATTCTATATTATTTAAAATTAAATCAAATAATTTTAGATAAAGATAACTACATTTACATTTGAATTAGAGCTATATAATACATTAAATAATATTAGCATAGTGGCATATATATTTTTTTTTACAACCAACCTCCATTCCTGCAGTCTTCTTTAAATTTGACCACATTGTATATACAATATCTATATCATTCATTTTGTTGCCCATGATAGAATTTGCTTTTACTAACTGGCAGGCATCATCAAGAACCAAACTGGGTATGTCATCTATAGTTTGACCCTGAAACATTGATATTTAAGTACATTTGTAGCAACTAAATTGGCCTAGGTAAATATATGAGGGGTATAGAATCAAAAGTAGTTATCTTCTTGATATACAATTTTAGAGTACAAAAAGTTTTTTAGGGTTTTACATATGTATGAAAGTACACTAAATTTAAGTAAATAAAAAATGTTCTTGTAATAATTATATAATAATAATCATGCATATTATAATAGAAATAAGCTTAAAAGACAAATAATTGGCAGTATAACTAGTTTTGAGCACTGGACAGAAACAGTTTTGATTACCCTTAATTTGATAATTGCAAAATACTTACAGGTGCTAAGCGCAAATAAACATGCGCAGAAGATACTTTATCGACATGAAACCAAACATCTTCAGGCCAACCCCATTTGATTAGATCTTCATCTGAAACAGCAGAAGTATTTAAAATATTGTGTTATTATTTTTGGGTGGGTAGGGCATTAATATTTTATCCTATCAGTACATGTCCTCTACACATGAGCTGTAACAACCACCAAAGTAGCATGTATTCCAGAATGAACCGGTGTATAATGAAGTAACTAAGCAGTTTTGTAGAAATCTGTACCCAACTGGAACGTGACCATCACGCATATGACGAAAAACAGGCAGTCAGTCTTTTTCGTTCTACAAATTTCAGGATTGCTCGTTATTACATATGCATGCAAATTTGCAAGCCGGCATCGCATTACCAAATTTACATTGAAACTGTATTTACCAACAAGTACAATAGCCGTACCACCATATTAAAAGCAGTTGTTCAGAGGCTGGGTAAGTGTTATGACAGCATAAGGAATCCGTAACGAAATGTGCTGTTATCATTTTCTTAAGTTAAAAAGAATTTCCTTACTTTCATGTTTGTCTATTCCCATAAACAAGGTTACAGGAGGTGTGACTACGTTACTTGTGAAATAGAACACCATTTTAACGTTGTTTATTTTGTGTAATTCTAAACCGACTCTACTGTATTCCTATTCTCGCAGAACAGAATAATAATTCTCCTTGCGGAGACTCGCAGTCACCTGTTCTTTGTAATATTATACTTTTTGGTCTCCTGTACACAGATCACAGAATCATAAAACTCCTAGCGGAGACACAGACTGACTTATGTTTAACAGTCTGTGCACAGAATACAAATAAATATTTGCAACATAAATTTGTATCCAGTGCTGCCAACGCTTAAACTGGCTCTTCAACCTCTTCTCTTTCTTCCGTGACTCAATTTGGAAACCATTATAATAGCGGCACGCTATGATGGTCGTTTTGACATTTCTCTGCTCATAAGGCTTCGTATTACGAATAAATTAAAATAGCAAATTTGTTTGAAGGAGTAAATTGCTTTTCTTTACTTTCAATAGTAACGTGCAATTAGTCCTAAAATTTATCAAATATATGATTTTAGGACACAAAATTATATTAACCTTTGCCAATATCACAGAGTATGTTATAAAAAATATTACATTTCTAATTGATTTATAATATATTGATGCTGACTCCAATTTTTATATATTAAAGATTATTATTAAAGATATACTGTATGTTTAAAAAAGTATCCATCGGCTTGGAATTTTCATCTTACAACATTGGTATGGTGTTTACTTTCACAATTCAGATCATAGATAAGATACTATATACTGAGATTCAGATATTATATTGTTTTAGAAGAGTTTATGTTTTAAGTGATCATAACGTAAACAGAGCCCAAATAAAAAATAAAAAATATGGGTAGTCCCGAACGTGAACTGTGCCCTCCACCTTCAGAAGAAGATGAGCTAACACTTCCCAGAGCAAGTATAAATAAAATGATAAAGGAGTTAGTGCCCTCAGTACGTGTTGCTTTCGAGTCGAGAGAATTAATACTAAACTGTTGTACAGAATTTATTCATTTAATTAGTTCTGAAGCTAACGAAGTATGCAATCAGAGCAATAAGAAAACAATAAACGCAGAACATGTACTTACGGGTAAATATACCTTTTTCTGGAATTAATTTTCATGATATCATTTATTTTTATTAAAAGTCTGTTAATGAAATGATAATCTTCCATTAGGGTAATTGCATCTTCTTTTTGTAATTTAATTTCAGTATACTTTCCTGTTCAATAAATACAAACCCTTATCACATATCAGTTTCATAATTATAAGGTTTAAGGGACATAAAGGTTCAAGAGCTGATTATTGTTATCAATAAACATTAATACTTTAATAGATGAACTATGAATAAAAAAACCATTTATTTTATAATCAAAGATGTGATAAATAGCCTAAAATAGCACTTAATAAATAATAAAGGGTTTTCATACTTTCATTATATAAATATAGTATAAAGCCATGTCTGTCTGTATGTCTGTTCGCAAAAAACTTAATTACTACTGAACAGATTTGGTGGTTTTCAACAGTGGATAAAGTGATTCATGGGGAAGGTTTTGGTATATATTTTGTCAAGGATTTTTTTTTATAAGCGCGGGACAATGTCTACCACGACCTCTAGTAACAATATATTAGCCACACTCTATGATGGCTGTTTTGATACATTATGATAATGATGTGAATTGTTGATTTATTTTAAAAAATATATAATCAAATGCTCCTTTATTTTCCATTAAGCATACCAGACACAAGTTTACCAGATAAGGTAGTTGTACTGGTCAGTAATCCTATATAGAATATAAATATATAATGTCAAATTTTGAAAAATATGAATGCTGACTTTTGTTATAAATAAGTATACTAAAAATTATAATTAATTAAAGATATCAAATCAATCAACAACAATCAACAAATCTATCAAAAGCATTCTGTTAGTAATAATGTAAAAAGATGTTTTGGTGAGACCATATAGTATACAGTTAATAATAGTTGTATTTAGATAAATCTATACTACATAGTTATACATATATATAGAGTAGACGATAGTGTAATAAATTAATTTGGGTCCTAAAATTTATTGTATGTGTAAATTTTAGGACTAACTGCAAGTCGCTATTGACAATGAAGAATAGTAATTTACTCCTTCAAACATAGTGTCTATGTATATGAAACTTCATGCATGGACAAACATAAAATTGGCCATTGTAGCATGTAACTACTATAATAAGATATTGGATGATTTTAGCTTTAGATCGACTGGGTTTTAGTGATTACACAATAGAGGCAGAAGCTGTGCTCAAGGACTGTAAAGCTGTAGCTGCAAAACGAAGACGACAAAGTACACGGCTTGAAAATTTGGGTATACCAGAAGAAGAATTGTTAAGACAACAGCAAGAATTATTTGCGAAGGTATGTTATTTTTGATATAATTCTAATTAAGGTAGACTTATGTTGTTCACTGAATTAAATATATAACCTTGTCTCGCTTATATGAATATTATAGGTGTTTTAATTCTGACCTGCACTCTTCTCATAGTGATGATTTTGACATTCAGTGGTTGCCTGATAACTTGTGAATTGTATGTCATTTAGATGTCTATATGTATATTAGGTCCTTACATATGAAATAAATGTTTTATATGAAAAAATTAATGGAAAAATATATTATGAGATAATATGGTTTGCAATTGTTGAAAATATAGATCTGCCATAATCCTCTAGCTGGATCTTAGGAAGTTGTAGTGTATGACACCAACCACTCATCGGTACCTTTTCTGAGTTAACTTCGCTTGCAGCATGGTTTGGCAGAACACTTTTAGAGTATGGTGTATGGTTTATTGTGGAGTTTTTAGTCGGTAAGGTCCGTCTTTGGAAACTGCTCTGCTACTTTTATTAGTAGGGTGGTTGACACTACTTATGCTTCCCTGAGCCTCTGAATGTCTCATGTAGGATTCTTCTCCACAAACAAAATGCTTTGGCCGGTTCTACTGTATTCAACCACTGTGAGGACCATTTCAGATTTTCGTAAGGGCCGTTTTCAGCGCAGTGCGATATACCGGGTGAATGTTTGTGAAGAGTGACATCCTTCAACCCTGTGGTAGTTCATGTTCACATTTAACATATAAAATAATAATATCAAAACAAATACTAATAAACAACAAAGAGGACCTTAGTTAAAGTTTGTTCTAAAACTTTTAAAAGTATGGGAACGATACTTTTAAACGTAAAAAAATCAGGCCTAGGGTCAATGAAAAATTTTAAAGGGGCCCTTTTCAAGGTTAATCATTACGTAACTGCTTATCGTGGGAAAGCCACACGGTCAAACGGATCAAGCGGGGCGTGAGTCAGGGTGCGAGGGTCCGGACTGCGCGACAGGACGTTTTATTACACGAGTTTGTTTTTGCGTAAATCACCTGATGTTGAGTGTATATAAGTTTTGCGTTTCTCGAGATAATTAGGTCAAATAATAAGCACCTATTTTTTTATTGATTTAGAACGAGAAACGACTAATGATTATCCTGTAAAAATATTGCTAGCGACTAAACAAGCGCTGTATATGTACATAAATCAATGCTGAACTAATGCAAACCCCCTTTTAAAAATCCCTAGAGTATTTATTATATGTGTATTTTCAGTTATATTTTGAAATAAACAAGAATTAGAAAGCAATCGGCAATGGTACTAAATTTTTTTTTGAAAGGTTTCTTTTTACTTGAAAAAATGTCTTATTCTTAAGTTTATGACTTTGATTTTTAAAAGAGCAATCAATTATCTATATAAATTGCCATGTTTGCTATTTTATTGTAAACTTGTTTAATTCGAAAAACTATTTCCTAAAAACCCGAATTTCCCATGTGACAATTTTTTCAGAGAGTATAACTTGATAAATAATCAATATAGAGAATAAAATTGTGTACATTCACATTCATACCCACTAAAAGTGGAATTATGCTGAATGTGAACGAATTTCAGAACCTCACTTCATACTTCAACTTCACTTAATAAAAATTAAGAGATTACTTGATTGCGCAGTGGAGGGTCTTCGTTAGAAATGCTTTTCTTTTCTTGTGACTACTATTTTTCCTGTTGCTTCCTTTTCCTTTCGCTGGAGTCTAGTGCAAGTTCCTTGCTTATTGTCGTAATGACAAGGCCTCTACAGCATCACCTGGCTTGATTCTCCGTTTTTTTCCGTTGCTTTGACGGGCCTTCGGCTTCATGGGCCTTTCTGAGCAAGCGCTTAAGGCACTTAGCCGAAATGGAAATTAGCGGAAGGGGTGCCAAAGTGGACGGACCGTGGCTTGGCCTGTTGCCTTGCACGCAATGTCGCTATCGAGCTTAGCTAACCATAAATATGTGTCGCACAAACGTGTGCATGTATTTCGAATCTGGCAATCATTCGGCTGCTTTATATACCCTTTAAGGGGTGTTTAGGTGAGAACTACGAACTCGGCGCGTTTTCATGATCCTCCCACTAAATATTACATCTATCTCTGTTTACATCTATCTCGTTGTAATAATATCTACAGTATGATTATTTTCTTTTATGGTACTGCGGTTACAAAAAACTAGTAAACTATGTTTTGACCTAATATAAACGAAATAAACTATACTTTAAAAAGGTTATATCCGAATTTCTTAACTAATTTCCTATACATCTATATTTTACAACACTGGTCTACTGTTGATCGCTAACAGGATATCAACATAAACCGTCGTTATTCCAGTCTACAAATATCACGATTAAATCTCTAGTTAGACAAAAATAAATCCTTTGTTCCCAAAACACGAATCACTATTACAAGCCTCTAATATGTATAATAGATCATGATTCAGAAAACTATGAACATATAGTTTCGATGTTTTTTGTGAACTTAGGGAGTAACGCATAAAAATAAAACTTGTTTGGGTGATGTTATTCTATATCGCAGTACAGTTTCCGCATTACATAAAGCGCGTTGGTCACAAAAATACCGTGTATTATGATGAAATGAACCGTATATAGATATGTATTTATACAACGTTCCAATTTTGCTAAATCGTATATATTGGCCTTTACTGAAACTATATATCAGGCGAAACACTATATTCGTAAGTGATGAACGTAATATGTACGGTCTTATTGATCTACTGAATCATATGATTTGAACCGTATAAAATCTAAAGCGGTAAAGTAGTAAATAAAATAGATTTGTGAAAACCTACTTTTTATAATAAATTTTGTCGATTTTAATTACTTTAATAGTACTTCAAACAGTACAAGACTAGATTTTTTTTCCGTGTTAAAATATTAACCACGATAATCTGTGGATACAAATAAAATTTTATCAGTTTTGATTTGTTACTTTGTCAAATATTTTCGGCTCAAGAATACTTAAAACATCAAACATATCTATCTGCGTGTGCGTTTATATGTTCCTGAATGTCTCAAACTTTCAGGCATTTGGATAGTTTTTTTTAAGCAAGAAGCTTTTCTCATAATAATATCAATTAATAAAAGACGTTTAATCTTTGAAGATTTATGACACTGTTGTGATGAGTGCGGAATACTTTTCATTAGAATAATTTTTATAATTTTTTTTATGGCAACTAAATAATTATAGCGTCAGTGTTTTTATTTTTCATTAAATATTTTTTTCTTTGTTCGATAGGCCCGTGAAGAGCAAGCTAAACAAGAACAACAGCAATGGTTACTCCTACAACAGCAGGGTTTAGTTGGAGCTGAAGGTATACGACAACCTTATGTTCCTCCAGCTGTAATACCTAAAGCTGAAGAAGATGAGGACGATGACTATTCATAAATTCTCCAAGCCTTTGAATTATATTTTAACCATGTATAATGATGATATATAATAAAGCGTGTACGTCTCTATGTCTAAACAGATTTATTTAATAAAACCTCTTTTCAATATGTTCCAACTATAGGTTTTATTCAAGTGATATATATATGAATGACAGCTTAGACATTTTTGTACATATCTAGGAGAAATTACTTCGTGTCAGTGGGCGTAAGTCATAGCGTAAACAATGCATATACCAAAATAGACTATATTATTTTCATCTCCAGCAACATGGTATTTACAAAATGAGCAGTGATTTTAAAAAGTACAAAAGGCCGAAACAAAAACGTCTCAAAACCAGGAAACCTGAAACTACTGTTATGTATTTAATAATATCTTCTCATAGTTCATTTCAAATCTCAGAGAAGTTAATACTGAAGTGATTTCTATTTTTTATCAGACATCAAGGCCATCAAGACCAGTTACCAATGAAAAGAAACCTGGGCCTATTGTTCCTCTACAAGCAAAAGATTCAGAATGGGTGGACATATTGCAGTCAAATCAGTTAGATAGGCTGAGATCATCAACTCACTCTTCCGATGAAGAGGAAATGTTACAAATCGTAAATCTTATGTTAATTCATTGTTTATTTTATTTAAATTAGCAATTAATCTATTTAATATACATAATACTTGTAACATAAAAAAAGTTGAGGTAGTTATAAGGACTGCTGACAAAAGTGAACACTCAATACAATAGAATAATTGGGTTCTCTTTTAATTTTTTTAATGAATTATAGTGTGAATGATAATATTTAAAATGTTGAATTTGTTTATTGAAATTATTAACATTAGTGTGGTTTTTATATCTATTGGCACCCGGAGCAACAATTATATACATATTTATAAAGTCTATTAGTCAAGGAAACGTATGATGAGCTGCAAAATATCAATATTACATATACACAGACCCATATACTTCGCGTCGCTAGTCTGATGCAAGCTGCGCAAGTGCAATACGACCGGTCATGCTTACGTAGCATGTCATGACGCGAAATTAAATTTATCTCTTACCAAAAATGCCGCTCAATGCGCCTAAAGAAGTTTTCACTTCAATAAACAAAATTTTTAAACATGTTGACTTTTATACTAGACTCTTATATTAGGTCTTTACCTATGAAATTGCCGTTTTGTATGAAAAAATTTAAACGAATTTTTTTCATGTATTTTTTATTTGTATTAATCGAAGTAATCACCCATGCAATCAATGCATCTTTGCCAACGCAGTGGCGGTTTATTGATGCCCTTCTTAAAGAAATCAGCTGGACGGGGGGCAACAAATTCTTCAAAGGCACTTTGTACTGCTTCTCGAGTATTGAATTTTTTTCCCGCCAAGGAGTTATCCAAATTATGGAAAAAGTAGTAGTCTGTAGGCGCAAGGTCTGGTGAGTAGGGCGGATGACGGGGAACTTCCAACCCCAGTTCTTGCAACTTGGAGACCGTCTGCTGTGCAGTATGAGGTCGCGCGTTGTCGTACAGGAGCAGCGGAGACGAGCGATTGACCAATGCTGGTTGGAGATGTGCCAACTTCTCCATCATTGTGTTCAGTTCTTCACAGTACACATCTGCAGTAATGCTCACCCCGTTTGGTAGGAAGCTGTGATGAATCATACCGGCGCTAGACCACCAAACAGTGACCATCACTTTTCTAGGGGTAAGTTTTCGTTTAGGGCATTGTTTAGGTGCTGAACCAGGATCCAACCAACTTGCTGAGCGCTTGCGGTTATCAAACAGAATCCATTTTTCATGTAACAATGCGGTTCAAAATTCCTTCATTTGTGTGTCTGTTGAGCTGTGCAAGGCACGTCTCGACGCGTACTTCGCGCTGGCGATCATTGAGTTCGTGGGGCACCCATTTGTCAAGCTTTTTTACCTTGCCAATTTGACGCAAATGGACCAATATTGTTTTGACGCTAACGTCGAAAGCTGCTGCTCATTCAGCCGTAGATGGTGTATCATCAGCTTCCACAATCGCCTTTAATTCGTCATTGTCGACCAAAGTCTTCGGACGACCGCGAGGTTCATTTTTCAGGTCGAAATTCCCAGAACGGAAGCGAGCAAACCAATAACAGGTGGTGCGTTGGTTTGTAGTGTTAGCTCCGTAAACGTCGTTGATGTTGCGTGCCGCTTGTGCCGCGTTGCTGCCACGACGGTACTCATATTCCATAATTACTCGAATTTTTAACGTATCCATGATGACAAAAAAGATTGAAATGCGATGAAAATGTAACACTAATCAATAAACAAATGACTACTTTTGGAAAAAGAATTCCATGTTTTTAAAATAAAATTAATTTGAAATTAGAATTCTTAGCCAAACAAAAATTATTTTGATTTGAAATGGCCAGTATTGCAGAACGGTAATTTCAATTTCATTTCATTTACCTATTACTTAGTGTACTTAAATGTATGCCGTTCAATTAGGACAACTTTGTAAAATATTAATTGGTTGCCTATAATGTTACAAATATAACTTTTAAATCAATCATTGTTGTTTAGGTTGAATGTGAGGATGGTCCACAGATAAAACCGTTAGCTATATTATTCCCTGGATTATTAAACACAGATCCAGAAACATTACATGGAATGCTTAACAAAGTCATATCTACAACGGAAGTAACACGGCATTTAGTCAATCTAGGAGAGAAAGCTAATTTCATGTCCATGAAAAAAACAGATCGTTTAATTCCACGAGACAAGGTAATTGGAACATTAAATAATACACCATGAACCATTCAATGGATACTTTAGTATTTGATTTAACGTTTATTAACAGAAATGGTTGGAGAGTTTGACTGAAAACAGTTCGTCCAACTCTGGATCAGTTAGCGAGAGTAAGTTATTTCCTACCACGTATCTCCAAATCTTAGGTAGATCGAAACTGATATTTATTCATTTATTTGTTTCATCAGAAATACATAGCGTATTTATTATTTTATGTAAGTTATTTTTTTTATTTACAAATTGAATATATAATAAACATTTTTTTTAGTACAACCAGAACCGGCCGTGTAATTAGGATATACTCTTCATTATATCATAATTGGATTTTGTTTATATTATAGGAGGCAAACGATCAAGTGAATCACCTGATGTTAAGTGATCACCACAGGTCCATAGACACTTGCAACACCAGAAAAGTCACAAGTGCGTTGCCACCCTGTGTTTGGGAGAGGGGGAGTGGGGAAGGGGCGAGGGAGAGGGCAGGTGGGTTATCCGGTGCTCTCACTAACCGAACGAAAAGCAACAATGCAAGTACTGTTACTTCACGTCGTTTTTCTGCGAGAGGGTGGTACTACCCCGGGCGAGCCGACCCATTCCTATTGAAACCAGTAATAGCTTCAGTGTGGCTCTACCACCTTCTTGGTATTAAAAGAATGCGATTAGCTCTAATCTGACCACCTGACCACTCTATGTAGTATACAAAACAAGTGACGACACATTACTGGATGTGTACTCACGAGAACATTAACCTCACCAACAAATCTGATAAAAGCTATGGGGCTGATTGCAGATAAAAGGAAAAACAAAAAATAAAAAAAAATTGGTATTATTAATTATGTATATTTTTATACGTTATATCCTTTAATATAATATACTTTAGATCCTTACCTATTAAGTTAACGTTTTATATTCTAAAAATCAAACAAATTTTAATGAAACATATATATTTCATTAGAGGAAAATTTCGAAATGCTATTTACGTCAATGCATTTTTGCTATTTTAGAGACAGATGGAATTTATAAACTCTTTAATGGCGTTCTGACTATTACATACTAATTGAAATTATTTTCTTGTAAAAAACTATTACAATTCCAAAGAAAATGGGATCAGCTGGAGCAAGGTCTAGTGAGTGAGAAGCTCCAGTCATAACTTCTCTAGTTTTAAGACGGTCCGTTGTACGGTATAGAGCCGAAAATTGTCTTGAAGAAGTATGGGCTAGAACAATTAACAAATTTCCATTGTTTGAATGCGAAATTCAATCATCGTTATTTGCAATTTGTTACAGTACCTACACTTCTACAGTAATTATTGTGCTAGGTGTCAAAAAGGTATAATGCGGGCCGGGGGCCCGTCTCCTCATTGCATAGGTCTGGGTGACGAGGGGAAGCAGCTGGAGTGTACTTAGCCTGTCTGCCTGTTAGGCAGAAGCTCGGCGGTTACCTTCCGCCGGGCGGGCCGTTTGGGCGGCTATCCAAGGTTGAGTAGCTCGTACGATCCCTTGTCGCCCCAACAAATACGGACTGTCGGTACATCGTGGGGTTTTAGTCCGTGCGAGTCGGACATAACCCACTCTCTCCCCCGGGAGGGTGGGTATCCATAAGGGATTTCTCAAAGTTAATAATTTAAAAAAAATGTCACCATAGGTCCATGGATGTGGTTTGTGTGTAGAACCAATGTGACGGATATTGCCAAGCCAAACATTAAACAGGGTCCACATTTCAGCATAATTAACAATCCAATTCAGAATCACCTCATTTTGTTTATATTCGACAAGTTAAGGGATATTTTCTCGCGATTTTTTTGTTGTTATTCAGTGAGCTCATACGGTGACTAGATTCCGGGCATTTTTATGTATCCAATTTGAAAGAAATCAATAAGTACTGTTTTATTCTTTATCTCAGTTTGTTTTATTGTCTCCGGTTGGCCATTTAGTTCGTTATTGAAAATAACTGCTAATTCGAAAATTTTATGGTCGCAAAAATAGCACTATCAAAGAAGAATCGAACGGTGAGAAATCAAATGCGTGTTACATGCCGTAGAAATGAAATTTTCAAATAGAAGGCGAAAAGGGCGTATGCCTCAGTGTTCTCCAAAACCCGAAGGCAAGCTAAACATTGCTCCCGCTCTACCCGATAGTCTTTACCCCCCACCACTTTTTGACACAAAAAAAGGTTGCAGATCAGAATTTCAAAGTCCTCCAATAAGAAATTTCACTTTAAAACAAACGTTGACAAAGTTGTATTATGAAACTTATATGCATTTGGAATTCTAAGATATCGATGACCACACCAGCCAGTATTAACAATCAGAATTTTTTTAGATAAGGCCTATATGTGACCTAATATGTGCCCGTGTTAAGGTTTTACAGTGTCCTATGATTATTGTAATACTTCTCAATTTTGTTAGAACTGACTACTGCAATTAAAAATTGACTTAACAGCACTATTGTAATATAAAGGTCTATCATGCGATTCCGAGTCAGCAAATGGAAGCGATAACGTTACAATGACTTCAAAGGATATCTATACACTTAAGAGAGCTATGGCACCAAATTCCGTATTACATGAAGAAAATAAACAGTCAATGCAAGACGAAGAAAAAGTAAGTTTTAATCTTCGATCAACAGTTGTTATTATTGATCGAAGGTTTTAATAATGTAGAGTAAATGCATATTAGACATGATATATTTTATACATTATTATATAAATAGCGTTTTGATAGAAACACACGAGTCCAAAACGTTTACTATAGATATATGATACGAGTATGATTTCACTTCAGTAATTCTAGACTAATTCGTAGACTGCATACGCGTGCATATTTCTTATATTAGCATAGGTTTTTACACACGTGTAACTTTGGATTGTAGGTATTTGTCATCACATCGAAAAAATATGGTGGTTCATGTAGATGTACCTCAAATAGTTAACACCGCAATCATGTAGCAGTCGGAGAAATTCAGCCGCAGGGATTATTATAGTCACCTCTAAAATAAAGTCGGTTTTCATGTATTGCCTAGGAAATAACAGTGAAGAGAAATGTATTGTCCAATATTATCTTAAACACCTATGCTTAATGCCAACACTAACAGTAGAGAACTTTCTCGTATATTTTATATTATATTAAGTACATAATATTTTTTGTTTGGTATTTTTAAACAAACACATTTGGCATGTTTCGTTAAAGAATTTTTGGTAGTTGTACGTATTCAACATTTTTTTTAAAATAAGTGTATCTGTGCTAATGAAGTAATATTTTAAGGCAAATAAAGAAGTACACGAAGAGGACGAAGAGTGACCGTTTGGTAGATTGGAATTACTACTTCTAGTACCTTGCCCAATATTTGGAGAACTCCAAATGTTGATAGATTTGTTGATAGAATGTTGAACTTGCAACGTAACGCTACATTATTTTGTGTCGAAGAAAGGATTAAATAATATCATCGGACTGTCTATAACAGTACATACAGTGACAACAATATGTGTACAATTGTACCCAAAATAAAATTACAAATTCGAGTTTTAAAGAAGTGTAAACGATTTGAATTATACTATTTTTATACAAATATATAGTTTTACAACTTACTTTTTAATTTTAAACGCAAAAAAACATATGTAATATATTCATTGTGATTATACCATATGCTGTAGAGATCAAGTTTAATCCATATGAAACGCCCAACGTAACTTACATATTTCATTAAATAAAAAGTAATCCGGTGTTGGTAGACATAGTAACGTTAATAACCAATTGTCTTTTAATAAGATGTAAAAGATAAAAATGATCACTATGAGTTAAACATTGGGGAAATACATACACCACCACCAACTTTTCTGTAGGGTTTTTTAAAACATGTAAGCTGTAGCCAGTGTTAGCAATGTAAGTACAACAACAAATAGGTAACTTGATTACAATACATCTACTTTTCTCAAATTTTAAACATTATATGCATGTATTATAGTCCTGTGATATAGGTATGTAATAAACATTCCGGATAAATGATCTAATTGGCAGTGAAATTTATTATGCTAGTTTTTATCTAAATTCTTTATGGGCATTTAATATAAATCAAAAGTGACCTTTACGGCATAAGATCTCAGTGAATGTCTAAAAGTTATAACAGATTTAAAACTACGCGCAACAAAAGGAAGTCGTGTCATGTCATAAACAAACCTCCTTACTCTTTGATGAACAGTAAATATCAAAGTGCCAAAAACCGATCGTTTAGAACTTATTAATGCGCTTGGACACGGATTCCTAGTGCCAGTAAAACTTCTAGTTGTTTATTTTTAGTATTTAACTAGTACATTGAAGTACTTCTACTTCATATGCAGAATACGTATTCTGCATATTGTGGATTTCAGTTTTTTACAGCGTTGAGATTTTATTATTATATACAGCGCGACTGGTTAGTCGCCAGCAATATTTTTACAGAATAATCATCACTCGATTCTCGTTTTGAATTTATTAAAAAAATAGGTGCTTTATATTTGACCTAATTATCTAGAGAAAGACAAAACTGGTATATACTAATCATCAGGTGATTTACGCAAAAACGAACTGGTGTAATAATAAGGAAAGCAATGAATCATACCGTGTCGCGCAGTCCCGCCCGCATCCCGTACCTCGATCTGCGCCCCGCTTCCCTTTGTTCGACCGTGTGGCATTCCGACAATAAGCAGTTACGTGATGATTAACCTTGTAATGAGTCCTTTTAATGTTGTTCATTGGACCTAGATGTGATTTTTTTTCGTTCAAAAGTATCGTTCCCATACTTTTAAGTTTTCGAACAAACTTTAACTAAGGTTTTCTTTGTTGTCTATTAGTATTTCTTTTGATATTATAATTGTATATGTTAAATGTGACTATGAACTACCAAAGGATTGAAGGGTGTTAAACTTTAAACAGTCACCTGGTATAGGACAGAACAAGAAGGGTACCAATTTTTTTTGCAATATTAAAATTTAGATATATCTTTTCCATGCGAAAAATTCAAATGTTAGCTGAAATCGTCTATATTAGAACCAATTATTACCAAAAACATATTATTATTTGTTAGCTTATTTTTGAGTAAAACTGTTCCAGTTTAACCGATGAATTTGTGGATCAAAGCGTTGTTCTATTAGCTTCGCATGTTTGGTCTTAGCGCCCACCTGAGCCGCACCTCCTAGAGCCAGCCACAAAATTATTTTAGTTAATATTTTAGGTAAGTATTTTAGTGTTTATTGTGCTGTTTTTAAGGGGAGTAAGGTTAATTCATACAAAAAAAAAGGCATGTTTTTGGGATTTTGACGACACAGTTAAAATCTGTTTATTAAAACTAATGGTACATTACAATATAACATTCAAAGAATATTAGATAAAATTTTCACGAAGAAATATTAAAAAATACGGCAATGGCAGCAATTATTAGGACGTGTCTCTAAAAAAAAGTAGAATTGCAATGCCCCTCATAACTTGGTGCTGGATCATCTGAAATGAAAAAATGAAAATTCATTCGTTAGATAATAGTTTTCTCCAGGTAACGCTGGGAGGGTTTATCGATATTTCAATTTTTCACTTTTTTGGAACACTTTGAAGGGAAAATGCGATTTTTACGAAAAAAATCGGCTAATTTGTTATTGTAAAATAAAAATTATTAACAAATTTGAAAAAAACTCTCCAGCGTGACCTCGTAAATGATATATAGAATTAGTGTTCAAAATTTCAAAGGGATCGGGGCTATAGTTTTTAAGTTATGAGGGGCACCGACTTTGAAAACGGTAGTTGTGAGGAAAACGCTTTAAAGTTTTGAACACTAAAAAATCTGGTATAAAACGTTGATAAGCGAATTTTATCGACTTACCTCACACTGAACCGTCAATGCCAGGTCCATAAAGAATATTGCTATCATCAAATACGTCTAAAGCACTTTTTTGCTCATGTCTACGATTAATCCTGCCTTCTCTAGTATTTTTTTCAGCTTCCTTAGTCGAATGAAAATTTACTTTTCCATCACATTTCACACACTTTACTAGCGTAGCAATTGTTAAAATGACTAATAAAAAATCAATTATTCTATGTTTTTCAAGATCCTCCGTAACTTCATTTTCAACGGTCACTTTTATTTTTTAACCGACTTCAAAAAAAGGAGGAGGTTATCAATTCGACTGTATTTTTTTTTTTTTATGTTTGTTACCTCATAACTTTGGACCGGGTGAACCGATTTTGATGATTCTTTTTTTATTTGAAAGCTGGTGCTTCCCGTGTGGTCCCATTTTAATTTGGTCCAGTTCCGACAACGGCATCCAGTGCAAAACCGTATAAGTTTTAAATTTGCATTAATTATGTAAACGACAAATAGACGAATAACTCAATATCACGCTAACCGATTTCGATGATTTTTTTATTGGAAAGGATGTACTTCAAGGATAGTTTGATGAGAATTTGGTTAGGTTCCGATCATGGGATCCGTGACAAAGTAAGAAAACTTTCAAGAAACGAGCCTACTCCTTTCTTAAGGGCCGGCAACGCATCTGTGTTTCCTCTCGTGTCGCAGGTGTCCATGGGCGGCCGTGATCACTTACCATCAGGTGACCCGTATGTTCGTTTGCCACCAATATTATAAAAAAAACTCTTCAATTCTTAGGAGCCTATTATGGTTATGTTCGTTGCTGTGTTACAACATGACGCAAGCATTGTAATTACATTACTTAAGGTGTATTATGTGTGAAGCGATGGTAGCCGAGTTGGTGGTAGAAACTATCGCGGATTATTGATAAGGTTGCGTTCGTACCAAACGTTACTTACTTATTGTACAACCAATTGAAACCATATCGCATACCATACCGATAGATACATACCGCAAAAATGCGCATATTTTAATATACTTAAGGCGGAACGGAGTTCGCGGGCACTGCTAGTAAAATATATTTATGTACACTAAAAATGGAAAAATAAAGTAAATTTTCAAAAAAAAGTATTAACCGACTTCAATATCAATCAAAAACCCATAAAGCACTAAAAAGCGGAAAATAAATAGTTTATCAAATTATGCAAATTAAATAAAACATATGAATATGTGTGCTACCTAGAGATGTATGTATTGGAAGTCGGTGCGAACCGACATAGAGAACGAAACATCTGCTAGGTAATAATTGCGCGCTCGGGTCGGGCAGGTAAAAGAATTAAATCCGACAGGAAAACAAATACTCATAACTTCGTCAATTTTGCTTCAATCGACTTAAAATTTTGACACAATATTCTTGAGATATTATACATTCAATTAATTCAAAAATTAAAAAAAAAATGAAAAAAAAATTAATACCTCCCCCCCCTCAAGCAAACAACTTGATTAGATTTAAAAAATATAGTTTCTATTAAAACTTTATAGAACAATTCAAGCAATTTTTATGTACCGAAACCTGATTAAAATACATTATCGTCATTACTTTTCGAAACTAAACCTTAAAAACTAGGTGTTTTATCCGGTTTAGCCATTAACAAATACCATAAACCACAAAATGTCAATAAAACTAGGTATTTATAATAAAAAAAAATTATTAAACCTTATCTATTCTTAAATATGAGTCACAACATGTGTCTATTTCTTATGCTAACAAAATATATACAGTGTAAACTCCATAGAACGAACTTTTGTTTAAAAGAAATATTCTTAAAACTTAAAAATTACTCGACTTTGGTTTACATAACTACGCATTCATAGATATACATATATTATTATACACAATCTAACAACTAATTTAAATAGCGAAACGATACGCCACTAGTCGACAAAAAACATTGGTTCAGAGCAGTTTAGAGTTCATGCCCACTATTCATCCTTATTAGAAGTTCCGAACGGATGGCCAGATTAATCACATAGCAGTATTTTTTTTTTGAAGTTGTCGCTGTAAAATTATATATCAAAAAGAGCAATTGTGTGACGTCTCTACAGCCTCATCTTAGTTTGATGCCGTACTTGAAATTCTGCGAATTGAATCTTACTAATTATTACATCTAATTATAATAAAAGTGAAAATATTGAAATAGGTAAAGCAGTATATGTTACGAGCGTTTAACATAAAAGTAAAAATTTTAGACTCTAGTGTTGATCTTTCTAAATTTGCATATTGATTCATAAGTTTCTAGCGCTATAAGTATTAGACACAGGAAAAGTATAGAAAATTATGTTTAAATAACTCGGATGATCTTAAATACCTTCTAAAAAATAACATAGTACACTGGAAAATAAAATACTGGCACAATATTAAATGGTTTAAAATGTTACTATATTCCTGTAAAATTGTGTTTTAACTCTCAATTAAAAAAAAACTCAAATAATGCAATAAAATATTCAGTTTCGCTATATACAATTTACTCTATATTTTAACATCAAGCATGTACCCATTTAAATCAACTTGTTTCTTAGCCAAACAGACAACGTTAACGTCTAGACATTTGGTCTCTTTTGTTATTGTATACTACTCCTTATTGTTGTGAAAGATAAAACAAACAGAAGTAAAAGATCAAACGGAAGAATATTAGTTTGAATGACTATAATAATCCATCTTAGAAACTTTTTTGGGGTAAATCTTCTTCGGGAGCATGAGAGTAAAATTCCAATTTTAAATTTACTAAAATGTTTTTAAATTAAATATTTCTAACTCAAAAAAGACGGACACAAGCACTTGATCAAAAATAAGAATAAAATTATAAATTATTAGTATTATTCGAACAAGAGGCAGCCACCCTTCCCCTCCGAGTAAGGAATGGCTAAGCGCTCGATTAAAATTCCCTAGAAAGAAAGAGTTAATAATTACAGATAAAGTAGCAATCAAAGTCATTAATAAATGCAGTGGAATCTCTATCATTAGAATGTCATGGGAAATAAACAAAAATCGAGTCAAAAAGTTTTCGACTTAACAAGAATTTTGAGATACAAAGGATTTGACTACTAAAATTTCGACTTTGACAGACACGATTTCTGAGTATATTTTTTGACTAGCAGAGTCAAATTTTAAATAACAATTCGACTTGAATTTTATGGTAAATATGTATTTACATATTAAAACAAATCACATATTAGTTGAGTAAACTGTACAAATAACTAAAAGAAATCTACTATTTTCTTTAGATTAAAGCAATTTGCAGATTTTTATCAATTATTTTTTCAAGTTCGAACAATGAACCGAACTACTGAAGATTACGACTTAACGATGTTCGAGTTACCACTGTCTTTCACTTCGTTAGTTTTACACTCGTCAGCTACTGCTACTAATGTGTAATGGGCATTTGGTGGTTTAGCAATGAGTAGTACCTATATATAGATCTAAGATCACTACTGGACCCTATCTGCCTTGATTAACAAAACCCTAGTATTTCAGCATTAAGTACTTAAAATTGCTATTTTTAACGAACATTTTGAACACATTATCAACAAAGTTTCAAATATTTACATAAAAATAATGCTGCAGTGAGAGAAGACATTTACAAATTACATTTGATTTTCTACTCGGAACTATTATTTCAGTGTTAGATAGCTCATTTATCAAGGAAGGCTATATATATCATCACGCTAAGACCAATAGGAGTGGAACGCCAATGAAGAATGTTTCAAAATCGGGTATTTTCATCTTTTTGAGAGCTTCCGCTGCGTGTTAGTTTTAGCCCAAAGTAACTATTCCACGCGGACGAAGTCGCAGGCAGAAGCTAGTTAGGTATATGAGTTAAATCGTTTACTAATATTGTAACATATTATGTAAATTATGTTTCGCAATAGTTTTGTGGTGGATTTAGTGTCATTTGGTTCGGGGTTAAAGTTGACAGAGATTTAATTCCCAATTACAACGCTACCCCTGAAATAGGTTTCAAGAAAAATAATATAGATAATTGATATTTTACCTTAACGTGTTCACTACTTCGTCACATCGTCATTTTGATCAGATGAAATTCTAGTCTGACGCTAAAACGTATGTTTAAAAAACAAATTGATCAAGGAATGTGTGGCATTACCCGGTACCATAATTTAAAAGTATTTACAAGCCTATCATCGCTATATAAGTAAATCTATATCCTGAATCTTAATAATATCCATCCATAATTACATCTACTATATTCCTTAGAAAATATACTAATACAAAAATACTATTTTTATTTCCAAAATAGAAGGCAATATAAATTATGCAATATTTTATCATCTTTATTGAAAGAAAGATGTATCAAGTAGATACCTTAAGTTTTTACATGTTATAACTTGTATTAAAGCATTCGAACTACAGTGGAATCTCTATAACTGGAATGTCAAGGGAAATGCAAAAAAATCGAGTTAATGAGTTTTCGACTTAACAAGAATTTCAAGATACGAATGATGTAACTGCTAAAAGTTTAACTTAGGCGCGATATTTAAATATAATTTTTGACTTGTGAAGTCAAATTTTAATTAAACAATTCGAGTTAAGTTTTATGGTATATATTTATTTTCATACTAGCTGTACCCGAAGCTCCGCACGCGTTTTTTTTTAAATTGTATTAAAGAAATATAAAATTGTACGAACATGTACAATTATAGAAATGCACTTTCAAAAACAATTGTAAGCAAGACATGCACGCAACCTCCAGTAACATGTAATGTGTACATTAGACACATAAATACTAACAGGGTGTCAAATACCGTGTTATTACAAAAAAGTTAAATACGTATTAAATACTTGATTTAAAAAGGTTTCGTAATAAATGCACCGCGCTCGCCCGAAGCAAGTTCGCGTTATCCTTTTTCACAAGTCTAACCTAACGTAACCAAAGCGAGACAAAAGAGCAAGATGGTGAACATTCAGCGACCGCGGTGCATTTAATACGAGACCTTTTTAAAGCCAGGGTTCAATACGTATTTAACTTTTTTGTAATAACACCGATAAGGTTTACCATCAGCAACATATTTGGAACTTTGAGCCACCATATAAGTACCTCAGTGCTCATTTACACTGTATAAAGAACTAATAAAATAATAACTTAAAAATATTATTATAAAGATGCCCATATTATCATATACAAGTTTTTATGACTATACAAAAATAATCGCTTGTCTGTTCTGCTAGAAATTGTATTATGGAACTCTTTATAGTCTACAATCTTATTAGGAAAACCTCTTCTACCTTCAAAGTTATTATTAATTATAACCTTGAAATATAAATTATTTATAGTTTATTTATATTTATATATATATATTAGTTGATAATTATTTCTCTAATTAAAAATACAGAATGAGTTGAAGTCTTGAAACCTATCTAAATTTCATGCGGACGAAGTCGCAGGTAACCGGTAGTCTAAAATGGAATAACCTAAATTACTTCCTATAAAATCGGCTATCTGCCAGTGAAAGTTCCGTGAAAATCGGTCCAACTGTTCTGGAGATAGCACTGCAGGCGAAGCCACGGTTAACAGCTAGTCTAAATTAAAATAAATTAAATTACTTTTTATAACGTCCACTATCTGCCAGTAAAACTCCCGTGAAAATCGGTTTAATCGTTGTGGAGATAGCATAGCGGGCGAAGCCACGGTTAACAGCTAGTCTAAATTAAAATAGACAGAATTACTTTTTATAAGGTCCGTTATCTGCCAGCGACAATAGGTCTAACCGTTTTGGAGATAGCACTGCGGATGAATCCACGGTTAATAGCTAGTCTAGAGATTATTAGTCTATTATATTAGATTAGATTAGTCCACGTCACCCGCTGTAATTTTAGCTGCCTCCTAGTAAAACTTCCGTCAAAATCGGTCCAGCCGTTTCGGAGATTACCCGAAACAAACAGACAGAACGACGGACAAAAATTTTAAAAATTGCATTTTTTATTCAGCTGCGTATATACTTTCATACCCAATTATTAAAAGTTTGTTATTATGATATTACATACAGACACTTTATTTTTATTATATGTATAGATTACTGAAGTAAACTGTACAGACAACTAAAAAAAATCTTCAAAAATCAATGTTATCTTCTTTTGATTTAAGCAATTTGCAGATTTTTTTAACATCATTTTTTCAAGTTCAAATAATGAATCAAAATCATTTAACAGGAAGGAATGACATGTTTTCTCGACTTACTGAGGATTACGACTTAACGAAGTCCGAATTATAGCGATTCCACAGTATCTATATATGAAAAAAAGCAATTTCATAAACTCACACGTTCAAGGAACTTGCGCGCTTATAAAACAATATTTACACTTACAGCAATATCCTATTCAATATAGATTATTACATAACTTTACACGTTCTTAGGTACCAATAACACAACCGTGGTAAATGGTTTTAATACGTTACTATCGATCAATAATGATCAAATGGTATAACACCCTTTTGCACAATATATCCAATAAAAAAATTCGTATAACTGGAATTTCCATCAAATACACCACATATGCCCACATAACATGTACTAAGTTAAATACATGTAATACTAGATACTTAGAACAATTATTGCATTAGGAGGTACATTTTTTTTCTAGCCATATTTCAAATACATATTAAAGGCAACAAACCAGACTAATAGAATATTTATATTAAAATGACTTCAATATTCAAGTTATGTTCATAAAACTTATATTGTTTGATAGTTCATAATAGCCTTTTTTTTCTTTTACACTGCTCTTATACCAGGTGACTGTTTAGACAGTAGCAATATTTCTAGAGGACACTCTGCACTCGATTCTCATTCTAAATCAATTTAAAAAAAAAGGGTACTTGATATTTGAGCTAATTATCTAGAAAAATACAAAAATTATACACAATGCTCTACGCGTCTATGTTAAAGCACAGTGTCAATGACCGTCGGGTGAGTTCACTTTAATTTGAAAGGGAACGTCAGGAACAAAACAAAAGGGTTTACTGCCCCTTTTACTATCGAAAGTTATTAACTCCGGGTCGCCCATTGTAGCTTTTGGCACCGGTCATTGCACTTAGGTGTATTATTTTATTTAAACGTTTGTAGCTATACTTTGAAAGTTTTAGAATAAACTTTAACTTAGATTTTCTTGATTGTTTATTAGTATTTGTTCTAATATTATTATTTCATATGTTAAATGTAACCATGAAGTGTCATATTCTAGAATACTGCGAGTGTGTAACCTTTTACCTGGCATACTGATATCTTGAAACATTTATTGAGGGTTCTAAAACTGGATTTCATTAGTTTTATAGTCTACTCACCTATTATCTACTCTATCTGTCATAAGAACTATGTCAAAAATTGCTATTAACCTATAGATTCTATTGTCTTGAGAAATTAATATCCCAGTAACCATATCACCTTAATTTACACACAGATGTAAATATGTTGTATATGTTATGATCTATGTCACACTAAGGTCATGTGGTACTCTGGTATATTCATTTAACTTAGAAAACAAATAGAGAAATTATCTACGCAAAATATACATTTTCAAATTCACATTTATTCAACGGTCAAATATTTATTTGCTACTCAGATTTGTCGTGTACTCTAAATTTGCATTATTATGTCCCATTAAAAGAAATTAGATAAAGTTTATTTGGATAAATCATTTAAAGAAAAACTATGCTCTATACCTGTTTCCCTTATATACATACTTTTAGCTGCTGCCTCGTGATGTGCATTATTTCTTTAATAATCAATAAGAATTAGTACTAATACTTAAATTATTTTTAGTGTTTTAAGTACGCAAATACCTTATCAACATATGACCTTAATATGACATCACATAACGATAATATGTGTTATGTTAAATTAAAGTCACATATTTACTGAGCGGTATGTTTGAATCATGTTTATGCCTAGAGGAAGACAGCCACTGAAAATATATCCTCTTTGGTCAATACAATCGTGTGGTATAAACAATGACATTATAAGCAAAAAGGTATAAATACGTTACCTACATGATATTTTGACAAAGCAAACGGCACGATAACGTACACATATGTAAAGTAATATTGTAACTCCGCACTATCATTTCATATTATAAAAGTAGTCCCCTACCGCATATGTTTGTCTGTCTTTGCGCGATAAACTTAAAGACTATTGAACGGATTTTCATGCGGTTTTCATAAGTAGATAAAGTGATTTCATGAGGAAGATTTTGGTATATAATTTGTCAAGGTTTTTTTTATTATCAGGACCGGCCCGCTAGTCTTAGATAAAATGTGAAAGTAAGATGGCATATTTTCAATATCGGTGGTGAAAAAAAAAATGGGATACTTTCGTATTAAATGTACCGCGCTCGCCGACCTATGCTGCGACCCGTTCGCGTTATCTTTTTTCGCAAGTCTAAACCTAACCAAACAGAGATAAAAGAGCAAGCAGTCGAAAAAAAACTAACCTAACCGATTTATTTTTCTCAATTTTCTCGCCATGGTTCATTTAGGTTAGGTTAGACTTGTGAAACAAAGGAAGTTTCTGCATTGCCGTATTTACGTAAATACCATCTTGTATATTAGGGTGGAGTGAAAAAAACAAATTTTTTTTTTTCTTAGCCTGGGGGTCAAATTTGTAGCTTATAAAAAACAAAAATTTTTGAAAAAAAAAAAAAAAATTTTACTCAACATCTTGAGCCAGCCCACTCATTTTTAAAACTAATTACGAGTAAAAATATATGGTTGCAAAAAAAAAAATTTTTGAAGGCGTTCTAGAAACTTCAGAGTATCCTCTTTTATGCCAATTAAAAATCACAAGTTAAAAAAAAAATTTTGTGACTATTGTTTTAATTTAAAAAAAAAATCCCAAAAAGTACCATTCCCCTTAGGGCACTAGAATAAAATTTGAGTTGGAAATGATCATAATTGCCAGTTCTTAGATGTTTTAAGAGATTCAAAGACAAAAAAAATTTTTTTTTTTGCAACCAAATATTTTTACTCGTAATTAATTTTAAAAATGAGTGGGCTGGCTCTAGATGTTGAGTAAAATTTTTTTTTTTTTTCAAAAATTTTTGTTTTTTATAAGCTACAAATTAGACCCCCAGGCTAAGAAAAAAAAAAATGTTTTTTTCACTCCACCCTATTGTATATTACCTACTTGATGATTTCTAAGTAGAAACAAAACATTTTCGTCTTGATTAGGTTAGGTTACACTTCCGTAAAAAGATAACGTTAGCCGCCGTGGCAGTGGTTGGCGAGCGCGGTGCATTTAATACAAAAGTACCAGAAATAGTTATATGTTGCTTAGACACGGGCGGATTGACGGGGCTGGATCACGTTTGCTAGCTAGCCAAGTTTTAACAAGTCCCTGTCGAAGCGCTTATGCGTATCTACAGCTCTTTAGTTATAATATCATTGGGTATAAAGTTTCAATATGGGAGCAATGACCGAGCCGGTTCTGATTTAGTGAGCAACGCGGCAGCGAACAACGCGAGCGCCGCGAACGTGAGCACGCGTCAGGCGCGAGGCGCTCGCACCGCACAACGTCATTGCACCGGCTTGAGCGCTGCGAGCTTTCGGCCGCGAGTCCGAGCCTCCTGCCGCGACGTCGTGTACTCGAACCACAGAACGTTCGGTATTAACGTCGTGTCTCTTATCATTAACATCTCACACACTTTTCTGAAAAAAAAAATTTTTTTTTGACGAGATTCCGTCTTATAAATCGATGGACGCCGGCTGCACGCACGAAAAAGCTCATTGTCACGAATTGTGTGAGTATAATTTTTTGTGCAATCTATATTCACAGTAGCCAGAAAGCTTGGAGAGGATATTATTTATGCGAAAGTGAGTTTATGTGCTTATCACACATTGACACTCTAATACAATGACACATATGGAGAAGTGACTGCCCGAAAAATTATGAAAATATACTTAAAATTATCGAGGAAAATGGCTCGAATGGCCCTTATAGTGTTTTTATTGGAGATTTTCTTTTTAAGAAAAAAAATCCACATCTTGCATGCAACATCTTAGAAAATGATATATCTGATTGTTTTTGTTTTTAATCGAAAGCTACTAAGTATATCTACCATAACACTTTCTAATGCATTTTTTTTCTTGTTTCTTAATTTTTTTACAAAAAGTGTTTTTTATTAAATAACTAAACCTACAAAAACCCTCCTTATTGAGGCTATTTTACTGTAAATCTACTGGGTATTGTCTACATAATCATAAAAGATTACTTATACCTTGGTGTAATAAGTGTCCAAAAATTTTTTTAAGACAAATGTATATATATAAAACTTGCATATTAGTAAAAAATATTATGCATAAAAATTTGCATTCACATATAAGCTTTACAATAAATACCTCTAAACAATGTTTAAGAAATACAAGCAAATTAGTCCTAAGTAGACCAAGAACAACACAATTTGGCATACAAAACATAAAATTCAATAGAGCTAAACTAATTCAACGAATTGCCAAAAGAAATACTGGAAATTGAATCCTTAAATATATTTAAAATAAAACTAAAATGATTTCTAAAAGATAAATATTTTGGATGTATACATGTTACATTTTTTTTGTCTATATTTTGCTCTCTTCATAGCATGACATGTTTTGTGTTATCTTTCGTGAGTATTTTAGCATAAGAATAATTTTATAAACAATTCTGTATCTGTTTCTAATACTGGATGATTAGTTTATCTATTAGTAATTATTAATGTTTTTTAAGTATCAATAAGTGAACTATGCTCTTTGAGAAATAAATTCTTTAAACCGAGAAGATGATGAAAGCACATTAACATTGTCATTGGCACTTAACCTGTATCCAGGTGTTTTTCCTGTATCTTTACCTATCCAGTAATACTGATAAGATTATTGAAGTATATTTGGTTATTATTTTAGGAGTGCTGTGTAATTTGTACCAATACTAGTAAACATCCATTTTATGCTTTTAAAAAGTGGTTACCACATTTCAAAACCACCATTGATAGTGTTATAAATAAAGTGGGTCAATAAAGTTGAATGAAAAAGTTATTTCCAGACTTTTATATGATAAATTATGATATGGTTAGATTAGATACCTAGATAATTATGATAATAGCATTATCTCCACGAAAAATAACTGTGACAAACCTACATTTGTAACTGTAGCATTAAACAACTCGAATTAAGTAATATTTCTTAAAAACATATAGTCACATCTTAGAAATGGTGTCCCTAAAGAAATTTAAATACTAATTTAACCTTCTTGTTAAAAATTGCAAATTAAGATGTACAGTATGCAAATAAAAACTTACAATGAAACTATTTGCGGGAACAATGGTGTGAACAACCTGTGCACTATTGTAAACCAGGCCGTTGCAAATATAAAACCAATTATCCCACCAACCACAACTTGCAATGTTGTATGATAATTTAGATATACTCTTGCAACACTGACCAGCAGGGACAACATCATACATCCACCAACAATAATAACCCTCCATAATGCTGATATTATACTGTTATTGTTTATATGGTGTAATCTGAAATCATATTATTAAAGAATAATTAAGCATATAATATCAATCAGCCATTAGTCTTTTAATGAATGCTTACATATCACTCCAGAACAAACAATTATGACAATAATAAATATTATTTTTAATATATAACAAATATTATATTATTAATATAATGAAACAATACAGTATAATAAACTCTTTATATCAAATTTCAAGGGACCAAGCATAATTTTTTCGTTATAAATCATATTCTTTATACGGAGGGAAGAGAAAAAGTAAATGGTTTTCTGTAAACCAACCAAATTAACCGAATTTCTATGTTATAGAGAGTTTTTCGTTATAACAAACAACAATATAAAGAATTTACACTGTATATCAATTGACAGTTTTAGTATGAATAGATATTCAAAGAGAAAATTCTTCCAAGTAGAGTATTTAAACTTTATATAATAACACAACAAATTGAAAGTACAAACTACATGTAACTAAGTACTCATTTTGATAAAAGTATGTGCCATAAATAAAATTGTACATTTATATTGCCTAAAGTTCAGTTCAATTATTATTCTGTAACACAAATATTTAAAATGTTTGCAGTCAAAACTTATAGATATCAATTAATTTCTGACAAATAAAAATGTTCTAGCAAAAGTGAAAATATTATCTATTACTAAAAGTGGTCAGCTAATTAAGTGAGCATAGTTTTTTGTAAATTTGAAGTGTTGTTTAGAGGAAAATAGCTGAAATCAACATATTTTTAGATTCCTAACAAAATTTATTTTAATTACACTATATGACATTGTAAGTTAAAGTGATATTTAGTCAATTAAAAATACATTTTTTTCTCATTTCAATGTTATTAAAATTGTAAATTTAGTGTGACATTGATCCATCACTAAAGTTTATTTTATGGCCCGAGCAGAATAGGCACTGTGCATGAATAATATTAATTGAACATTTATGCTTAAATTATATCAAGTAACAATAATAACTTACCTTATTAAAACAAAATAGAGCACATAAAAACTAAAAAACCAGATAAATTGAGAATGTGATGATGGCATCCCATATTCATTGTACAGATGTCCTCGGGCAAGTGGCCGTGATTCACATATTATATGCTTCAAAATTATATTAAGTAGTTCATTTATCAGAGTACCACAAAAAAATGCTATCTGAAAAGTTTATACCAAAACATATGAATTAACTTAAATAATGATACAAGTACACAATACATGTAATTTATTACACCCTTACATATAAAACAAATATGTTTGTAGTTAATAAAAACTTTTGTTTATTAAGTTATGGATTAAATAGCAATCTCATTTGGTGGTTAACGATGTAACTTAGCTTAAGACAAGAAAATACACTGGATAGCCAGAATACACCAAAAGAAGACAGACATTCAACTTGGATGGTAGGTAAAGGTGTCAAAAGATATCAACTTGTATAGTATGTAAACTCGGCGATTAAATAGAACTGCAAATGCCTTAATGACATGCAATTAAAACGAAATACAAAGTCATACCATAAACCCAAAGAAAAATGTAAAACTATATAATAATTATAGTTAAAACTTACTGTGTGAAGGTCTCGACGGAACAATATAAGTGTTACAAAGCCGGAACCAATACCAAACGGAGATAAACTTATAAACGCAAAGAATTTTCCGATTAAATCACCTAGAAAATGTCCAACAATTCTTTTATTTAATTTATAACAATCCACGTGAAAACATTCATAAAAACAGGTAATTACCTTTTGGATATTCAACCAAAGTCAATGCAAGTGGTTGCCATTCTATATCACCATTATTCTGTAAAATCTCACTTACAGACAAAGTATCCTTTTCCATATTATTATTTATAATTCAACTGTGATAAAATAGTTACCTCTTATTTACGAACAAATTGTATCAACACTTATAACACTAAAACACTCATGTTGACTTTAACACGAGTTGCCAAGTGGTATAGAGAATTCATAGAGAAGTAGACCAACCCGTGAACAATCATAATCATACTTGCGACCAATACGAATACAAAATAAATGTGGGCTCTAATGTTGCTTATATGGGAATGTCTGTATAATGTGACATGTGATTACAAATGTCTGAATACTTTCACCTTTTTTCCCTCAGTACTAGCTACCACCTAAGTTTTTTTAACAGAGGAATTCATAATACAAAAACGAAATGTTGGTAGATACTTTTTACAATAAAATATTCTTATGAATAATAAAACATATTGAATTTTTACATGATCTTAGTTAATCATGTAACTTTTATTTTTCATTCATAATATTTGATTTGGTTTTATATTGTATAATATTAGAAGGGTATTACGTCATTTCTCTTGATTATTATACACAAGTTAAATGTTTGGAAAATAATATCCAATAACTTAATTCTGAAATGTCACAAAAACTAGAGCAAAGGAACCGCCTCTATTCTTTATTCGGTGGGGACGACCATTTTGTAAAAATACAGAATTTATCACATTTTAACATCAGATCATATTGGTAGTTTTCCAATTACAGAGCATAGTGCGACTCAGTGGCGCACAATGCCGAATTATGCTGAAGCTTAATTGGAACGTGAATTAGTTTACAAATGCATCGGTAGAGTGCGCTAAGTTCAGTGTTGAAAAAAATAATAATCATAACATCATTTTTTTAACACAGGTTGAATTAACTTTGATTATTTCCAAAAAACTACAACGAAATGAACGCTTTAAATTTTTTTTCAACAATAAATAATATTACTAAAGATAATATAAATTAAATATTTCTATCAATGTCAACTTAAAAAAAAAACACTTGTTAATTTTCTGTCACTAAGTTGGTATCCATTGCACGCATCAAGCGAAAACACTACTTTTGAGAGTGCTCGATTGTGCGAAACTTTGCTGTATTTGAAACATTCAACGTTAAGCATTATGCCGCATAATGCGCTCTAGTGCTATAATTGGAAAACTACCATTGTGTTCCAACGCTGAAACCCATAAAGTATAAAAAATCTGTGAAATAATCTTTACTTTTTGTCTTATTTCGGCAAGAAATTTTCAGAACAATATTATCATTTATCAAGTATCTGTGAGGTGTGGCAAGTTTGAGGTTACTCTCACATATCGTAACTCAATGTATATTTTAAAAGCTAATTCCGCATTGAATTAGGTATACTAGATATAGTAATTTTAGGAGTTCGTCTAAATGCAACTGACTGATTGGACTGAAAGTTTGACAATAAAAATCTAAGAACAATACTAAGATTTAATACATTAAATATGATAAGTTTCATTATTTCCCTTTCGGTTTAATTATGAATTCCAATTACATCATTTATATTATAAAAATATAACCAATGTAGGAAATTCCGTTGTACCCAAAAGTATCAACACTACATATATACAAATTAATTAATCAATTGCTTGGAACTCGAAACAACAATACGTTACTGCTGGTTACTGCCAAATGTGGAATAGATGTTCGGTGACATCTTTATTATTTTATACGTACATAGTGGTAGAAGTAGCTAAACTAGCAACATTTGTTAGTTTACGTAGGTAAATGTTGTAATCATGAAGTTTCATTGTTCTGGTAACACCTAATTCTTTTGGTTTCAGAAAGAAAATGATATATTCTTTTGTGAATTCATCATCCAAATAAAGTAGATAAAACTTTGTCTAAATTTGCAAAAATACAAAATGGCAGAGGCAGATGTAGTGGATTTGGATCTAACAATTGATGATCTAGTTCCAAAGAGTCCTGAAAGGTAATCATTTCAATATTTTGCTCTTTACTATACCTCAGATTAGGTAAATATGTCCTGAGAGCAAGGTTTCGGTGTGGTCTCTTGCAAAAGGTTCGCTTTTTGTTATTCTTTTTAAAGAAATCTTTAAAAAATTATTATCGGTCGTCTATTGTGCAGTATTTGGGTATTTATCTCGTAATTTCAATAATCCCAAATACCTACGTAAAACGATTTTAAACTGGGTAGTGTAAAATTTGGTCGAAGGCGTTGACTTTCAAGCGAAAGGACATTGATTACCTTGTATATAAATTATAACCACTTACAGTGTGGGTGTTTATACGAGATTGTTTTTCTAACTGGTAGCTGCATTGCAGTTTGTATATTTATAATGTTATGTAAACATAATAACAGATGATCTTCTGTGAAATGTTGTTAGTTGGTATTTTTCTTCTTACTAAACCTGTTTAGTTTGAATATAATGGTTTCTTGTGCGATCAGTGTATTATTAGGAAAATAATATATATTCATTATTTACGTTATTTCTGTCAAAAAATTGTATATAAAAAAACAATTGGAACAAAATTTTCCAAACTCCTTGTATACATAAAATTTATGCAAATATATATTTATATAGGTAGTAAATAGATGGGTATACCTTGATAGATAGGAATCATTATAGATATAACAAATGCTTAAATTTACTCTGTACTCATGTTGAGAGAAAAATGTGAAGAGCTAAAGAATACCTTATAGAATTAATCAACTATTTATTTAAACCTGTATTAAACGAAACTTAATAGATTATCACAAATACAGAATCATCCTTCATTTTGGTAGATAATTTCAAAAAACCTTTTAAACAAATGGATTGTTTTACTCATGTTTTAAGTTTTTACTGTGCCAAGGTCATCCTGTTATTACCCTTATCTCACCTAACTAGGGTCGGCACAACATGTTTTCCTTTTTCACTCTCGCCTATCAGATGTAATCTCAGTATTAACACCTTTTACAATTATTTTTTCACACAATCCATCTATACCTTTTTTGGTATTCTTCTAGTCCTATATCTACCATCATACTGTACATAATTACTGAGCCAAGATATCACTATGATTTTAAATACATGGGCCAAGCAATAGTTATAGATATCTAAATAGCTAGGTAAAATTAAATTATATATACCTACATCAGTTTGTAACATTGCATAATGTTACAAAAGTAATTATGATAAACTAGCTTTTGCTAGAGGCTTTACTTGTGTTAATGCACATTTATGCAAGTTGCAAACAAAATACAGCCCATGTTACTCTCTGATAATATAACTTCCTATAGTTGAAAAAACTTTTAGAACTGATTGATTTTTGAGTTTGTCCATTACAAACAAAAAATCAAATGTTAATATTTTCTTTAGACAAAAGTCAATATTTATATTTTTGTTTTCCCATAAGTTTTTAGGAACCATAATTCTTTTTGAATCTAATTGATGCTGTAGTTGTGTAGGAACACCTTTCCCACAGACAGAAAATTCCAAATGAAAAAGTATATAATAGTTCATTTTATAATTAAAAGTGATAGGCAATCAATAGGGTGCTCCTTATTTTGAGTATTTCGAAAAATAAATCACAATATGTAGTCATAATGCTGGACCCAATTTTTTTTAAATATCCTGCAAATTACAACTCTTCATTGTAAAAGTTATGTGGCCCCAGGGCTTTTTGTAGTTTAACAGAATAATGACATGTGAAAATTTCATTTGTTCTTTGTAATTTTGTAAATTGTTTACAGCTACAAAACATGTATATTATAAGAAATTTAAGGTTCTATAAGAAAGCTCTTTTATGAGTTTTCACTTTCAGAAGATATTTAAGGTCAAAGTTTAAGATGTCATCAATTCCACTGTTTAACTATCACACTTGTCTTTATGATGTAACTTTGAAATATTTCATGATTTTTTAACTCTGATCATAAAAGTAGGGTAAATAGTTTAAGTTTGTTCAAAACTTTACGGGGTATTATGTGCCAAGTTGAAATTTATTCCATTGTTATTTATACAAATATTTCTCAATAGTTGTCAAATGTAGTAATTAAATTCTATAAATTACTAGCTATGTTCCCAGGTACCTTTCATTTTAACACATCCCTATACATTTGTTATTGCACATTAGAAAAAAATAATACAAAATCCTTTCTTCAACTCTTAATAAGAACTTAAAGGGACTGAGCATTTTTTTGTTATGGGGGGAATAAATAACTAAATGGTTTTCTTATAAAACAACCAAATTGAACTAATTTTTATGTTATAGAAAGTTTCTTGTCATAACGAACGACATTATAAAGTACACTGTAATTCATAAAAAATAATATTTTTCTAGTATAGTATAGTTAACTGCTGAACAATTATTTCTATGAAATCTTGAACAAAATGTATTTTTCAACCTACCTTAAAGAGATGAGGGCACAATCGTGAAATATTTCCAAAGTTGTGTCGAAGAGACAAATATGATAGTTAAATTTCAAAACCATAAAACAACAGAATCAACAATACCTCGACCATTAACCTGGAATCGTAAGATAGCTATTTCATAGAGCCTTACATTTACTATAAAAACACATGTTTCGAAATGTACGTATTTATATAAGAAACTTAAAAATTACAAAGAATAAATAAACTTTTCACATGTAATTTTTTCCTTTAAAACTTTGGAAGCTGTGGGGCCTGGGTTACCATTCAAATTAATAGCTATAAAAATGTGGAAGGATTTTTTTTATAGATTCGAACTGATTTAGCACTAACCTGAAATAAAATTACAAAATAAAATAAGGACCACTGGAGTGATATCTAGAAATGACATCTGTACAACAACAATAAAGATTATAACTACGTTTACTTTGAATAAAAATATATATAATAAAAGATAAACCAGATTGACTTTCTCACTAGCTTTTCTTCATGATGGGCTCTCTTCTGAACCAGTGATAGAGTTCTGACATAAGCATGACTAAATAATATTTGGTTTTGACAAAAATTTTACAGTTTGGCCGAGGAAAAAAAAGAAAGTGGGAATCACTTATACAAGTTCAAAAATTATAAGGGTGCCCTTGCCATGTATGATGAAGCCGTTAAACTGTGTCCAGAGAATGCTGCATACTATGGAAATAGATCTGCATGTTACATGATGCTTGGCATGTACAAGAAAGCTTTGGAGGATGCACAAAAGGCAGTTGCTCTGGACTCCACATTTACAAAAGGATATATTCGTATTGCAAAGTGCTGCATTGCTTTGGGTAATTTTTAGTTTTATTTATTACCTAGGTGTGCCAACGACTCCTTCTGCATGGAACCTAAATTAAAAAAAAAAACAGTGACTAATAAAATCACCTGAATGTATTAAGTCCATTTACTTATCTACTTTTCTCTCGTACTTACTTAATTCACATCATCATTAAAATTACAATAACTTTTGATAGAGTGAACCGATCTTAGTGAAACCAGGTGAAATTTTATGCAGCATTGTTTCTTCTCATTTTCAAGCTAAGCAATCTATACATATAATAAGAATGTAAACCTAAGTGGTGTTATGACAAAAAAGTACTTTAGTAGTGATGCGTGTTGAATAAAACAGACAGACAGACATTTGTAAAAATGATTGAAATATATTTTATTACTTTTTCAATACACCTACAACAATTTATTTCACAAAAATTAAAAAAGTATAGACAACTTGGGTGTTATTACAAAAAAGTTAAATACATATTAAATACTTGCGCTTTAAAAAGGTTTCGAATTAAATGCACCACGTTCGCCTGAGGCAAGTTCGCGTTATCCTTTTTCGCATGACTAACCTAACGTATACCAAAGCTAGACAAAAGAGCAAGATGGCGAACATTCAGCGACCGTATTCAATATGTATTTAACTTTTTTGTAATAACACCGAAGTTGTCTATACTTTTTTAATCTTTGTGAAAAAAAAATGTTGTAGGTGTATTGAAAAAGTAATAAAATATATTTCAATCATTTTTAGAAATGTCTGTCTGTCTGTTTTATTAAACACGCATCACTGCTAAAGTACTTTTTTGTCATAACACCACTTAGGTTTACATTCTTATTATATGTATAGATTGCTTAGTTTGAAAATGAGAAGAAACAATGCTGCAATCCTATCCTAACTACCTACCTACCTGTACCACCTATCCTATGCTGTGAGACCATTGGTATTGATAGGCTGCTTTGATTAAGATTAAATTTTGTTATATTGTTAAATTTAACACTCATATTACATTATCTGTTTCATTCATGCAATGACTACAGAAATCAAATGGTGAACACTTAAAGGATGTGGCACAGTGATTATTTCACAGTGACATGTAGAACGGTAATTTATCTTTCGTAAGACAAGTGTATATTAAATTATAGGTGATTTATCTGGTGGCGAGCAAGCTGTCACGCGGGCCAGTGAACTCGGCGGAGTGGATTGCTCGACCAGTGAACGCAGAGCCCTTGAATCATTACGACGTCTCCATGATGACGCACAGAAAGCAATGGAGGCTGCTGATTACCGTCGTGTTGTGTTTTGCATGGACCGCTGTCTTGATTATAGCCCATCTTGTTCTAAGTAAGAACCCTTTACAATACAGTCAAAACCGTTTATGGCGACGTGTGTCGCGTATATGTCGCGTAACATAGCGTCCGGTTATATTGATCCAGAACAAAGGTCGCTGCTGAATGCTTTTGTATCTCTTAAACATTACCAGTTATTACGACTAAATATAAGTAGTTCATTCAATATCGTTATAACAGACTTTGACTGTATTTATAATAAGTATAAATATAAAAATGAGCTTATAAATTTGTGTGATTAATAGGGTTTTATTGAATCAACAGGTATTATTGTAAATGGCTAAAACTATTTTGATATTTTTTAAACTACTGTCATACAATTATAGTTAATAACATAAATAATTAACAATAAAACTGCCTCTTTTAACTATATTTAATAACCAGTCTGACTTACAGATAGTAAGAGAAAGGATTTTTAAAATTAAAACATTTTTCCTCCTATTAGAACTTTTATAATAGCAGTACATATCATGTTTGAAGTTACAGTTATATTATTTGCTGTTGGTTGCAGGGCCAAACTTATAAAAGCTGAATGTTTAGCGATACTTGGACGTTGTCAGGAAGCTCAAGAAATTGCCAATGATATATTGCGATTTGACAGTTTCGACACCGAGGCTATTTACGTAAGAGGCTTGTGCCTTTATTATGAGGTATGTATTCGATCATTCCGACATGTTATTATAACCTCTGTGATCTGATTCATATATGTCGAACTTAATTTGTACTTTAACAAGTAATAAACTCTTTCTGTTATACAGGATAAAGATGACCAAGCTTTTAAACATTTCCAACAAGTCTTGCGCCTTAACCCTGATCACAAGAAAGCAATGGAAACATACAAAAGAGCTAAATTATTAAAAAATAAGAAGGAAGAAGGTAAGACTATTGATCACTATTCTATTACATTTATCTAGTTTACATTGGTATGTTAAATTTTTAATGAGTACAAATATTGTAAATTTTTTTTATTAATATTAAGATTTATCACCATAAATCTTTTTTTCATCTCTTATTATCAAGTTTTTTTTCTTATACTAAATATAATAGTTTTGTCAAAGATTATAATAATCACTTCATTGAAATATGTTGATAATTGTGCTTATTCCTGTTGTTTATACATTTTATTATCGCCCATTACTGTACACTTAAGTATAGTATATAGTACTCGTTCCCAAGCCGAGGTGTGCCGTGCACCCTTGAACTAGTTGTCAAATAAAATCGGCTGAGTGCCTCAAGCACTCGCCTTAGTAGTCCGGTGAAGAGGTTAAGACCTTCCCAGGTCATTAGCGTAGTCAGTTCGAAAAAAAATAAAATTCGTGTACTCATTGACATATAAAAACCCAAGACACAGTCTCGAATAAAAATAGCGATCAAAACCTTTCGCAAAAACTCCCCAATATACATATGTGGTTATAGTTATGCGATTAACTTATGATTTTGCAAATTCAACTTTACCTGAACGATTTAAAGCTGTTTTTACAAGTACGCAAGCGACGCGAGATTATTTGAAATGACTTCATAATCCATAATTATGCACGCAGTTTTGTGTGCCGGCTGTGAGACGATAAGTGTGCATCTTGGCTTTTTATATATTAATGAGTGTATTGCACAGTATAGTGATTAATTTTAATATGGAGTCATTCCATTTAAAATCGTCTAAAAATAAAAAAAAATGGTTGCTGCATGATTTTAGATTTTGATGAAATTTTGAGGGATTCATCTCTAGGGTCCCTAAGAATGAAATTTACACATATTCGATTTTTATGAGTACCCGTTTCCGAGCATTTAAATAAAAACTTTCAAAAATCGCCTTTTTTTAGCTTATTTAAAATTTCCTCAAAGTTTTGTCTGTTTAAAATTTTTTTCATTATTAAAGCGGAATCCTTAGGGGGACAGACTATAGTTTGATAAAACTCAATGATAATTTTGTTTATAGCGACCTACCATTAGCGAGAGCAAACTAAAAATTAGTGTTTTTTACTCATTTTTCGTGAATTTCAAGCGACTCTAGCGACTAATCGGTTATGAGTTAAGAACTTCCGGTTGACAGGAATTAAGTACACATATCAGAGACAAAATTTAGCCATTGATCGACCTGAGCAGCCCACTCTTTCTGGAAGAAAACTTTGCTTGAAGTTTTGAATTTTTAAAAAATCGCATTATTCAGCCTACAAAACGAAGGTGTCTACTGCGAGATAAAATTCTAAAATTTTCAGAATCTTTTGTTCTTATCTTTAACTTTGAACGACTGCATCGCTTGTTTTGTTATTTTAATGTGTAGTGCACTTACCGGTCGTTTTTTGACAGCAAAAATTACCTCAATATTTTTTATATTATAATCTTATAAATTTAGTTTTATCTGATAATTTTTTGCATGTAAATATAATTTAAAACCAATAAACCACAAATAATATGAAATTTTTATTGCGAATAGTATCGTACCCTAATATATAATTTAGGAAAAAATAAAAAATATTGAGGTAATTTTTGCTGCCAAAAAACGACCGGTAAGTGCACTACACATTAAAATAACAAAACAAGCGATGCAGTCGTTCAAAGTTAAAGGTAAGAACAAAAGATTCTGACAATTTTAGAATTTTATCTTGCAGTAGACACCTTCGTTTTGTAGGCTGAATAATGCGATTTTTTAAAAATTCAAAACTTCAAGCAAAGTTTTCTTCCAGAAAGAGTGGGCTGCTCAGGTCGATCAATGGCTAAATTTTGTCTATGATATGTGTACTTAATTCCTGTCAACCAGAAGTTCTTAACTCATAACCGATTAGTCGCTAGAGTCGCTTGAAATTCACGAAAAATGAGTAAAAAACACTCATTTTTAGTTTGCTCTCGCTAATGATAGGTCGCCATAAACAAAATTATCATTGAGTTTTATCAAACTATAGTCTGTCCCCCTAAGGATTCCGCTTTAATAATGAAAAAAATTTTAAACAGACAAAACTTTGAGGAAATTTCATATAAGCTAAAAAAAAAGTGATTTTTGAAAGTTTTTATTTAAATGCTCGGAAACAGGTGCTCATAAAAATCGAATATGTGTAAATTTCATTCTTAGGGACCCTAGAGATGAATCCCTCAAAATTTCACCCAAATCTAAAACGGTGCAGCTTTGCTGATTAGACGATTTTAAATGGAATGACTCTATGTCATTAATATTTCAGGCAATGAAGCATTTAAAATGGGTAGGTGGCAACAAGCCCTAAACCTGTACAATGAGGCATTGGAAATTGACAAGAACAATAGGACAGTGAATGCCAAACTCTATTTTAATAAAGCGACAGTTTGCGTTAAACTGAACCAAATAAAAGAAGCAGCGGAAGCTTGCACAGCCGCTCTCGAACTTGACGAAAACTATGTTAAAGCTCTGTTACGTCGTGCAAAGTGTTACTCAGAGCTCGGCGAATATGAGGAAGCTGTTAAGGATTATGAGAAACTGTACAAAATTGATAAGAGTAAAGATACGAAACACCTGCTCCACGAAGCCAAGTTAGCACTTAAGAAGTCGAAGCGTAAGGATTATTACAAGATACTTGGTGTTGACAAATCTGCTTCGGATGACGATATCAAGAAAGCATACAGGTATGTATAGTATTTATCAACATAAGAAAACGAACAAGTGTAGAAGCCCGTCATTTTGCTAAATATAATAAATAATCTATACTAATATTATAAAACTGGAGGGTTTGTTCTTTTGGTTAAACACGCTAATCTCAGGAACTCATTTATTGAGGAAGGCTATATATATTTTGAGAGCTTTCTCTGCATTTTAGTGTTAGCCCAAAGTAACTCGGGCGGATGTGGACTATGTCGCAAGAACAACTAATATCTATATAAATGTTATAAAACGATGTCGGTTTTCGTGTCTATCTGTGTGTTCCCCTAATTCTTTTAAATTGCAAAATAATTTTTAATATGGTTTTCACCATAATTTAGAGATTTTCTACAGGAAGGATTTACGTTTAAAACTTGTATATTATATTTAAAACCATCGTAAGATGTTTTCGCGTGCTTACATTGGTAATGCTGGCTAAATCTTATGAGATACATAAAAATGATTACTGCAGAATAGTACATCTAAAAATGCCTACATGGAAGTCTGCGATGATATATATATGTTATATGTTAGGGTGTACCAGGAAACTGTACTTTTTTTCTTCTTCAAATGATCCTCAAGTTTTGTCAGCGAATAGTAAAACAAAAATTCTGTCCAAATCCAATTCCTTAATATTGATGTTTAGTGGTTACGAGTCGAATTTTTCCACTTCTCATTTAATTAACACAGGAATAAAAAAATAAACTCTGGAATATTTTAATTCCGCCTCATTCTGAAAAAACCTTCAGAACAATATATATTTTCGGGATAAAAGGTACCCTATATCCATTTCTAGACGAGACATATGGGGCATATGTTGCATTGCAAACTGAACAAATAGAGGAAGCTAGTAACTCTATGGTACCCAAGGGAGGACACAAGAAAGCAAGGATGTCTGGGGGCAAGATGGAGTGAAGACATCTGCTTAACCTTGGGTCCCAATCAGACCAGAGTCTCAGAGGACAGATCCCAATGGATAGAGCTGGAGGAGGCCTATGCCAAGAATCAAACCGAAGTGCGAGATTATTTGTATCTTGTAGCATATTCGGAAATAAAAAAGCTTTGATATTATGTCCTTTTCTGTACCCTTGACGTGTATGCGAAATTGCATAATGATCGATTGAGTAGTTAAGGCATGAAAGTGTAACAAATTAACAAACAAACCCACTACTATAATATAATATTAATATATATAGTATATAATATAATGAACTATATAATATTAGTATGGGTTGTATTGGAAGGACACTTTTTTTTCTGCAGGCCCTTGGGCCTCGCCTTTTCTGTTTTCTTTTATTTTGTTAGTTGGGTTAAAAATCGTTTTAAATGTGAGCCCCTATCGTTATTATTTTACTTAACTATTATACATCATTTTTAACTGAGATTATTGTTTGTATGAGGGCTTGATTTTTAAATTATAATCCATAATGTCTCGCGCAGGAGCGTCCTCGACCTGGTGGATGAACCTACTGCTTGTCAGTCACATCGGTATAGTAGACACAGGTGTTGCTGTCTAGATATTGTTACTATAGCATGTCGAATGCTATCGCGATTTGGATCCTTCTGCTCTGTTTGCTGGATCACTACAGATTTGAAGGTCAATCCCTGGGATTCATGAACTGTCAGGACGCGCGATCATTTCCCTGCACCGTAGCCGTTGTTTATCAAGGGCTCATTTAAGATACTAAATTCCTATGAACTGAATGTTGTTCTGATGTTAACAGAAAGCGTGCTCTGGTCCACCACCCTGATCGTCATGCCGGTGCTCCAGACATCGAGCGACGCGAACAGGAACGTCGTTTTAAAGAAGTCGGTGAGGCGTATGGAATTCTCAGTGACCCAAAGAAGCGTGCTCGTTACGATCACGGACATAATCTTGACGATGATGGATCTGGTATGGCTGGTCAGTATGATTTCTGAACATATATTTCAAAACCGACGATATACAGGCAATCAATGAGGATATAGGAATTGAATCAACATAGTTAAAGTTTTGTTGAACTGTAGTTCCTTAAGCTTGCAATAGGAGTTGAATGGTAGGAATCGTCACGTAAATAAATAGTGATATGTTCTCTCACTCCATGCGACTTTATATCCATATATTAAACAACGCTACCTTTTGCGTTTCAATGACAACAAAACAAATCAACATATGCACTAAAACTAAAAAAAATTAAACTACAACATCTATCTGGTTGTGGCATAAATAGTTGTATAAACTCGAGAATGGACGCGGGGATGTTTCATTAAAAAAAAATTATTGATATATTTTATAATTCACTATTCTTTATGTAATTTTTAGTAAATTACTATTTCTCCTAAAATACTAAATTAAACTTTTTGATTTACTTTCTTACTTTACATTATTAGCATTGAAAAAATGATACAAAATAAAAATATGCAAATTACACAGAAAGAGAGAGTCACATACAAATATACATATACATTAAATAGAATTGTTGAAAAAAAAAATTATGATATGACCTGACCGAGGTTTTCTGTCAGCGCTGTTTTTTTTTCTAATACAAGCCAGAAAAGCTAACTTCTATAAATATATTTTATTACTCAAAATAATTTCTTGAAATACTCGTTATCTTTTCAAAATAGTAATATTTTGGGTACTTATTACTCTACTAATATTGATTTACTTGTCGCGTAAATCGAAATAATTTTCTAGGAATGGCGCTAAATGTTATTTCACATAACGAGAGTACTGCCTGTAATATATACTATTTTTAATATTTGCCATTCTACAGTCCATATTATTCCCGTATAATGTTAGTAATTATTGATAATTTACACTTATAAATAACCTTTATTCATCCATACTGAATGTTTTCTATAATTTAGGAGTTTGAGTAACTAATAGTTTAAAACTCATAAGGTAACAATTTAAATAAGTATATTTTCTTTTATAAAATATTATAAAATACAATAGACAATAGTCAAACAGGTAAAAATAAATGATTAATATTTGTTATTTATTCCAGATATTGACCCTAATGTTGTATTCCAATCTTTCTTCAATCGTGGTGGACAACATTTTCATTTTAACTCTGGCGGAGGCTTCCCGGGCACTGCTTTCAGTTTTCAATTTGGATAAACATAAAATATATAATAAATACATTTCAAAATCAGTTGGTAAATTACATTAATTAAGTCATAAGACATAATTGAGAATGTTTGTAAAAAAGTTTCGTTCCTTATACATGTGAATACTAACAGTGAAATGTGAAAGCATCGCGGTATCTCGTAATCATTTATAGCTAATAAAAATTGTTAACACCTACTAACCATAAAACCTTATAAAACTTCGTTACAGTTTTATTTAGTAATAATAATTTAGACTGATTCGGATAAGTATCATTGTTTTTTTTTTATGTCCCGAGTTGTTTCTTTGGAAGTTCTCTGACAAAATAATTAAAATTTTAAAATATGACGGTTTCATATCATCAAATGTGATTTATTTGATGGAGAAACAATCTTGAACAAATCAAATAGCCGAATAATATTGGCATTGTCTGGTGAAAGCTTTCCTTTGAATATAAATCAACACTACAAGCATACATTTGTCGAATTATTTTACTTTGGGAAATTACAATGCAAAATTTTTATTTGGAATTCAGAATGTGGCAGAATCACAGTTCAGTTTAATTAGTCATGAATTTCGAATAGTCACAAACGGTATACTGATTCGGTCTTATTTCATTAAAAAGTTCACAATAATTTAATAAAGAGCCAAACTAAAATGATATTAATACTAGCGGGCCCTGCAGATAGTGTCCTGCTCTAAAAGAACTATAACACGATTGCAGCGCTAACTACCGACTTAAATCGTAAATATAAACCATCAAGGGACCCAATCAAACACGGAATTATTTTATATTGGATCCAACCGTTTAGAAGTTTGGAGATTAACACGCAAACAGAATAATTATAAATATAATAAAGATTATGAACTAAAAATTATGTATTTTATTTTGTATTACAAACCGAATTATTCAATAATGAGCTACATGGGTTATTAATTAGTCCGATCTCGTGTCTTTAAATATGTAGAAATTTAATACTAGTTCGCTCTAGTGATAATTCTCACACATGTAATAAATATTATTAGGTTTTGATGTAATATATTATTATAGACAAAAGTATACATTTTATTTATCAAAGTGCATATGTGAGGCAGTAACTTCATTTCATGGTTTCGGGCTTATTCGGTTTTTTTTATTGAACGCATAGCTTTATCGTCTGGTGTGCGTTTACTTGCCGTTTTACTTTCGACACCTTCGAATCTGTAAGTTTTTGCAAATCATTTATTTATTGAACTTGACATCTACATTAATATTATATAATAACTAGCGGGCCAGGCAGACGTTGTCCAGCCTTAATAATAAAAAAAATCCTAGACAAATTATATACTAAAACCTTCCTCAAGACTCACTTTATCCACTGGTGAAAACCGCATAAAAATCCGTTCAGTAGTTTTTGAGTTTATCGCGAACAGACGGACAGACAGACGCGGTACGGGACTTTATTTTATACTATGTAATGATAATTTATTGTGCAAAAAGTTTTACATAAATTATTTACAAAATTAAAATGTCACTGACGGCGCCAATTTTATTATATACTCCACTAATTTTATGAAAAAGTTTGCTAAAGAGGGTCACATGTGAGTATGCGCGTGTGTGTGTGTGTGTGTATTTAAATATTTGGGTATGTATATAATAATGGTTGAATGGCTGCGAGAGTACGACAAGGGGGCATAAAATAGTGCATAGATATTGAGTATTCAAAGGTAATAAATCAATCAGTTTATTTATTACTAGCTGACCCGTGCAACTTCGTCTGCACCAAATCGGTTATAAAGGGTGTCAATAGTATTTTTAAACGCGAACAATTTTAATATACCTATAACCTTATTACAGCCACACCATCGATTTCCAATTGTGAATCCAAACTATCAAGGGACTCACTCAAACCCAGATGGTTTGTGAGAAATCTTTTAAAGTAAGGCTACAACCCGTTCGTAGCAACCTACATATATTGGTGGTAATGTGAAAAAAAGCTTTAGAGGTCTATGGACCCCCAGTTTCTAACGCAGTTCCTTTCCCTTTTTTGTAGACGTTTACTATACAGTGAGTATAGTTTACATTATAAAATATCAAGTTGATAGAGTTAAATTGTAAATTAAACGATATAATATATTCATTAAATAAATAATGATAAATGAAACACTGAATGATATCATAACTATTTTCAACTTGTATTAAAACTTTTTCACACTCCATTGTATTGAAGAAAAATATAAATATTAAAAAGATATGAACACGACGCGTCAAATGTCACTTACCTATAACTATTTGTCTAAGAGCTAGTAATGGTTTCGAAAAAGAATTTCAATAAGCCAGTTTTTATATATCTTCATGTTCTTCCGAACAGTGTACGGGCTACCTGGCTGTAAACGTTGCGTTTATTAGTGCATATCGCCCCTTTACAGGCAAAAATATTGATTTTTATATAATTTTTTAATGTATTGTTTTTTACTAACTTTGAAACGCCACTAACACATGAAATTATTATCGCCAGACATTTTTCTTATTAACAATAATGTGCCCGATGCTATTTTTTTGTAAATCAAATAAGTATGTTCAAACCATGTTAAGATAGCTATAATTTTAATATTATTATTATTTTTAATGAAGGCTTAGTCGCCTGCGCGAATATATCGCCTAAGTAACATACAACTATATAACAACAACAATGACAATAAACTTAACAATAGCTTATATTAATTTTGTACAATTCTTTAGCATCTTTCGAAATGGGGTCAGACAATAACGAATTGTACAAACCAGTGTGGAACGAACCAGTAGCATTAAGCCGAGATCTAATATCTTCGCTTCGAACACATTCTGCCAGGATGTGGTGCACGTCATCGATGAGCTCACAACTCTGGCAGAGTGTTGATGGTACTTTAGGCATCAGGTAAGCGAACTTTTTTAGTGTAATCTCATTCCTGTGATTGCTTCCCGACGGCAAATCGTACTGTCATCAATCCATGGTGACCTTTAGGGATGTGGCTGAATCGTTCTGTACCATATTCCTTTTGTTTTAGAACGCTCATCAAAGTATTCCTTCCAATACGAGTAACAGCTATTTTTAAATACTGAGCATACATCCAAATAAGTTGGTAAAATATTAATAATAGCACTTTCGGAGGATCCTTCTCTAGCTAAAAGATCAGCTCTTTCATTCCCAGTTATACCTATATGAGAAGGGATCCATTATAAAACAATTACTTTGTACTTTGCTTTGAAATCTAGTAATTGCTTCAAAATAGTGTAGGCTATCCGTATTCCTCGAAAAGTCAAGGTACATCGAGCTACGTGTTGAAGAGCAGTTTTTGAATCGGATAAAATAACAATCTTAATGGACTCAGTGGATTCTACAAATGATAAGGCCTCTGCAATTGCTATCAGTTCAGTGTGCATAATTGAAATATTTTCATCAATTTGAAATTTCATAAAAGTTTTGGAATTTGACTCAAAAAATGCGGCTCCTAAGTAATTACCAGCTTTAGTTCCGTCAGTGTATATTTTAACAAAATTTGGTAATATTTATTTATATATTGAAGACAAATATCTTTTATTTTAAGAATATCATATTGACTCTTTGGCTTCCAAATACCATCTACATTTATTTTAATAGATTTTGCCAGCTAAATATTGTCTCCTAAGATGTAACGGATATATGCTCAATTCGCTTTCCATAACATGGATTGGAGTACTTTTAATGAAACCCCAATAATTCTCATGGCCTGGTTTTGGACTTTTTCAAGTTTATAGATGTTAATCTGAGCGCTATTATCATAAAGAAAGCCCGCATAGTCAATTCGACTGCGTATAATATTGAAGTATAAACGAACTCAATGTTATGGATGAACACCCCAGTTAGAACCGGCTAATGCTTTGAAAACGTTAAGAGACTTAGAGCTAGATTCTGCATCTGCATTGATATGTTTACCCCATTTTATGTATGATATAGATACTTGTGAAAGCGCCTGTTATAGACGCATGTAATCAAGATGGCGTCAGTGTCAAGTCATATGTCTACGTTTATCGTTGTTTTTCATTGTTTACGGTGAAATCTCAATATCATAATGGTTAATGAAATAAAGTATGTTCTTTGCAATGGAAAAATAAAATGGTTTGAAATTAATTATTTTATTTATAAAGAATATCATCGGGTATATTAGTGTCAATAACAAAATTCCCTGACAGTGATAAATTCATGTTTTAATAGCGTTTAAAAGTTACTGAAAAAAAATGTTCCTTAAATTATTTATAACCCAAAATTTTGACCTGTAAAGGTGTGATGCGTATTAAAAACACAATGTTAACCGGCTACCACGTACCCTGAATCCTGTTTGGAAGGGCATAATATATCTTCATTTTAAAGAACCAGCTTTTCTAAAATTCTCGTTCTTCCAACGTTGCTGGCTCTTGTACTAAGGTGTTGCAAAAAAGTCTTGTTACATTAACTACAATTTTTTATCTTTCGTTATCCTGGAGAACCCTTTGCGTTTTATGGGACAAAAAGTATCCTAAATGTAACCTTGGAATATTAGTTATTACTCTGTCAAGTTTCGTTAAAATCGGTTCAGTACTTTCAGCGTGATGCGTGTTCACAGGGACAGAAAGACAGACAGACAGACAGACAGACAGACAGACAGACAGACAGACAGACAAAAATTGTAAAAAGATTATTTTTGGCTTCTATATCGATAATAAAGTCTACTCCGATAAAAATTTTCAAAAAATATTTAATGTACAGATTTGACCTTGCTACAGTTTTATTATAGTATAGATAAAGGGGTGTTAGAATATTATATTACTAAGAGTGCTCTAATAACAATTTTATTTTTACTATTTATTGTACCTTATTTCTTACAATATTGAATATTATTACGAATATTCGCCTTATACCGGATATATATAAATTTCAAAAATAAATTTATAAACTTACTTTTTCATTTTAAACGGTTTCTTTTTTGCTGGTTTTGGTACTTGATGAGCAGTTTTGAAAGTAAGCACATAGCGTTTCACAACATCGACATTAACCGTAGTATTTTCTGGGTACATGCGCTTTTTCCACAATTCTCTTTCAACCAGCCACATTCTCTGATATTCATACGATAAGCAGCATTCCACCCGTGACGGCCCTTCCTAAAAAGAAAATTTGATACGAAACCTCCATTCTACCAATTTTTAAACTATCTACTGTAGACCAGATCTAACGGTTGATTAAGTTACTCTAGCGTCCCGAGCACAATATTGTTTTGGGTTTGGCTTCATAGTCCATCCTTTTCAGGGGCCAGACTCAGAAATAAATTATAACAGCGAACGCGAAGAGAAATGTAGAGATAATATTGAAATATGTTGACTACACTCGACAGCGGTCCTCTATCACTGGTGCACGGAGAGACCATTCGGCATGTGCATATTGTACTTACCATAAATTTCCAAGGTTGAGGATTGTATTTTGGAAAATCAGATGAAATAATATTGTGTACTGGTCGACATTGTGTTGTTTTTTCCCATTTGATGCCAGTCATACGACCCATTATTGTCGATTATTATAAAACTGTCTAAAAACAATGAGAAAATTCGTTGAATGCCCACAAAAATGTCATTACTAAGTTATAAAATTTAAAAGAACATATATATGTGGAGTTTTAAAATAAATCAATAGTCATCAAAATGTGGTTTTGTCATCGATACATATTTTTTAATTTTTTGGTCATACTAAAAAGGACTTACTCCTAGACCTAAAGTACTCTTATTGACCTGTGCTCTGTTTATCAAACGTTACAAGCATTTAGCATTGTATTACAAGTGTTTCTTCTCGTAAAATAGTGCATTATTACATAAGTGCGTTCATCAAACCTACACATGTACATTACATGTGATATCACATGTAATACAAGTTCTTTTTCACATTAGTATTAGTGGTTTTGTTCATCATAAATGCCTTTGTAGCGAGTAATTTGTTAAGAAAAAGTTGAAAACCTTCCGTTGACTGTAATATTTGTTATTTACACGCACGTATTAAAAAACATTATTTTACTTGCCTAGTTAAGTATTTTACCGTAATTTCTATCTTATCAACATATATGGTAGTAAAATAATTTTGCAATAATAAAGTCTTGTATACAGAAAATACACATAAACTAAAATGCCCTTGTATTTTGTAACGTTTAATTAACAGGGCTGGTCGGGAGTTCTCGGTTGGGTTTTACTTAATCGTATGGCTAAATAGAGTACCTATATCAATCTGATATTTCATCGCGTACTTTTATGGAGTGATCCGCCTTTCACAGTACCTAATTGTATCTATCTGTAGGTTTTATCTTGTTGTATATACTGTGTAGGTATTATGTGTACATTCGTAGTAAATATAAATATTTATTTATAACTATCTGTACCCGCAGCTCCGCACGCGCTTTTTTTAAATCGTATTAAAGAATTATAGAATTGTGAGACTATGTACAATTACAGAAACGCTCTTTAAAGATAATTGTAAGTACGACGCGCACGCCACTAAAAGTAACATGTAACGTGTACATTAGATATATAAATACGAAGAGCGTGCCAAATGAGGTTTGTCATCTGCAACATATTTGGAACCTTAACCCACCATATAACTACTTCAGTGCTCACTTACACTGTATAATGAACTAATGAAACAATAACTTAAAATATTATTATAAAGATTTACATTTACATTACATTTAATATACATTGCCATTATTATAATTAAGATTTTGTGACTATACAAAAAATAAACGCTTGTCTGTTCCGCAAGAAATTGTATTATGGAACACTTTACATAATACGTTTATAATCTAAGATCTTATTAGGAAGACCTCTATATCATTAATGTTATTAATAATTATAATGTCAAATTGTAAACAATAAGCTGATAATTATTTCTCTTATTAAAAATAAAGAATGAGTTGAAATCTTGCTAAAT
>AP028427.1:9605500-9933286 GCA_036509395.1 Antheraea yamamai
GAACCTTGCCGGTTATAAAATGCAACCGATTTTGTAGGACAAGTAGAGAAGCTCACGTCTCAAAATACCAGGTGAAAGGTTAAACACTTGCAGTATTCTAGGATATGATACTTCACGGTCACATTTAACATACAAAATAATAATATCAAAACGAATATTAATAAAGAACAAAGAGAACCTAAATTAAAGTTTGTTCTAAGACTTTCAAAAGTATAAACACAAACATAATATACCTACGTGCAATGACCGGTGCCGAAGCTGTCAGGGGCGACCCGGAGTTAATAACCTTCGATAATAAAACGGACAATAAACCTTTTTGTTTTGTTCATGCCGTTCCCACGTTCACTTTCAGGTGAAATCACCCGACGGTCATTGTCACTGCTTTAACATAGACCCGGAGAGGATTGCGTATAATATTTGTATTTTTCTAGATAATTAGATATTAAGCACCTATTTTTTAAATTGATTTAGGACGAGAAACGAGTGCAGAGTATAAATATTTCTAATCCATAAATATTGCTTCTGTCTAAACAGCCTTGTCAGTGTCAGTTGTCATTTTCACGATTATTTATAAAATGATATCTCAATAAACTTTGATACGGTCGAATACCTTCTCATATTATAATATCTAAAACAATATCTAAAAATGTTTCCTACTGTGCAGCATGCTCACACAGTATAAATAACAGCGATACAATGAAATGTCAACGATGTTCATTGATGTATCATTTTGATTGTGTCATTACGGACAAAAATAAATGCTTAGCCAATAAATCAGTTTACAAAATTTCGTTGATATGTCAGCGCTAGTGTCAGTCGTCGCGTCTCGGACCTATTGTAGCGCGGTACCGGAATTACGTAATACGTCCGTATAAATAATTTGAATATCATTTTAGTCAGTAAAAATATTATAAAGGCCATATTAAATCATTAAAATTAATTACAAAAATAGAAATCATGACAAATGCATTCTCATCTCATATTAAGCGACGATACGGTCCAAGATGTAGCATGCATGTTTATAAGAAACGTGTTTACTCTTGAAATTATGACTCTCAGTCAGCGAATAATTCTATTCCTTCTAACATGACGAATGTTAATAAGGGAAACAGTAAGGATTTGGACCGTATATAGATCGTGTGGTTATGTTCGTTCGTCTTCTCTGATTATGGAGGAATTTGTAGTCCGGTGAAACTGTTAAGACCTTGTTAGGTTAATAGCGTAGTCAGTTCGAAAAATAAAAATGGAGGAATTTAATTTTGTATACATTTAAGAGTAAGGATTTGGCATCTATTTACGCTGGGTATATAACACGTTTTTTTCGAGTTTATTTAGTAACATTTCGATATTATACCAAAGTCAGTTACTAATTGCACTTTCAATTAGTACGAAAAAATTGTATCTTATATTGCTGAAATATATTATTATAAGAACCTTAGTTTTGCGGAGTTATCGATATTCGGGCACTCGTCAATATTATATTGAGCATCACTAGTCGGGGTCCGTAACAACAACGTATAAATATTTTTAATGTAAAATGTGAATAATTTTAGTTTTTCTTGTATTTCTAGGACTTCAAATAAACGATCGTTGCCCCAAAGGTCGCGTTTGTAACTTCCTGCATGTTTTCCGAAATCCCAATGGTAGATTTCCTGTATATGATGCGATTACAGGACGCGAAGACAAGCGAAAAAGAGACGAAGAATATAAGATGTTAGTAGACAATTATTCCTTTTTTATTCTTTATAGATTTGAGCACAATTTTAAGTAATGTTAAGTAAGTTGCTTTGTACTGTAAATTATATAGAATATATTGTCTTTTATACATATATCTAAATTTATGTGAAAAAAAAAATGTTGCAGGTGTCTCGGAATAAGTAATAAAATGCATTTCAATAATTTTTAGAAATATCCGTCTGTTTTTGGAACACGCATCACTGTCAAAGTACTGTGTTCACGGTAAAATCTCACCAACAAAATTATGAAGCATATCCTTGAAAAAAAAATGTAGTCTTTTCCGAGAACGTTTAGTTTCATTAAAATCGGTTCAAATCAAAAGTTATTTATTGTTTATTTAGTTAGTTATTGTAATTTTAATGACGACGTGATTTAATTTCGAGGGAAAAATAGATAAGTGAATGGACTTAATATATTGAGATCATTTTATTAGTCCCTGTTTTTTTAAATTAGGTTCCACGCGGACGGAGTCGCGGTTACAGCTAGTATTATATATATTTAAGAAAATTGGAAAAATCCGAATGTTTTCTTAATATTTTTATCTTCTAGACGAAAATCTTCGCGTAGTTCATGGAGATGGTCTAAATCTCCAGAACCTGAAACTCCAAAACGAAGAAGAAGATCGAGAAGTAGAGAGCGAAGATACCGTGAAAATAGAAGACATCGAGATCGTTCACGAAGTTATACCCCTAGTTCGGATTAAGATCAAATGTACGCTTTACCAACAATACATTATTTGTAACTACAGACTTTTATTTCTTTAAACCCGAATGTATTTGAGTCCACTTAAGTGTCGCAGAATGATCCAATAAAGATCGTGGGGTTTAAACAATATTTAATCTATTGGAATTCATAGGTTTTCCATGACGTTTTAGAAAAAGGTATTATGTATGAAAAATAGTATTATATCGCGCGCCAAACGTAAATATAACCGCCAAAGACTGCAAGGTCATAGCGGTTAGATGAGATAGAATAACATCTATGAATTATTTTTTGCATTGTTAGTCCACAACGTAATTAACAATAGAATAAAAATATGCGCAGTCTTGGACTTGGAATGTGATTTTTTTATTCTGATTATTGTGACACGATACATTGGTAGTGCATACGTATAATAATTGTTAGTTATAATAATGTCAATAATTTGAAGCAATAAATCAATGAGTGATATTATAAGACATTTTAACAATTGAAACAAATATTCCGTCGTTATAATCTTTCAATCCAGTAGATTTTTGCCATTGATTCAAAAAGTGGCTCTTATGTAGTAGTTTGCTCACTTTATAGTATTATTTTTAATGGGATTTAATCGAAAACCTATTTATGTCATACTGCATATACTAGAGTTATTAACTTTAAAAATCGAAAGTATTGGAATACAAACATGTCTATGTCACTCCATAAAAATTGTTTATAAGCAGCATTTCGTCAGTCGTTTCTTATAAAAAACCGCTATAATACAGATTTACACATATCTATCACTACATATTATAAGACAAAGTACTCCGCCGCGTCTGTCTGTCTGTTCGCGATAAACTCAAAATCTATTGAGCGGTTTCAGCGAAATCGTTATACGCGTGGCAATTTAAATTGTGATCTTTGTATAGTGATAAAGCAAATAGTGAGGAAGCAAAACTATAAACAAGCATCATGGAGCCTGGCACATAAAATCAAAATCTAATATAATTTACTTAATATCTACCTCTTTTTAGTATTACTGAAATATCACTCATATTTTATACACTGTATTTATAATAATAGTGTAATTATCAATAGTTTGTTTTTAGAATATTTTCTACCACATAAATGATATATTATTCAATGTAGGTAGTTTAAAAAAATGTTTTACTTTGGTGAGATGACTAAATTTCACAGTTTAGTGTTGTGTTAACAATTAAGTGATACAAATTCAAGTCATGGATGATATTAGTAGTAAAGTTATGACTTTAATTGTTCAAAATAAACTCAATAATTTGATTGAAATATTAAAGTCTGGTTTCAATCCTAATTTCGAGGGCGGATGGCCAGTACGAACGGCTGCTCGCCATGGATTTTATAAAACTGTGAAAACGTTTATACAATTTGGAGCTGATCCACATTTGTTAGGAGAAGCAGGTATGTAATTCTATAATTGACGCAGAGAATTACCAAATAATTAATGTTATTCTGTCATGCAATTTGTAAAATATTTAGTGTAAAATAAGACAGTTAAATATCCAAATACAAAAATAAAATTGCAAAGCTAGATCTTATTGTCTAGATGTGCCTAGAAGTGGCAAAGCATATGCTGAAACTTATACATTCACCTACCTAACCTATTCACTGTTATGAAAGTCTATGCATTCTTCTGTATTTACAAACGAAGACACATCACTAATGAAATACAAAACTACATTCGGACAACAAATTCTTCTTATAATTTAGAAGTATAAACAACTTTTAAGGGTACTAGGTAACGGATGATAGATTGCTTTTTCCGTTATTTGTAATTTATAAAATGTGTAATTAATAAATTATTAATTAACGATTAAAATGAATATTACAATGTATTGCGAAAATAAACCTCTACACAATTAAGGAATGTAAGTTTTATAGTAGTTAATATCCTATATTACTATATTTATAAACATTTATAAAAAACTATTTTTTGTGAATTAAATATAAAAGTTAGACATATGTTGTCGCCGACTTTTTTGAAGGCATTATCAAGCTCTCCAACTTTTCTCTGGAACTCAGTCATATATCTCTCATCGTTAAGGCAGCGTTCGTAAGAAACGTTTTCGTTCGACCGATTTTTCTCCGACTTTGCAAATCAGACTTCCACAAAAAAGTATTTTCTTTTTTCGAGTTAATATATAGCCTATAACACTCACAAATAACGTGGCTTTCTATTGGTAAAATAATTTTCAAAATGGGTTTAATAGATTCAGATATTAACGCCTACAACGTCACAAAATTTGCTCTTTATAATATTAGTATAGAAGAGTTGGGTATAGCATAGATCGTAAAACAAAAAATATCTGAATGGCAATAACAAATTTTAATTAGATACGTCTCATTCTATTGTGCAAAGCTAATCCAGGTCAAAATTTCAGGAGCGTCAACTCTGCAACTGGCTGTTTATTCTGGAAAATATTGGCATACAAATAAATGGAGTTTCCTCTTATCATACTGCGATTCCTCTCAATTAGCTGACGCTGCAGCCGTTGCGATTGTGTTTCAAAATGTATTAGCTTTACAGAAAATTTTAGAAACAGGCCGTTGTAACACAAATATTCCGACGACGTTAACAGGTGTGTTTTTATACGTTTCGTTACTTTTATTATACTTTTAACATTTCTAGAATTTTAATCGGCCTACAAAATGTTTAAAATAACGATATATGAGGAAATCCTATATATGATTTCATATCTTTGAGCTTACCTGTTTAACCTTTACGTTGTCTATCAGGGAATGTAATAATTTTTTATTAAGTAATTGTATTATTTATTGCCTACCTAGCGAATAATCACTATCAAATACGAGGATAAATTACGTTTTAGTGCTTTATATTAAATAGTTAATACTAAACCTCAAAAGCTTATAACGGTCGATGTCATATTCAGAATTTTTTTGAAATATTCTTGCTTATTAAAAAAAAGTCAGAATGGCTTTAACCGGTGAAGCATTAAAAAAGCTATTTCAATATGCTGTCTTCAATTTCTTTATTAAAACCTTAAACTCATTGTTAGAGTCCTATTTGCGAGTACCTAATAAATTCGAATCTTCATTCTTCCGCGTTAATAAGAGCGAAGGCTCAGGGTTACTTTTACACAGCTGTCCGGGCCACGACGCATCACCAATATGCTTACGACAGCCCTAAAAATGTACTAGATGCCAAATGTAAAATTCATTGCACGCCAAACGTAAAACTCATTTCACTATGTCCAGGGAAAACACTCGAGCAATTAGCACAAGGATATAAGTTATCTCACTTGTTGAAGACTCAGGGTGATAACCCGTCGTCAAATTCACCAAGAAATGCAAGATTGGTTAGTACTTCGTATTTGTTAACTATGTATAAATAATGTTTCTGATTAGTATGTAGTAGAAAAATAAATGAGTTATATTGTTTCCTTTACTATCTAATTTTTCATGTTCAGATGCGTGACTTTCATTTAAAATAATGTAAAAAAAACCGTGTAAGAACCTCTTCTCCTTCTAGCTTAATCATAAGTATTGTAATTTAGAAATGAACCATGTAACAAATTTTATATCACTAAGACATATTTTTTATTAAATTTACTCGAATTATATAGTAGTAGCTTCTGCCCGCGACTTCATCCGCGTGGAACAGTTACTTTGGGCTAACGCTAACACTCAGCAGAAGCTCTCAAAAGGAAAAAAAAACCACTTTGAAACATTCTTCATTGGTGCTCCGCTGCATTTGGTTTCAGCGTGATGATATATAGCCTTATAGCCTTTCTCCATAAATGAGCTATCTAACATTGGAAGATTTTTTCAAATCGAACCAACAGTTCCTAAGATTAGCGCGTTCAAGCAAATAAACTCTTCCTGTGTTATTACAAAAAAAGTGAAATACGTATTAAATACTTGGTTTAAAAAAGTTTCCTAATAAATGCACCGTGCTCGCCCGAGGCAAGTTCGCGTTGCCCTTTTTCACAAGTCTAACCTAACGTAACCAAAGCGAGACAAAAAAGCAAGATGGCGAACATTCAGCGACCGCGGTGCATTTAATATGAGACCTTTTTAAAGCCAGGGTTCAATACGTATTTAACTTTTAAAACCGTTCAGGTTTATAATATAAAATAGACGAGTATGAATTATACAATATAGTATAAGCCTATACGTATATATAAAAAAACAAGAGGTTTTTAAATTGATGACAGTACTTAGACAATTCGATAGTTTTTGTTATTTATCAATCTGTCTGTTAATTTATAAGTCAATCACATTGAAACCGTATGCTTAATTAAGTTGTCTCTGTAGCTAATTATATAATTAACCATAAAAAGGAATGTAATTCTCAATGATAATACTTTGCTCATAAGGATACTTGGAATACATCGCCCATCAGTGCGTGAGGCAACCACACTTGTCGTATAGTAACACAGCAGCGTTATCACTGTTGATTTGAAGAAAAATAGGTATAGCGTAGTTGCTTCCTCATAGAACCTTCTTGCAGTTTATACACATAACTTCCATAGAACAACAAATCAATATTCACTTCACAAGTACCAAGTAGTCATAGACAAAAGTCTTTGGTTTAGCGTATTGGTAATTTCTAAGTATTCTATTTCAGAATACTTCGCCCAGATTGACACCGACTCATACATACAGAAGAAATCTTTCACCATCTGTAGCGAGGTTTTTTGATCAGACTGCTGGTCAATCTTCATTGTCTCCACAGAGACAAACTATTGTGACGAATACTTCACCATTATCTGATAACTTGTTTCGCTGATTTTAACGTTAATTCCTTTTAAAAATATTTTTAATACTTGACAACGATTTTCCAATAAAAGAAATCCTTATTTAAGTTAATTTTGACGTTATATTGGAGTAAAAGAATATGACAAGAAAAATGTGAGTTAATACTAATATAATTAGGTTGTAATAATTAATGCTAATTAATGTTCTGACGATTTTGATAGTTTTGTTAATAATTTATATGGAACCAATAAAATACTTTTCATGTTTAATTATTTTATTCTGTAATAAATTAATGTAAGTTTATATTCAAAATTCGTAAATAAATGAAAATTAAAAAGTAAACCGTGTTTAATTGTATTTAGCTATTCCTTATTTGTTTCTAAACCTTGTGTCGGTGTACACAAGCTTATAGCTTGCGTGTCTGGAAACTTTTCGTTGTAAACCTAAAAAAAACTCCGTTTATGAATATTATATACTTAGTAATAGTTAGGAATTTTGTGGGAGCGCCCAGCGCCCTTAAAGAGAATTCAGAAAATATCAAAAAATTACCATAAAAACTGAAAAATAATTAAAGAGTTTGAGAAAATAGAGAAAAATCAATCTTGGTAATCCTTACAACAAATTTGTTTTTTTTTTAATAGGTTAATGTTATTCAAATACAAAATCTATCTTTCCTGAACATTTAAAGTGAGTTAAGAAAAAGATGTCTGATTCATATTTGTTGCTTTTGAATAGAGCAATCGAAGAGCATCAAAACTTAAAAAAAAATGATGACTTTACGACTTTTAATTAATTTTCATTTCATTTCTTACCATATTTCAGAAAGTGCAAAAATGTGCACTCTGTTCATTACTTTGGACACTTGTGTGTTTAGCGTGCCCTCAAATGAGAAGTGACAAAAAAAGGCTTCGTAATTGTTGTAGACATAATAAGGAGGACAGTTATGCCAAATTAATAATTCAGTCGATATAATCTTTTTTTTCTTCGAACTGACTACGCTATTGGCCTTGCAAGGCCTTCAGAGCTTCAACGGACTACAAGAGAGGCAGTTCGGTTTCGAACTGGGTTATATGGGTACGGACTGATTTTCCAACTGAGCTAATATTGTTTTGGATATAATCATGTTTTGTATAGATGTGGTCGATGGATCATTAAAACTAATGGAATATTATTATTGAGATGTCTATTTGATTATCTTCTCGGCGTTCAACGTATTGTGTGATTCACATGCTATAATAGCGTAAGTAGCGTATTGAACCAATGACGAATTGACAATATGGCAATAGCGCTGATGACTTTAGGTTCGAACTCGACTAGTCTGAGTTTTCAGAGAAGGGAAACATCAGGATGAAATTTTAGAATGGTGATAGGGCATTTTGCACGCTCATACATCTTACAAATTATGAAACTCTACAGTTGATATTATTTGAAAATGATGAAAAGGCTTGGTAGACAATAATAATCACTAAATAACAGTTATGCCCGCGGCTTCTCGAATGGAATGTCTTTACTGAGTTCTTACTATTATATAATATTTTATATATACATGCGCTTTATGTATACTAATATTGCAAGACGTTGTTTGTTTGCATTTTTTGTTGGTTTTTTAGCATTCTATATCCTACTAGCTGAACCGACAACGCGTTGCTATGGCTCAACTAAAATAAAAATTGATACGTGGTCACGTAGTAAATAGATTAACAAAACACGTGCACCATAAAATAATTTGGAGATGAAAAAAAAATTAAAATGTGGAGCCATCTATGAGTTATCTATAACAGTCGGTCCTACAGTTTCCTGTCAACAAACTAATTTAAAGCGCCATCTGCTTGAGACTTATGAAACTTACAATTAATAACAATAATCAACATTGACAATTATTTAATTTGTAATTAAAAATATTGAGACTATTAAGCGAAATATAAATTATCCTATGTCTCAAGTGGGACCAAATTATACATAAATGCCAACTTTCATGACGATCACTTGAGCAGTCTCAGAGTACATTGTGGACTAACATCATGACACTGGATTTTTATATTATTTCGATTTATTTAGGAAGGTTGTAGTCTAACCTAAGAAATCACCATAGATACAATAGGTCAAAAAGTATGCTAAGCGAGAACGAATCCAGGTGGAATGAGTTGTCGATGGCTTATAGCGAGTTGGCTGCACGACGAGAATAGAGCATCACCGAGATGGGCCGAAGTGATAATGCCTTTGTCACTAAGTTACAATACCGCGTCGGCTCATGTTGACGTTATTTGTGTTGTAGAAAAATCGTGTTCTTTTCTTCTTCTTCTGTTTGTTTAAGCATACGTCGCGTTGATATTTATAGATTTTTTTTAATATTAAACGCATGTGAAATGCCTAGTCATAGCAAATCTATTAGAAGAAAAACTTTGTCAAAATTCCGTCTTTAATAAAAAGCTATATCGAGATTGATAATTCTAAACTATGTTTTATTGTTATTAAGTTTTATATGGTAGCTAAATGACGTGTAAGAAGTAGTGGGCGGATTTACTAAATCATATAACTTTGTATTCTAATTAAGTCGCTCATACCAATTTGATAACTTAACATACTTACTTCCTGTTTGAATGTACTGCTACCAGTGAATTGTATCGTTAGCGGTACACGGAGAAAATGAGACATTTGAGTCTTTAAGCAGTTTAAGAATTTCGTAAGAATTGTTTTCTGGGAATAATATATTTTTAATTATTCGAATATACACATCTTTCATAATAGAATAAATACATTCATAAACGATTAAATTGTCCTACTATTAATTAGTTACGCATAATCAAGCCAGTTCTATGCCTTGCTTATATGGGATAATGATTAAAGCTTTCTAATTTTATGAGTAAATCAGTTGATTATTTACATTTCGTGTAGTTATGGATCTATTTCAGTATATGTTATGCGGACTTATTGCCTACCTAGGAATCATTTTTTCACGCTCGGTTTAGTGGTAAAATCCACCTTGGTAAGTATATAATAATTAGATAACAGCCCTAGAGACACCGATATATATGCACAGTCGTTGCCGTAACTCACACTCGAATACACCGTATCAAAATCTTCAGGTAATTGAAAACGTACTGACTGATTATAATGCAATAGGGAAATAAAAAGGGACAATGCGGTTCAAACTCTTTGATATATACTGGCTAGCAAGAATATTTGTTAATTCTATATGTTTTGCTGTTGTATAAAAATATTTCGATAAGCATTAAATTTTACATGATTATGAGATATTGAAGCATTTAGAATTGGGTACGTAAATTATTTAGAGGTGCGTAGAAACAAAGCAGACTAAATATTACACGACACTCGATTTAAAACCGCTTTAACAATATACTGTTTTTAATTTATTGGGCTCAGTTTATAATAATTGATGAAATGTAGCTTAAAAAAATGACGATCTCAAAATTAGATTACCGTGCATTTTAAGGAAATTTTAAACTCAGAAAAAATGTATTCAGAGTTTATAACGCAAGGAGGCGACTGTCGAAAAATAAAATAACATATAAGTATGTAGTTAAAGTTACTTGAAACATGTTTATCCTAATTTTTTACTCCTTCTTTTTAGCAGTTTTATTGCAACATGTGACATCTTATAATGTACATATGAGAATAATTAGCCTCTCCACTATACTTATCGAATTACATTTTTTTTTAAATGACTGCTTATGCTTTTTTTAAATACTTACCTATATTTGTACTGTAAACTTTTTTAATAAAAGAAAACACTTGGTTATTGAGTTAGTATTTACCTCTGTCGCTTTCGGTACAGGTGTGATAAGGGGGAAGTCTCTTAAAATGCATGTAGCCGGATAAGTCAACGGTTCACCGCGCCAAAACTGAATCTTATAGTACGGAGATGATTCCTTATCAGGTAGACGATAGCCATGCTTTTAAAAATACTTGTTATGAGTAATTTATTAACACGTTTATACCTACCTATTATATTCTGGTTATTAGGTCACAAAATCATAGGACTATAAACGCTTTGTGTATTTAATACTAGCCCCTGCCCGCGACTTCGTCCGCGAAGTAATAGTTACTACTCTGGGCTAAAGCTGACACGCAGCAGAAGCTCTCAAAAAGAAAAAAACATCTCGATTTTGAAACATTTTTCATCTGTGCTCCGCTCCTATTGGCCTTAGCGTGATGATATATAGCCTATAACCATCGTAGATGAATGAGCCATATAACACTGAAAGAATTATTCAAATCGGACCAGTAGTTCCTGAAATTACCCCCTACAACGCCACAACGTCACAAAATTACAAACTGTACCCTTTATAATATTAGTATAGATAATAATCTATCTATTACTTTGGAACTGTCATGAGTCTGTAGCGCTTCTGAAAGGCAAGCGATACATTGTTCCTACTCTACCCGACACAGTGTTTATCCCCATCACTTTTGTCACACAAAAAAGTTGCGGATCAGAATTATAAAGCCCTCCGATAAGAAGTTTCACTTCATAGACAGAAGATTAAAAATACACCCTATTGAATTGCTTTATATTCCCTATTTGACTACACTATTTCTATGGGAATGAATTAGTTTGGACATCGCGTCGAAAGAGGTGAATTTGAGTTTTCGATGAAAGAAAACTTTGAAATGAAACCATAACAAAGTTTATCTTTATTATTTACTCGACAAGAACATGATTATAGAATTTTTCTTATCAAATAAACACATAGAAGATGTGCTAATTTCTAAACATTATAAAAGTCAATGAAACTAATAATGTTCATTTTCTTTCGACCAATTTTCCAACTAAATAAAAGTAACAAACTACAATACGAGGCGTGAAGAGGCACATGTGCAGGTCGGCATGATAGCGACGACTGCCGTTGTTATTTAACACCGACAGTCGCCGTTATTTATAGACTGTACTGTATTTTCCATCAGGGACCGTCCAGTCATTTTGTCGTACCAGTTAAAAAAAAACCATATATTCATTGCATATGTTTTGACTAAGTTAAGCTTAAGACAGAATTAAAGTCTAATATCGACGTTATTAAAATAAATGGTCTAATATCGACTTGTAGTTTTTAAAAAGTGAATTAATCGCTCCCGAAGTGAACTCATTATTCAATTCAATTACCCTTTCTTTGATGATAATTTAGAAAATAATATTGGGATTTAAAAACTGATGACGTATGTGCTAAAGTATAATGTGATATGATCATACTTACAATATTTTTCCAATGGCGACGCATATCTTGATAACATTTAAAACTCCCAAAATCGGGTAATTTTTCACTATACTCTTCCACTACGGCTTTGTTTAAACTAAAAAAATTATATCATTATTTTATTACATAGTATAAAACAAAGTCCCCAACCGCGTCTGTCTGTCTGTCTGTTCGCGATAAACTCAAAAACTACTAAATGGATTTGCATGCGGTTTTCACCAGTGGATAAAGTAAAATAAAGAATAAATAAAGTAACGAATAATGTAAGATAAAGTGATTAATGAGGAACGTTTTAGTATATATTTTGTCAAGGTTTTTTTTATAATCAGGCCGGGACAACGTCCGCCGGGCCCGCTAGTTTATAATAATTATCACTCATAATGTAATACTTGTTAAATATGTCTCAAAGATTTATATACCAACTTGAAATAGGATATTTAAGTGTTTACCTGGGCAAAACCCTTATCCATTCACCAGGAAGGAATTCCTCATTTGATCTCATGAAATTCACTCGCACAGGTTTAACATACATGGTAGTGTATTGATCTGTGATAAAATAAAATAAAAAACTATTTTTTGTTGGAGTCAGTTGTACTATTTTATGCAGACATATAAGATTTGATCGTTTTTATATTCGACCTATATGCGAACATATTTTAAACTATTTATTTTTACATATAAGGAACTAACAACTGTCCGTACACGTTTTTAATGCAAAAGTATATATTTTGTTATCGTATAATTTTCAAACTGATATCCGCGACATCATCTGCGTTATTTATTGTGTACGAATGAGAATATATATTAAAAAAAAATTTCTTACAAAATTGTAAAGTATTTTGTAGTGTTTCCAAAAATCTTTAAACTTTAATAACTATACGTTAAATATTTAAATTTATGTTACTACGTTAAATTTTATGTTAGATGAAGATATCGTTTTGATTTTAAGATCTAGATAAAGAACAAATATATACGGGTCATTCCACCAAATAAGAACATTTTTACGGGGCGACCCTCGCGGATTATGTTTAAAATTTATGGAGGTGTTCTCTATCATAAGACAAAAATTCCCTGAGAGTTTTAGCTCTTAATACGCAGCGGTCTTGAAGTTATGATTTTTTGAAATTTTGGAAAAAATATTTTTTCAACTTTTTCGTCAATTTTTCTGATATGAAAAACATTTTTAAACAAAATCGACAAACATTGTATTTTGTAGGAAAAATTCTCAGCTCATTAAAACTGTGTCCACATCTCAAAAAAGTTCAAAAATAAAAGTATTTTAATTATAATGAATTTGCGTTTAATTTAATTGTGACGAAACAAAAAATATGCACATCGGCAAAACGCTATATTTTGTGTAAAAAACTCTCAGCTTTCAGAAAAAAATTCAAATTTGAAGAATTTTGGGCTGCACACCAAAAAAAATCAATTTTTCCACTTTAATTCGATTTTTAAGGGTCTTCTGATGAGTTTATGAAAAAATAAATATTTTCATTCAAAAGCTGAGAATTTTTCCTACAAAATACAATGTTTGTCGATGTTGTTTAAAAATGTTTTTCATATCAGAAAAATTGACGAAAAAGTTGAAAAATATTTTTTCCAAAATTTCAAAAAAACATAACTTCAAGACCGCTGCGTATTAAGAGCTAAAACTCTCAGGGAATTTTTGTCTTATGATAGAGAACACCTCCATAAATTTTAAACATAATCCGCGAGGGTCGCCCCGTAAAAATATTCTTATTTGGTGGAATGACCCATACATATAATAAGAATGTAAATCTAACGTGTTCTGTATTTTATAATTTTTTGTGAAAAAAAATCCAGGTGTTTTGGAATCTATACTAATATATAAAGCTGAAGAGTTTGTTTGTATGGTTGAACGCACTAATCTCAGGAACTACTAGTCCGATTTGAAAAATGATTTCGGTGTGAGATAGCTCATATATCGAGGAAGGCTATAGGCTATATATCATCACGCTAAGACCAATAGGAGCGGAGCACAAATGAAAAATGTTTCAAAATCGGGCTATTTCTTCCTTTTAGCTGCGTGTTAGCGTTAGTATTATATACGTTACCATGGTAACGTGGTAACTTTCTATCGCAAACGTTTTTAAAGTTTATTTTGTGTTTCGTTTGTTGTGTTGTGTTTTGTTTTGTTTCAATTTTTTTTTAGAATAACTATGCTATTGACCTAGCAAGGTCTTAACAGCTTCACCGGACTACAATTTTTTATTTGTAATCTATTACGTATTATAAAAATAAAGTGTGTGTATGTGAAATTAAAATTACAACTTTTTGGTGAATGGATGTAGCTACAAATAACAAAAAAATATTTTTTAAATCTTGTCGGTATTTTATATTATTATATTTCGTCTGTCTGTTTGTTTGTTCCTGGTTATGTCCGAAACGGCTGAACCTATGTTAACGGGAATTTTACTAGGAGATATCCGAAATTATAGCGGTTGATATATTCTTTTTTATTTGTTGAACTGTTACCCGTGTATTCGTCCGTGTGAAATTCATCAAAAATATTTTGTTTATTGTAAAAAAACCCCGTAAAACGTGTGCTTTACTGGACTTCAAGAATATTATATAGAATATCATATATAATATAATATCATATATATCAAAAGAATATCATAATTGAAAGTCATGTTTGTATGTAATTTAAATTATAATATCTTTTTGGTTAATTTAGCGGCCATTTTGTTTTATTTACCGCACTTTCGTCTACATAACTCAGTGATTATAGCAACATATAAGACTAACTTAATTATATCGACAATACGGGCATATTATATCTATATAATAAAAGATTTAACACATATTGTTCGGTAATGTACAGCTTAAAATTTTAATTATTTTCTTATATAGTCTAAGTGAGCACTGAGGGTTGATATATTGTAGGTTAAAGTTCCAGGTATGTTGCTTATGATAAATCCCATCTCATTCGATACACTGTTATTATTCATCTATCTAATGTACAAGTTACATGTTACAGTAGATGGCGTGCGTGTTGTACTTATAAATGTTTTTGAAAAAGCATCTCTGTAATGTAGACACCTACTAATAATTTTACATTTCTTTAATACATTTTAAAAAAGCGCGTGCGAATCTGCGGGTAACAGCTAGTAACTAATTATATACATGTCAATCATTTTTAGAAATGTCTGTCTGTTTGTTTGAATACGCATCACTGCTAAAGTAGTGCGTTCACGATAAAACTTCACTTTAAAGCATATCCTCGAGTAAAATTTAGTCTTGGTTTTATTAAAATCGGTTGAATCTATCAAAATTTATTGTAATTTTAATGACGACGCGACTTAAGTACGAGAGGAAAGTAGATGAATAACTAAATGGACTTAATATATTCAAATAATTTTATTACTCATTGTTTTTTTACATTAAGTTCCACGCGGACGGAGTCGCGGACACAGCTAGTGTCTTATAAAACTTTAAAAAAATTGATGGAAGAAGTCTAACCAGTTCTTTTTGGGTAATGCGCACAACGGCAAACTTATGTTATTTTATTTATTTAATAATAATACATATGATATTCAAATATAGGCTTCTATTCAAATTTAACTCACCATTACTTGTAATATGATATTTAATACCATCCATGGGAACTTTACTGAGAAGGAAATCCCTATCAGTCACAAAGTAGTTGTACCCCACAGAGTTCCAGGTTGGCGCAACTTTTGCTATCGTTGTGTAACGATAACACATCTCAAATATATCTGAAGTCGTGTTTTTTATTGGACCGTCCTAAATATTTAACAAGAATAGGTAATTACAACTACCGAAAAACATAACATTCAACTGTTAGGCCGGTGAAACTGTTAGAGTAATTAACACGGCTGGTTTTAAAGATTGAAGTGCTCAGGGAAACGAAAAAGGCGATATGAAAAACTATTTTAAAATGAATGATAAAAATTCATTAATTTGGGTAATTTAAACAAGGTTGTTTTTATTCATTTATTCCAAAAAAGGTACGTTATTCAAAAATAGTAACATCTATTACTTTTTCCCAATACGTCTCTGGAAAATATATAACGGTAGACTTTCGGGCAAAAATTTGGTTAATTTATATACAAAATATACTATCACTACATATTATAAAACAAAGTCCTCTGCCACGTCTGCCTGCTGTTCGCGATAAACTCAGACAGAAACTACTGAACTGATCTTCATGCGGTTTGTACCAGTAGATAAAGTGATTCACGGTGATGGTTTAGGTATATAATATGTTTTTTTTTATTACAGGGCGGGACAACGTCCGCTGGGCCCGCTAGTATTGTATAATTACTACATTATGTTGTTATTTATGACACATTCCACTATTAATGATTACTGGTAAGTATTTAAACCCACTTGACCACAATTGACAACCAACTCTGCGGTAACGTGATAGATGGCTGCCAGCTAACGGTGCATTTTGCTCCTTTGTAGTATTGTACCATAATTAATTTATATTTCTTTTTTTATACTTTATAGGTGCTGACGTTTGACCACGATATCACCTGATGTTATTTGACCATGTGGTGGAAGATGGTAAGCCATTAAACCTAGATGACGATTGGCTCTCAAGCGGAGTACGGCACCTATAGGTGCTTGGCGACAGGTTTTCAACATGAGGATGGTATCTAATGAGCGGCGGACTTAAAAAAGCCCTAGAACCATACTATGGTTTCAATGTTTTCCTTAACCGGGATTTCCGGTTCATTTGTAAGAATTGAAACCTACGTCGATCAATTCGCTGACCGAACAGGCTAATGGCTAAGCCAACATCGCTTCAACTTGGTTTATAGTGTTGAACTTTTTTTTCTCATTTTTTTTTAGACTCAAATTTTGTAAAACTGTGCGTTATTGTCCGTGTATTTAATGTAATAATTATTTTTTCTGTCTCTCAAATTTATAATCTTTCATTATTGTATCATACTCGCACAGTCCGTATAATTTAATTACATTTAAGGCAGTGTGAACAAATAAATACCAAGAAATCATATAAATTATTACACTTTTCTTTATAAATACTAAAAAATAAGGTAATTACGTATTAACACCACCGCGCTCGCTGACCACTGCCGCGGTCGGCTCGCGTTATCTTTTTTCGCAAGTCTAACCAAATCTAACCAAACCGAGACGAAACTGTTTTATTTTATCCTAAAAATTATCAAGTCGCTAATACAGAAAACGCTGTCCTTGTTTCGCAAAGCTTACTTAAGCTAACTGATTTATTTTTCTAAATTTTCACGTCTTGATTCGATTAGGTTAGGTTAGGTTAAACAAAGTAAAACATAGACAGCGAGCGTGCGGTGGTGTTAATACGTAAGTACCAAAAATAATTTTAGTGATTATTAACAAATTTTTTTAAGGCAAGCTTTTACGCACTTGTACAGATTTCAAATATGATACTTACTTGTAATAGTGAAAACTTTAGAAGTAACGAGTTTAGTATGTCATAATCATTACCGTCTTTACTAAATAGTATATGAACTAGTTTTATATCTTTTTTGTCAGGGCATGCTAAAATAGATGAATTGGAAAATATGATCATTCTGTAAGACAAAAAAAAAATCATGAAAGTTATATTAATAAAATTTAATAAATATTTAAATATACGAGACTGTTTTTAGTAGGTTTAAATATACCTGCATTTAAGTATTTTCCAATGATAATGAGTTGGAGCTGATTTATCGTGTTTGTCTTGTATATTTGCTATTGCGGTAATATATCCAACTTTATCCAAATTCGGGTTGATTATTTTAAAAGTATAATTCGACTCCATTTTACGGTCATTGAACACCAATAATTATAGTTTTCAATTAGTAAATCGTTGTCAGAAATTAGGCACCTACACGTATTAATAAAATTAATGTGTATTGTACTTGGGGTTAATTTTCGCGCCAAACGAATATTTCTTATTACTGTGTCACAGAACACAATAGATGTGAGCACAGTTTTGACAATTTTTATTTGTCTCTGGTGTTGGCTGTATACAGATATACATAGAAATTATGTCGCCATTCTATACCTGTACTACCTATTTGTAGTATTAATAGTAGGTTCCAACGGGTGGCCAGAGTATTATTTAGTTTAAGATTAAATTACTTGTACTGATTTTAAATTTATTTGTAAATATTGCAATGAAGTCCAACATTTAATATTATGATAATGAAGAAAATACAAATTATTGATATTATTAAATAACATCGCATTTGTATGTACTTACTTCGTTACAGAATCATGAAATATATAAACCAAAGCAAAATTATTCTCATAATAATTTGGGTATAATCCGATATGCATGAATGTCTTAAATATCATTACCTACGATACAGTCATTATTTTTTTCCAAGTACTTAGTTTTATTGGAGATTTAATATAATTTCAAAATAAATCTTTATATTCTATTAAAAATACAAAATATTTTTATTGCTAAGTAGATTAAAACAAATTAATATAACCTATATTATACTTAATATTCTGAATATAACTAAGCTAAAATATTTTGAGTGGTTTGGATTTTATTGCCTTTTACGTCAATTTTCTTTACCAATATACCTTACAATCTATTTGGTTGATGAAATACTCGTATAGTTTTGTAATAGTTATTTAAGTAACACATTTAAAAATCACGCATTTAAAAATAAGTAAAGTTCTTTTATTTTTCCGTCTGCTTTCAGGCGTCTGGCTGAAGTTGAGGCCCTCGGAAAGTGTCTGACGATACTGGATACTACTTTAGAGTGATATACAAAACAACAAACAAACGTTTAGAACGTACATAAAAGATACTCAAAACATACGGTTTCACATATTTAAAAATAAGTTTTGTCTGGTAATTATGGGATCTTGGAGTACATAATAAGTATTACAAGACACACATATCCGACCTAGTCCGGTGAAGCTGTAAAGCCCTGTCAGGCCAATAGTGTAGTCAGTTCGAAAAAAAAAATCATATCGCACCGATTTCAGTTAACATTACATTAGAACATACTAATTACTGCACGATGGAAAGAGAAGATAATTAGTGAGTGGAGGGGTTCAACTCGTGTATTTTTAATAAAAAAAAACGAATTTTTGTCATAATTTATAACTTACAAGTCTTTTAGGGTTATATTAAGTACAATTGAGGGTCATTTAAAGCTTTATTCATCCTCAATCAATAAATTCTTTTAAATAGGAGATAATATTATTTTCAAAATACATAAAAAAACTAGCCGACCCGTGCGTACTTCGTTGGGCGGTAATAGGCATTATCAAGCTACAACTTTTCTCTAGAACTCAATCATATATATCTCATAATTAAGGCAGCGTTCATGAGAAACGTTTTCGTTCGACCATTTTTCTCCGACTCCCCAGATATTACCCCCTACAACCTCACAAACTTTACCTCTTTATAATATTAGTACATATTATAGATAATATTAGGGCTTAACCTATGAAATTGCCGTTTTGTATGAAAATATTTAAAAGAATTTTTTTCATGTATTTTTTATTTGTATTAATCGAAGTAATCACCCATGCAATCAATGCATCTTTGCCAACGCAGTGGCAGTTTATTGATGCCCTTCTTAAAGAAATCAGCTGGACGGGAGGCAACAAATTCTTCAAAGGCATTTTGTACTGCCTCTCGAGTATTGATTTTTTTTCCCGCCAAGGAGTTATCCAAATTCTGGAAAAAGTAGTAGTCTGTAGGAGCAAGGTCTGGTGAGTAGGGCGGATGACGGAGAACTTCCAACCCCAGTTCTTGCAACTTGGAGACCGTCTGCTGTGCAGTATGAGGTCGCGCGTTGTCGTGCAGGAGCAGCGGAGACGAGCGACTGACCAATGCTGGTTGGAGATGTGCCAGCTTCTCCATCATTGTGTTCAGTTCTTCACAGTACACATCTGCAGTAAAGCTCACCCCGTTTGGTAAGAAGCTGTGATGAATCACACCGGCGCTATACCACAAAACAGTGACCATCACTTTTCTAGAGGTAAGTTTTCATTTAGGGCATTGTTTAGGTGCTGAACCAGGATCCAACCAACTTGCTGAGCGCTTGCGGTTATAAAACAGAATCCATTTTTCATCGCAGGTAACAATGCGGTTCAAAATTCCTTCATTTGTGTGTCTGTTGAGCAGTGCAAGGCACGTCTCGACGCGTACTTCGTGCTGGCGATAATAGAGTTCGTGGGGCATCCATTTGTCAAGCTTTTTTACCTTGCCAATTTGACGCAAATGGACCAATATTGTTTTGACGCTAACGTCGAAAGCTGCTGCTAATTCAGCCGTAGATTGTGTATCATCAGCTTCCACAATCGCCTTTAATTTCGTCATTGTCGACCAAAGTCTTCGGACGACCGCGAGGTTCATTTTTCAGGTCGAAATTCCCAGAACGGAAGCGAGCAAACCAATAACAGGTGGTGCGTTGGTTTGTAGTGTTAGCTCCGTAAACGTCGATGTTGCGTGCCGCTTGTGCCGCGTTGCTGCCACGACGGTACTCATATTCCATAATTACTCGAATTTTGAAGGTATCCATGATGACAAAAAGATTGAAATGCGATGAAAATGTAACACTAATCAATAAACAAATGACTACTTTTGGAAAAAGAATTCCATGTTTTTAAAATAAAATTAATTTGAAATTAGAATTCTTAGCCAAACAAAAATTATTTTGATTTGAAATGGCCAGTACTGCAGAACAGCAATTTCATAGGTAAAGACCTATTATAATTAGTTAATAGCTTCTGCCCGTGACTTCGCACGCGTGGAACAATTATTTTGGGCTAAGACGCAGCGGAAGCTCTCAAAAGGAAAAGATACCCGATTTTAAAACATTTCTCATTGTTGCTCCGCTCCTGATGCCCTTAGCGTGATGATGATAACCATTCTCGATGAATGAGCTATATAACACTGAAAGAATTATTCAAATCGGACCAATAGTTCCTGAGATTACCCCTTACAACGCCACAACGTCACAAACCCACAAACTTTACCTCTTTATAATATTAGTATAGATAAGGATAGTGATAAATGGGAGATGAGAATTTTCAAACCTCATAGCGTTTAAAACATACTAGTATTTAACAGCTCTAAATACGATCTGATGGGACAGGATATTACTCCTGATACTGCACTAGATTGGAGAATTATTATCTTCGTAATTTTTAGTCGCAGGAGTATTATATTAAGTCCTAGCTAACCTGTGCCCACTTTGATGAGCGGTAAACATTTATAAAAAACTACTTTTTGAGACTTAAATATAAAAGTTAGACATATGCTGTCGCTGACTTTATTGTAGGCATTATCAAGCTGTACAACTTTTCTCTGGAATTCAATCACATATCTCTCATCGTTAAGGCAGCGTTCGTAAGAAACATTTTCATTCGACCGTTTTTTCTCAGACTTACTTTGCAAATCTGACTTCTACAAGTCTTTTCATTTTTCGGGTCAATATATAGCCTATAACGCTCACAAATAACGTGGTTTTTTATTGGTAAAGAATTTTAAAAATTGGTTAAGTAGATCCAGATATTACCTCCTACAATGTCACATACTTTACCTTTTTATAATATTGAGTATAGATAACAATTTTATTTTTGAGTTGGTTATGTATGAAAATACCATTCACCAACAAAAATAATATTTTACTTTATGAAAACCTATGGCCGTAAACTAGACTAGACCGCAATACGGTAAGCAGGTTACTGAAATTTCTTAACAATCACGAGGTATTATGCATAATTGTAACCTAAGTACATGATTAAGAGTTTATAACAACACGACGACGCTTCTTCAGTATCTGATATTTGGGCAATGAATTCTCTAAAAGTATTGCTCTATGTGCTGCCATGAGAAACACACAAAGACCACTGACCGATGACGGCGATCGGCGAAACGATTCGCACGCACGTAGGACAAAATCGCCGCATCGCACCGCACCGCTTTAATTTCGCGTGTCACCGCATCAAATAGCTTCGCAATTACGTTCGCTTTAAATCACCTACGTAGGACGCAGGCTAACTCTCGCGTAAAACGCGTGCAATGAGCGAGACTCGACTCGCGCGTCGTACTTGCGAGCGCCGCGTACCAAGAGATACTCAGGCCCCATTGCTGCGTCCAGTACCACGCGAGAGTTAGTGGCGAGTCGACATAGTCGCGAGTCGACATAGTCGTGAGTCGTCTATCCGTGCGACGTATGCGAAGATTCCTAGGGTAGAAACGCGCGTAAAACGCGGTATCTGGTCGCAATAGATTTTGAAGCGCGCGAGTTGACTCGCGCGCAAATCGCCTCATCGGGACAGGCTCTAAGGCACTGTATAAAGTAGGAAAAGGAGATAGGGATATTTGGTCTTTATTTACTTGAAGCGCTATGTAAGCGAAAAAATTAATAATTTTATTAGCTGTTTCCAAAAATTTACAAATACATCAATTTACACGAATACTTTTTAAATAAATACATTTAATTGTTGTTTTTATTTTCAAACTGATCACGCGCTTTTCGTAGAACCCCTTGGGTTTTATGTATCTCTCGACAAATAGCTCGCTGAACATTGCTTTTACGTAAATTTGCAGCGTTTAATTGTATGAGTGTATCTGCTAGCGTTGCTTTAGTTCTTGCGAGTTTTTGTTTCAAGGTTATATTTTCTTCATATAACGAACCTGTAATAAGAATGCATTTATGAAAGGTATGTCTTTTTGTGCAAATATATAATAAAGAAAAAGGTATACATACGAGGTGATAGACTCAAAGCGTCATTTTGTTCTAAGCTGGATAATCTATCACTGTCTATTCCTTGATCCGGTGAAGTGGGTCGATCTTCTTCTGAATGGAGTACATCAAGGGCCGCCGCTGCTTTGTTTTCAGCATCCGCGGCTGTTTTTTGTGATAACTCGATTTCTAACTGTGAATTAGTTTCCATCATATTGGCAAGTTTCTCTCTCGTCTCCTCTAATTCCCTCTCGATTCGCAAACGTTCGTGCTGAGCTCTAGCACGCTCCAGTGCAGCTTGTGATGCTTGAACGGTAGCCTCATCAGCTGCTCGTCGCAACATTCTTTCCGTTTCCATAAATGTTGATTCCAACTCTTGTCTTTCTGTCCTTATCTTCTCCGTAAACTGTAGAGACTCAGCGTATTTCTGTTCAATATCTTTAGCCTTCGATTCCAATGCCATAATTGTAATCTTCATTGCATCTACATTCTTGTTGACTTCAATTAAATTACCATGTTCGAAGGCTATGTTCGCTTTCAATTCACGGTTTTCCGTCATAAGTTCAGTAATTTGATTCATTGAACATTGAAGTTTATTGTTAAGGTCTTTATTCTCTTGTTCCAATAATTGGTTTCTCTTTGTGATTTGGTTAAATTCTTCGAGTACAGCTGCTTCGTTTGCGCTTCTAAAATCTTCGGAGCGGGAACCATATGAAATCCGTCCTCGACGTGACTTATATTTGTTTAGTTCGAGTGTGGATTCTCGTTGACTGACGCCGGTATCACAAAGTCCTACGCGGGCGAGCGAAACGTTCCTATCAGGTTCAGACCAACATTCAGATTCTGATATAACATCAGCTTGAGGGTAACGTTTCATTGACTTTTTTAAAGAATATCTCTTATTATCATCGCTGCAAGTCATGTGGTGCCCGAACATCATAGTTAAATCTTCTAATTTGAAGCATTGTGACATATCCATATTACTCTCATCCATAGTGAGTTCGCCAGGAGCCAACGATTCGTCGAGTTCTAAGCCAACTGGCAAAGCTAGACTTTGTTCTAATATACTTTCTGCTAACTTTTTCTTATCTTCCCCGAGCACACATCTGTAATCATTGTACAATTCATGTAAATTGTTTATAGTTTTATTCTAAAGGATAAAGTGTAACTATTTCATCTAACAGTATTGACAATTTTTACACAAAAAATTATATTTAAAACTAATATTCCATAGGAATAAAATTAGGGTTAAAATTAATAAAAAATGCTGTTGTTTATGTCGTTTTTATAGCACTTTGTTACATATAGCTTAATATTAATTTAGCTTGAATACCTTCAACCATTTAATCTTCAAATATAACAAAAAATACAACGATCATATTTCTAAATAATTTTCAATTAAAATTAGTACTATAATTTGTCAAAGTGATATTGATACATTTACTTAATTACCTAGTTAAAATATTATATATTATTTTTGTAAATTGTATATGTTTTATATGATCATCTATATTGAAATAAATTTACTAAAGTAATGAACACAAAAATATTGTCAATCAACAATATTGGTTTTAATTTAATACCAATGAAAATCTTAGAGAATTGTGTGATAAAACATTTTAAACGGTAGGTATAGTACATACATAATTTTAAAGATTTATAGTATTCTCGTATAAATTAGGAATACCGTAAGAAGTATGATATTTAAATTTTGTGTCATCTTTATTAAATTTATGATGTTTAAAATTACAATATTTTGTTCCAAGAATGATAAAGGAATTAACAAGAAGACGGCAGATTTTAACATTGAAATATAGTTAATATAGTTTTAACAATGAAAAATAGTTTTTGTTAAAAGACTACAATGAACTCGATATCAAAACTCCTTTCAATAAATAATCAAATAAAAACTTACTTATGCAATAGTAATTTATCCAGGAAATAGGTCAATCCTTGCAATCGACGGGCTAATAGTTTTTGTAGATTCCTGAAAAAATATGAGATATATTAACTGCCCAAGTCCGGGACAATTTTAATTCGGAAGAATAAAGCAGGAGGAAGCAGAAACTTGCAGGAATTAAGTAAACCTCCGTGGCCACTTTTTTTTTCAACCTATCACCTATATAATTACTGCCATTGTCGAGATGGTAATAATATTACAAGTTTCTTGAGATAATTTCCATGTTCTGACAACATGATAGCCCCTTTGTTCGAACTTTCCAGAGACTTTTGGTGGCATCTCAGAATCATTAAGGTATTCATTCCCATCCACTTCACTTGTGCACAATAACCAAACTATGTTATGTAAATATCCACCAAAGTAACAAAATATAGAGCCAAATAATACAAGATTATGAATTAGATATAGAAGTCACTACATAAGAGACTAAGATCTCGCCAAAAACTTGAATGTTCACTATATTAAACAACATGTTTGTCCGCGACTTCATAATGATAATGGTTATTTTTGTTATATATGGGAACTACGAGTTATATCTGGATTAATTTAGAATTTTTAATTTTTAAATTTGTAATTTTGTCATCACTTCTTAAACTCTTATATCCATTTTATCAATTTTGAATTATCTCTATTAAATCTTTGTAATTACTGCTTAACCATTATAGAAAAGCGTAATGATACCCTAGATAATATTCTGAAGAGTCTTCTATCTGCCGATGACAGTATCCTCAAAATCGGTAGGGTAAGGTGCCATAGGAGTGTGCAGTCCTTAAGAATATGCAGGGCTTATATTGGTCACAATCGCAAACAATCCGTATGAAGGTCAATTGTATTTTAAGCTTCAGTAAACGATAAACATGCGTCAAGAAAATTAGAGAAGAATAATCTAATTTTAATAGTAAGAGATAAAAGGTTATTGATTTTAAATTGTTTTGTTAAAATATTTTCTCAGTTTCAAAATAGTATAGGGTCTTAGTTTTATTCCAAAGGTTCTTTTTTAACATTAATATATTGGAAATTATTTACAATGTACCTGTAACGTGATTATTACAACTGAATTTCCAAAGATGATGTAAGTGGCTGTATATATCTTTTGTATTAACCCTTCCTTAAGAGTGCGTAAAGCAAGAGCGCGTACGCATTCTTGGGGATATTGCACATTTTGGATACTGTCAAAAATTATAGCAAGTTCTCCATATAACAGAGAATTAGAGGAAGGAGTAAGACAACAACACTAAAAAGAAGAAGATAACTAACTAAACACAGAAACCAGAGAAAGCTAATATAAATCCGAAAAAGCCGTTTAAACACGTATAAAAAAAGTCGAAGCAATCATAAGTACGGCCGCCAGAAAAGAAAAATCAAATGAGTGCTATAATTGTATTCTTTTTTGAATTTCTAAACCAATTATAGTCTGTATTATTTGAATTGAATTGTCGAAATGTTTTGTAGGTGGTAGAGTCACGCTGAAGCTATTACTGGTTTACAGCATGAATGGGTCGGCTTGCCCGGGGTACTACCACCCATCCCACAGAAACTCCGACGTGAAGTAACAGTGCTTGCATTGTTGCGTTTCGTTTGGTCAGTGAGAGAGCCGGATACCCACCTCCTCTCCTTTCCCCCAAACACAGGCTAGCAACGCACTTGCGACTCCCCTGGTGTTTCAAGTGTCTATGGCCGGTGGTGATTATTTAACATCAGGTGACCGATGTGAAAATGAAAATGTAATGTATGCGTGCGATTTATACAACTAGACTATGAATGTACTCTTTTGGTACCCTGCGTACTCTTGTGGAACAGCTATTCCAAGAGTGCGCAAATACCATTAACCTCCTTTGTGAAAAGTAAGCAAAAATTAATAAGAATTAGTGAATTTTTCGTATGGTACATTGTTGTTGATTAGTTTGTCATTCTATTAAACATATTATGAAATATCGATGATCATTTTTATTTAAGTTATACCAATTTGTTCCTTAACTGCGCACCTTACCCTATAGTCGTTTTAATTATTAATATTATGCCGGCCAAACATATATTAATTTATATGTATAGATTACAGTGAATTAAAATGTCCTTTTATATACACAAAAATATTCTACTACAGACTCTAGTGTAAGATATTTAAATATACGTTCTCTTTTGAAAAAAAAAACACATTTTAGTTTATTTACAACATTTACAGGAGGATGTGAAAACTATTATATTTTAAAACCAATATCAAATAAGTTTATATATGCCACCGTATGTTGTAAAATAAAAAAAAAAGTGTCATATTGGTGATCTAAATTAGAATTACATTAAGATATAACATGAAACTTTAGACGAGCCATAGATTATAGCATTTCCATTTTCCAGTTCTTTATGATGAGAATAACAGTAATGGTAAGTGTAAATTAAATTTCAAATTTCGAACTTAATATAAACTCGAATGTCACATAGCTCCTTGTATATTCTAAAATTAAATTTCAAATTATTTAAATAATAGCAAAACCTCTAACCACTGGTAGAAGCTAGTTAAATAATAATAATAATAAAATAAATAAATTACCCGGAGCAGTCCTCGTCACTTGCATTATCAAAATTCTTTTGTAAATCTCTCACTTTGTTTTCCAAATCTTTTATATGTTCATCTTTACATTTCAATATTTCTTCGTATTTTTCCATTTGCGAATCGCTGATATGCGCGTACGTCAATTCTTTGTCCTGTAAACAAGGTTTTCATCATTATAAAACATACTGATTTCATTATATAGTTTCAAATTGAAAAACATAATAGTACTGCTACTTTCCTTTTCGATTGAGATAACTTACCAGTATGATTTTTTTAATTTCTTTATCCTGTTGCTGTATCTTTTTCATGCATCCTTTGATCATTTGTAGGGCCTTACGATTCTCTCGGCGTAGTTTGACCAATTCATCCTTAGAGAATGTTGAATACATTAATATAATACATACATAAAATTATAGAATACATACATAAAATTAAAGTAACCTTAATATGCTCAATTGATTTTATAATATCCATAATATTCATATTTTTTATTATAAAAGCACAAGTGTTATAATTGGTACTTAAGTAAGGGTTTAATAAGGACTTGTTATGTACACAGTATCTAAATTATATAGGCTTCTAATACCAAGGTACCAAGTGAAGTGCTTGGTTGACGGAGGACATTTTTTTAAGCGAAAACTTTTTAGTCCCGTTGCAATTTGAAACTCGATGAAACGAAAAGCGACATCTATAGGACTTAACGTGCAAGAAAATGATATATAATAAAGTATACAGTGTTTCTTATATTCACCATCTCTTCATTGTATATTGCACTACCTAATACTTGCCCTGGTATTAGGTGTTTTTGAAAGCATTGAGAAGAGGAGTCATAAATAGCGTGGTGTATTGTTCACGTGTATAATTTATATGAATATTATACTTTGGAGGCGTTCAAATATTACGTAGATAGAACTTTTGTAATCTCTGACCACCCCCTCCCGCTGGTCAGCAAAAGTAAGCAATGCTCTTACCCCCCCCCCCCCATGCTTACGTAAATATTTGTATAAGATTTTTTTAGCCTTTTCTGCATACCTTATTGATTCATAGTCAGCAGTTAAAAGTCTAGAAATAAGGAACTTATATGTATAGAGGAATTGACTTATAATGTACGCTATTAGGGCGATGGTAGCCCAGTTGATAAGACCGCTCGCCTCACGTATCAGACCTACACTTCTAGATCACCCCCAACCCCCATAACATCAAAAATAAGCAAATCAATCGCCTCCAACCCTCTTTATATGTTTTAGAATAGAATATAAGAGGTGAGCGGTCACTTGTTCACATGTTCGGATACTAATGCCCCGCAACAATAGGTAAACTCTCGAAATAACGGAATTTCGGTTGTGTAGATCTCACTTGTAATAATATTTGGATTTGTGTAATTTGGTGAAGTAAAAGTGACAGTGCTGACGACGAAAGATAATTGAGCCCTCATCCTGATTGTAGTTTAACATATTTGGTACAGTACCACGCTCTCACAGAAAACCGACGTGAAGTAACAGTGCTTGCATCATTGCATTTCGTTCGGTCAGTGAGAGCGCCGGAAGACCACCTATCCTCCCCCTCCCCCAAACACAGGCTGGCAACGCACTTACGACACCCCTGACCCACATGTTCGCTTGCGTCCTATAATATATATATAAAAAAAATGGTAATTATTTTGTTGAGTATCTAAATCCAAACAAATTACTAATATAGTCAATTACCGAAGTAGATTTCCCCGGCCAGCGTAGATATGGTAATTGCCACCTCATAATTTAAAGTATAAAGAAAAGAAAAGTACGTTAATATATAAAATGGAAATTACATGTTGTATGTGTCACTCGTACTAAAGTTATTAGCGTTTTAATTATAGCGTTTAACTTACCAAATCATCATTATTAACTGTTACAGCCAAATAATCTCTGAAACAAATACACCCTTTTATAATTTATTAGTTTAAAAATTTGTTTCTTACACCTCATTGAGCAAAATAATTATTAAAATTATGACATTTTTGTAAACATCTTGTTTGGTTTGGACGATGTGATAATGAAAGACTCGTAATACTAATCAAAAAATATTTTGGTCAGATTGAACGGCTTTTGACATACATCTTTAAAAAGTACTTTATCTTTGATTAGTTTGATGGTCATATATCTGGTATAGTAATAAGTTATACTAATAAAATTAACCAGTAACCTGTTTATGTTAGCGTCTAATGTTTATGTTAATACCCATTATGTAATTTTACAAATCCTTAAATAAATAGATAAAAATGAATGATTAAATTGAAAGTTAATCATAATAACAATTTTATCATTCATTGTACATTAAAATCCTCGACAATCTTTTTGGCTACTTTGAACGTAGCCGTAAATTCAGACGTACGCGTAATATAGTCAATAAAAAACAAAATTAAGATATCATTACAGGAGTCTAAAATTGGCATTTATTTATTCTTAATTTGTCTCGATACATATAATGCGTATTTAAATTTATGTTTTGCGCAACTACCTTCAGAGTTGCCAAAAACTTTGGTGAAGACTGTACATAATAGAGCGAATGTAATTATTATTTATATTTACCCAGCAGACTCTGACTCTACGCATGTGTCATCAACAGTCTCTCGTTTCTCACCGACCTGGAATAGTATAAAGAATTTAAATTAACAAGAAATAAATCGCAGAATACCCACAAATTTACTCAATTTATAAATACCTGATTTTCTCTATTTATCTCTTTTTTTGTAACTGATAGATTATTTGCTGTGATCTCTACACTGTCGGCAGAAATAGAACCCTGAAAACAAAGTATAAAATATGTTTAAAAAAAAAAATTAACCGCCTTTAATTAATTAATTTAACACGAACTCAAAAATGTAATATTATTTTATTCACTTCATTTTATATAACAATTAGTCTTAATTAAAAAAGAAAAATTTAATATCCAATCACAACATTCAAATATTACCTATCATATATTTATTTTGAAATCGGCGCCAATTTGAATTTTATGCCAGTCAAAAAGTGAAAATCTGAAATATTCTTTGATAAATAAATAAATATATGTTTTTTACATAAAGACATAGGGATTTGGCGCAGACTTCAGAATATATAATATCATAGGTAATATTACATACATGAATACAGTAATCGTGAGTCATTGATGAGTGTTAGTACATATCTCCGAAGATCTTAATCAGATCATACTGATTCATATACTAAAACATTCCCTGAAGAAATAACTAAGCCCATCCAAAACGAATCAGTAGTTTTTGAGAAAATCGCGGACATACAAACATATAGTATACATACGGATCGAATACAGAACTTTCTTTGAAGTCGGTTAAGAAATATTAAACCCGGTTCTAATTTCAAAAGTTATAGAAAATGGATCACAATTTCTAAACATTGTTCAAAGTTTCCAATAATAATTGTAAAACATAATAAAAATTGTTGAAATAAGTTTTAAATCGAGACAAACATCAATTAAAATATTCTACCTTTTGCTCCAATACGTCAATGGCTTCTGCAGCGGCGGCTAATAGCTCTTGCTTATCGCTCAGTTGACGTCTCAACTCCTCCACTTCAACTTGTAACCTCACGTTGTGTTCCAAAAGGCCCTAAAATATGTTTATAGTATTGTATAGATATATTAAGAGTACAGAGCTATTAAGTGATTTTAATATCAAATAAATGCTATTAAGTACTAAAATGTAAAAAGTCATTTAAAATAGAAATATTCATGCATAAGATTTTCGAAATCATAAGTGACATAGATCGAAACGTAAAACCTGCGTCTATTTATAATTTGAAATATTAAAAATCGTTGATATCGTTCTCGTTGTTCGGAATCGACTTTTTTCGGTGCAGCGTGTTTTATGAATAGACTTTTTGATATAAACTTTTTAAAATGATTTTCGCGGGTGGGAGTAATACTAATTTCTAACAGTTATTATTTACTGTAACTTTTTTTCTATAACCATAAGCTACATTATTACTAATACTATGATATATCCACTCTAATAATCAATACGTCATAAGCGCTACGATGCGACATCACCTAGTTAAAACTTAGCTAGCTTCTTTTTAACAGCTACCCCATCAATCCGCCCGTATCTAAGGAACCATAGAATTATGAAACCGCTTACACTTACAACTCGCAGGTTTGTTACTCTATGTAAGGAACATATAACTATTTATTTTTGAAATAGAAAATATATTGAAAATATGCCATCTCACTTCCACATTTTATCTAAGACAGTTTACGTATGTGTGCATTTCTTGTCATTTTTTTTGTCAAAATATCATGTAGGTAACTTATCTACACCTTTTTAGTTATAATATCATTGCTAATAATGGTTACTACCGATATACTAGACTATTTAACATCGATTAGACTGCATGCAAGTTTACTATATCATAACGTTGTCTTATTATAATTTCGACATATTGAATAACAAACTATAAAAGACAATTTTTTTTGACAATTACTCTTCTGTTGACTATCAGTATCTGTTATTATTACTGATAAGCAAGTATTATGCAATAACTAATATGCGTGAAATCGAGGGCACATTACATTGCATACATTACAATAATAATAAAATAACAATACTGAACAGCAATATAACAATAGTTCATGACAACTATTGGTACTAAATAGCGTAATACATTATTGACATGCATACATCATTCATAATAATTACTATCTATAAAATTGACCACGTAGATTTTTTAGGGTATTTTGTATTTCCTGCTTCTATACATAACATCTAATATATTGTGAACGTACTTGCACAGCCGGCGGTGATCCGTTGCCGAGTTTTTCTTCCAAAAAATATATCCTTAATTTTAAATGAAAGTTCTCTTTTCGTAAACCTTGTAGTTGCTCCTCGTATTGTTTCATGCTTACTCCGCTAGCGTTATTGACATCTGCAACATGCATTGTGATTACTGGATGTTTTTATGGTGTCTTAAGTTCAATCCTATATCCTAAGTACCTAGGATATACGACTGTTTAAACAGTTGACAATTGTCAAGTCAATGTGAATTGGTGTATTATGTGCCGTCTATACTGTATTTAACTTAATGAAAATTATGTAACTAAGACTAGAGTATATATTTTATTTCTCTGTTCTACGACGTAAAAATAATGACAGTATTTTGGATAAAAATATACATTAAAAATACCTTCAAAATGTAGTAATAGTAGTATATTCATTACATCATACGATATGAACAATGATATTATAACTAAAAAGCTGTAGATACGTTACCTACATGATATTTTGGCAAAACAAATGGTACGATAACGCACACATACGTAACTAATATTGTAACGCCACACTATCTTAAATAAAATGTGGCAGTAAGATGGCATGTTCTCAATATCGGTGGTGAAAAAGAAAGCGCTGTCGAAGCGCTTATGACGTATCTACAGCTTTTTAGTTATAATATCATTAGATGTAAAAGTAAAATAAAAGTCATACAATACCGTTATGTAGCTTAATAAATTAAATGGTCTGCGTTTATTATTTTTAAACAAAAAATTAATAATTACCGGGTCCTTCCATTATGGGTAACGACATTTCTTGTAGTTTGCGTGGACTGGTACTGCAAAAATAATTAAAAAAACTTAAACTTCTACAAAAAAATACCAAGACAAGCAACTACTAGCTTAGTTCAGTGTTTGAATAAAGCAAATATATTTTAACAATTATGGTAATTTAACTCGCAGTCACATCGATACAATTCACGAAATAGTTTTAACAATATACATGTCTTTCCAAACACATATTATTCTAAAAAATAACATAAATTTATTATTTGAATAGATATTATCGTTTTCTAAGGCATATTTAGCTGTCAACTTTTAAATTGTTCACAACTTCAAAGTTGAAAATAATGTTAAACGATAAATAACCATAGTATTAATAGGGGCATATTGGCCAACATTGACTTATACGTATTTTTGGCGGAGATATTCTGATCCGTCGTAAATGTATGAAGAGTTTAATCAGCCCGGAGTGCATGGTGTGGTGATAGGTATTTAAGAATTTACCGAGTATTTTAAGCGCTTTGATATTTACAGTTATCAAAGATATAAAATCTACTTTTGACGTTATAACAACTTATAAATCGATGAACGCCCGGTTGCACGCACGAAAAAGCATGACTCATTGTCACGTTCCGCCTGAGCCGAGCGTGCAAGCGAGAGCGCGGAACAAGTGATAGAGAGGCGTGATCGGCTTAAACGTGCGGCTTGTGACGCATTTATGTCTCTTCCACTCCATCGGCCGATGCGTCCGAGTAGAAGAGAGACAGCGGCAGCACACAACCTACACTGTTTTGTCAATTGTTTATAAAGTGAAGTGAAAAGTTAACGTGGTTTCCATTGCTTATTACAACAACAATTGCGGCAAAGAAGGTAATCAATTCTCGCATTTGATAAGCGATATAATTCCATACATTTGTACTTTGATTATTAAAAATAATGCTAATTCAGTGATAATAAATTCATAAAAGTATGCAATTTTCATCAATGTTTTCTCATGACGTTATCACATAAAATTATCGTGCGTAAACCGACTTTACAGACAACCATTTTTTTAACTACCCAAAAATTGTAACAAATATCTTTATTTAATATCAAATTATCTAAGTTTTAAGAAATTACGATTTTTATAAGCTCCACTTGTTAAGCAACGTGTTTTTTTTTACCGCGAAGAAATAGTGCAAGTCACACCACCGCAGGATGAGGGAAATAAACAGGAAAAAGAATTGTAAGCAATATAGTAAAGCATTATTTACTTTTTTTTCTGTGGTCATAGAATATTTCGTCAAGATAATAAACAACATAGAGAAAGTCGCAGATGTCAGCTAGTATTTTAGTAATACAAAAAATATAAAAATGTTTCCAGTAGATTATTCTTATGTAATAGACATATATCAGTCTAGAATTTTCTTTTGACATTTTAATATGTACAATTCTATAGAACATTATTTTTATGTATCTCATAAGGTTTAATCGGCGTATCAAATGTGAGCTCCCGGAAATTCGTTCTTACAACTTTCATATTGTTTAGACGAACTTCATGGAATTAATATCTGGACTGCAAACTGGCCACGACAATGTTGCAATACCGATTTCAAGCAGATATTCAATACGACAAGCGCGTCGTGTGCTCTAGCGTCGTTATGCATTAAACGAAAATATTCGCTAACTAGCGGGCCCTGCAGACGTTGTCCCGCCCTGAATATAAAAAAATCTTTTTTTTAAAAAAATATATAAAAAAAGTTCCTCAAAAAACACTGTACCCTGGGGAAAACCGGAAGAAAATCCGTTAGGAGTTTTTGAGTTTATGGGAAGGGAAAGAAAGAGAGAGGGGGGGGGGGATTTGATAAATGGTGCATTTTTAATACTTCATAGCATTTGATCACTATCTAATCCGATGTTAAATAACGAGCGGGCTTAATAAAATCACCATGCTATTCATCACATACTACATCACATCTATTCATCACAACGTCTTCCTGCACCGAAAGGTCCAACAGTTGGAAGGATTCGAACCTACGTCGATCGACACGGTATCCGAAAACGCTATAAACTTTTACAACGCTCAATATCAACGGATTAAAGCAATTCTCCTTACATCCAAGAACAAAACGCCCTTCCATCATCCCTAGTCCAATTGGAGCATTTTTACGTATATTGAAGTTTTGTTCTTCGGTGTTGTGAGAGCAATTCTAATGAAGGAGCTGGTCGAAACGCAAGTTCTGATTTTTTTTTATCGTTCTTTCCCCTCTACTCACATTCCTGGCATTTAAAAGTATGTTACGGAATTCAACGGCACTGCAAATGCGATTTTTAATATATTCGAGACAATAAAACGGTCTGTCTAGACCATCTACACCAAAGTACAGTGATAGCGCCCTTGACCTGGCTATCTCTAAAGCGTCTGATGGTATCTCGAACAGTTGTCTACGATACATAAAGAGTACAAAAGATCTGCCACTGGCTATAGTCTTCCTCGGCAAGGGTCAACGCCCTAACTACTCTAGTTACGTCAAGCGGTATTATTTTATATTTTAATGAATGAATGCTCGTTTAACAGTCCATTTCACCGTTTAAAATGTCGAAGACCAAAAACTTAAACTATAGCTACGACAGTTCAGACAGTACTAAAGTACTTGAGATGGACGGACGGTTAATTACTCGTATGCCTGCGAGTGTGTTATGTGACTCATCTTTGTTGTTTATCTACCACTGTCTTTTCTTTTAGTGGATAGTATGGATAAACATTATTATTACGGTTTCACTGACGCGACGCGACGTAACGAGTATCGTAAACAAGAGCAGTATTATTTGCTTTCTTGTATAACACCTAAATATAATAATTCATTTGAATAGACATATGTCAGCAAAATAAGGCAATTACTTTGTTAATTAACAATTGAATAGCTACTGTAAATATAAATTAGACTAGCAGTAAATAGGGAACACTTAATTACTTCGTTCGCCACAAACAGTACAGTAACTGAAACGGTTTAATAATAAATATATTACAATATTAATATATTCTTCTATTATTGAAATGGTCAAGACTCTGAGCCTGAGGTTAACCACCATTGTCAGAACATTATTCATACACTAATTTTGTTGACTGATGGTGCTACAAGCGCAGGAGTGTATTCATAGCATTCATAAACAAGCTCCTTTTAATAGCGTAAATCGATAAAAATCCATTTAACATAACAATATTTTACAGCTTTACATGCTATAACACAATTTATTGCTTACCTAAATGGAGCAGATATGTTAGATCCATGCTTAGAAGCATGCATTCTAGGTAAAGTTGCCATTTTTCTATAATAAATAATTATTAATATTTATACTGCACACATAAATACTTTATTAATGGCCATTATTAGTCACGAGCACCTCGACAAATGACAAAGTATATGTGTTCAACTGTACTATGAACTCTTGTTCTTGCAATATAATGGACACTATTAATACCAATTTAGTTAATAAATATTCTTAATTTTTACTAGCATAATGGTTGAAAAACATTTACATAATCACTAAAATAATTAAATAACACTTTGATAACAAAAATTATACACGTTATCTCAAAAAATATAAATAAACAATAACGTAATTAACACATCTCTTTTAAAATGAAGTGCAAATATTAGTCACGATTCGCGAGGGGCGCCCGAAGAGTTTATACTGAAATTAGGACGGGATGTGGGACTTCGTGTGTATTATTCGGGAACGCTCGTTTGTAGTCGTATATATGCTACTCCCAGACACGGCTATGCAGACAGTATACAATTTACTAGTTATTTTATCAGGGAATAGGGGACAGAAAGAGAAAAATAACCTCGTTAGAAAGAGACGAACTAACTCAAAGACGGATGCTGTTTGCTGCACAAAACACAAAAATAGAAGCGGTGGCGGCCCGACATTAAATTTGTTCTGATCCAAATTTTGAATGTATGTGTTACTTCCTGTATGTATGACGATGTTTACATGATTTGATTAAAGAAACAACACAAAACATGACGAAAAGTTCTTATTTTTACAAATTAATATAACATGAAATAGTAAAGCTGTAATATTGTACCTTACAACACGCATTTTATGTATTCTCCCCGTAGAAAAGATATAACATCGAAGGGAAGCTATTCTAAATAATTGGTTAAATGTATTTAGAGTCCAAAAAGTAAGTAACCAAATAATTTAATAAGTGAAATGTTTGAAGAACAAAGAAGTAGATATTGCTATTCAGATACAAAAGGAACTCGCGAATTAATTGGTATCTACATATGAATAGGCAAAGATAAATAAAAAAATAAAAGATAAATCAATTCAGTACATATATCTCGTCTGTTTCTCTTATTAATTTTCTTTTTTTTATACATATTGTTTATTTTTTGAATTTAATAAAAAGGAAAGGTTTGAGGTAAACTTTTTTATGGGGGGGGATTTTTTTTAAAAAAAAAGATCTTTTAAACATTTATTAAAAATCCAACTCCTACAAAAAAAAAAAAATAAAAAAATAAAAAAAAAAAAAAAAATGTTTTACTAAAAAGTTTAAAAAAAATTAAAAATTTTTTATTATTTTATAAAAAAAAAAAAAAAAAAAAAAAAACAAAAAAAAAAAAAAAAAAAAAAAAAAAAAAAAAAAAAAAAAAAAAAAAAAAAAAAATCAAATTAAAAGAACAAAATTTAACAATATAAATAAAGTATTTAACTTTTAATCGCTTTAGGCATAGAATTATGAAACCGCTTCCATTTACAATAACAATTTAACTACGCGCAGGTTTGTTACTCTATGGCTTTAGGTATATTTGTATACTTTGCTTATGGGTAGGTTTTTTAAAAATTCTTTGGTTACCTTATTTACGAATCTTAGGACGTCTCTTGTATGGAAATCTCGTTTATTTACTTATTTAATTGTCTCGTGTCTCGATACTTTTGCGTCGAGACTCGAAACTCGCTTGTCTTAAATATTATCCTTGTATTTACAAAAGGATATAATAAATTACAATTTCCATTATTTGTTTCCTACTTTGTTATTGAGAGCGTCTTCTATTGGCCACCTTGGTATGTAATACTTCATACGTTATGCTTAACGTGACTGTACATCACGTTTTGGGTGGGACAATCCCGCTTTCAGGTTCCCTGTCCCGGTGTCCCCAGGGAGAGTAAAATGTCCCACTTTTGCAATCAGACGAAATATATCACTACGTATTTTGTATAATTAAAACAAAGTCCTCCGCCGCGTCTGTCTGTTAACGATAATCTCTAAAACTACTGAACGGATTCTCATGTGGTTTTGATTAATAGATAGAGTGATTCACGAGGGAAATTTAATTGTATAATTTGTCAAAGCCTTGTGTAAATTGGTTGAAATATAACGATGATTGTTGGAAGTGTCGGAAGAAGTCAAGCCGCCTGGAAGTTTTCTTCGAAAACGCTGCGTAATTACTTTAAGATATGGGAAAATCAATAAACAACATTAAACGACGCAGGCGACGTTGCGGGTATCGGCTAGTGAATATATATTTACTTATTTACAGCTGCCGGAATACACCAATAGCTGCTTTGCAACAGAACACACCAACAGGTCATTTGCAACCAAGGCCGTAGCTAGGGGGATGGGGCAATGCCCTACCTTAAAAATATCAAATACTAAGATAAATTATTGTAATTACATTGTTTGTTCCGATATTAAAAAAAAAAATGTAGCGGTAGGTATCTATGCTTTTCCGAACATACCACAGTTAGTGACATTCGAGGTCAGATCAATTATGATATTTTTTTTTACTTCCGCCCTACCTGTAACTAATGCTGCCCTACCTCAAATTCGACTCTAGCTACAGCCCTGTTTGCGACATATGTTCAACTCGAGGGTGCTAGTTAGCTAGGCGGGCGTAAGAAAAGCCTTACCACCATCTTATGGTTTGATCACGATATTTTCCTTCATGGAAAGCTCCGACTTAGCCGCGAAGTTTCGAACCTACGTTAATCAACGATATATCTGGAGATACTATCAACTGAAACATAGCTTTTATTCGTTTGTTACGCTGGCACACCTTACCTAATCAACCGATTATCATTAACTTTTACATACACGTTGTCAAGGGTACAGCAAAGAACACGGTTTCATCCACAAAAAGTACTACTCTGTATGGATAGGTCAAATATATATTAATGCGAGCGAAGTCATGGACGAAAGATAATTTTTAAATAGATTGTTGCCATATCCTTATCATTCCATATTAAAAAACAAAGTCCTTTGCCACGTCTGTCGGTCTGTTCGCGATAAACTCAAAAACTTCCGAACGGAGTTTCATTCGGTTTTCACCAGTATCACCAGGGATTTATGAGGAATGTTTAGGTATATAATTTGTCTAGGTTTTTTTTATTATCAGGGCGAGACATCGTCCGCCGGTCCCGCTAGTATTTGAATAAATAGTAGATAAAAATTTTAAAGATCCTCAAATTTTATAAATGTAAAATTTAGAATCTCCGGAATGAAAGTAAATAATCTGTGTACAAATTTATCATTTGTTTGTTTGTTATGTTTGTTTTTGAATATATGAGGTACATGAGAGCCTATTTATCAAATCAGGAAAATAGAATAATTTATGAGCATCTTTTTAGAATTTCTGATTGTTATTATCATCGTAAATTTACAAACATAAAATCATCAGCAAGCATCAGCATGTAATAAAGTAGGTATAGAAATTAACAACTATTGGACTAAATATTAGCAGCAAAAGTAAGACAAGGTTAGTATTTAGTATTTAATCTGCCTATAGTCGACGCATTTTAAACTGAGTTGTCGGGCAATAAATGTCACTGACAGTAGGAATGTGCACGCAATGCAGCCAGTTATCGATACTTATCTACCTGTGCACGCGGGGTCGATGCGTCATCGTGACGTCCATTAGCACTCTTGACTCCTGATTGGTCGTTACGAGTATGTTATTTTTTGTTATGACACTCATTACATTACTTACGCTTCGTTACGCAATACGCATGCCATGCAATGCAATAGGCATAAACATTTTGTAAAAGGTAAACTATTTTAAGAGATCAAGCACCTCCTCTGATAATTAACCTACAGGAAGATGACACAGATTGGGAAGACACGGATGAGGATTTTTGAAGAACTAAGAAATATCCCTAGAAAAGATAAAAACGGCCCTTTTCAGGGCCACATTAATACGATGATCTATACAGTTTCTTTATCATTACGTCGAAACAAACATTTTATCTTACAAATTAAAAACTTTTATTTTCAAATAGCGAAAAATTATTCCTATTAATACTTAACATAATTTAGCATATCGACCGTACCTATCCAGTTATCGATATGCACCTCTTCAATACTTACGTACATCACTACACCTCTCTATAAGACCTGTAAGTACGCGCGAGGCAGACAGAGCGTTCCGTTGTTAAGAGCGTTCCATTGTCCGTGCGTACGAGGACGTTTCACGTGAGTTCCGCGATTTCGCTTGTCCTGCGCGACAATGCGTCCCACGGCCGCCGCCGCGTCTCGGCCGGCGACGAGCCCGAGATCCACCAAAAAAGGCCCTTTTCAGGGCCAAATAGAATGCCTTTCGACGACGAGGTCGCCCGACGGGGCGTCCGCACCGGCATTCGTTCACGAGAGTGATATCAGCACTCTCGCCGAGCTAATCTCAGCTCGGATGTTGTCGGTGGGGATGACCCGATGGATGGCGCTGTACCTGCGTCTCCGGGAGGCCGCCGACGAGAACAAGAAACCCTCTGCAGAAGACTCCAAGGCGCTCAAGGACGCCGCCAAGGGGTCACTGAAACCCCCGAAAATTCCGGACAGCCAAGTCGGGCCGATCGGTCGAGCGCTACGACGTAAACGTAGCGATCCCGTACCCGCCCCTGCAGCGACGCCTGAAAAACTAGAAACCCAGTCTCCGTCCCCGAAGAGGACGAAGACAACGACTGCAATCGCGTCGCGCGGAAAATCAGCGGCGCAGGCGGTCGCACCCACGCCAGCGGTCGCACCCACGCCAGCGCCCGCTACGTCGCGAGGGGCTGCCCGCGAGCAGCCCCCCCCCCGTACTGAGTACGGAACCCGCGCCGGTAGCTATACCGCGCTCGCGTAAGACCACTGATCGCGCAGTGGCGCCATCCGCGCATGCGCAGTCGTACGCCGCAATTACAGCGCCGCCGCTGGAAGAATCCAGCCAATCAGAGAGCTCCAATCAACCAAGACCACCTCAAGGTTTAGCCGAGAAAATCGCAAGACCACTTCAAAGTATAGCCGCCTCTGAGAAAACAGAACGCAAACAACGCCTCCCGCCGATCGTTGTAGAAAACCTCCCCGAGTGGACCGAACTTCTGCAGCGAATGGAAGGGATGTTGGGACGCAACCCAAACGCAAGAGCCTACGGGAATGGACTTCGGTTCATCCCGAGCGACGCCGAAGAATACCAACTTATCAATGACTACCTGAAAACCCAAGAAGGGGTGAGTTGGTTTACGTACTCACCCCAACCGAGACAAGGCTTGAAGGTCGCTATTCGCGGCCTCCCAAAAGAGACAGACCCGCAAAAAATCATCGAGGACCTACAATCAAGAGGTTTCGATGTTGAATTCGCCCGACAAATTAATGGAAGGAATGGTAGAAACGGGTGCATGTACTATGCCAACCTAAAGAGAACGCCCGGACTCACGCCCGCCATCTACGCAGTAGACATGCTACTAAGACTCCGTTAAATTGAAGCCTGGAGGGGAGACGCCGGCGGCACAGTGTTTCAGGTGCCAGCAATTTCGGCACTCTTCACAACAGTGCCACAGAAGAATAGCCTGTGTACGATGCGGGGGACGATTTGCACACCAGTGTGTCGCCCCATGAAGGCCGGCGTCCGCGCAAACTGCGGAGGCGCCCATACCGCCAACAACAGAAGGAGCTGCCCTATATTCAAGCGGGAATTAAGAAACCGCCGTGCCGGTGCACTATCGCCGGGCGTAAGTACGAGGCAAGGCCGGCGCAAGTCACAGTTACGGAGACTGCAGCGGCGAGCCTGATGGCTCCCGCCAACGACCCCCCCCCCCCGTAACGGGGGACAGAAGCCAAGACGAGAACACGCCTATCGCTCACCGAGTCCCCCTGCCATTCCTGAATGGCAACGCCTGCTCGAGGCACGCGTATCTGAACGCGAAGAGAAACTCAAAAAGTTCCTAGCCAATGAATGCCTACAACAATAAATGCACACCACCAGTCGATCCAGGGAGACGACCACGAGAGAGACAACCACGGGGAAGCGCTATATCAATAACGCTCACCCCCAAAGCAGCAGACACCCCCGCACCTATGCGGGGGGCGAGTGAAGCCACCGCCAGAGGGGCAACCCTGATGCGGTCCCCCCACGCACCCCCTCTAGGGGCGCGTGAGAAGAAACTGCAGAGGCAGACAGATAAATATGATTTATGACCCGAAGCCTCAGTTCATAACGCGTCGACTTAGTTCATTTGCACTACACAGGTAATAAAATATAAATGCTAATTTACTTACAGGGCTATGGTGTCTGACATTGATTCTGACATTTTGCAGCTAAACAGCTCTGCAAAATACCTGAAAAGAAGTCACTTTATTAAATCTTATTAATTGAGTACATAAATAATACAACAATTTTTATACTCTTATAAAAAATGTTATGAATCAATAGAATGAAGTAATGGCTCGGTGGTAATGCGCTCAAACTCTAAGTCAATAGAATTGGGTTTAAATTCTATAATGACCACATGTTTTCGGTGAAGAAAAACGTAGTGGTGTTAATAAACCAGAAACATATATAATTCCTAAACCTCTCTTACTCAGTATCAGATTAAATTGTGGTCAAATTCTATGCTACAAAATGAACAGAAAACACTTTCAATATAAGTTGCCTTGCACAAGATTTTATGACTCTAAATCATGAAACATAATTACTATTTGTGAATATAGATTAATTTGCTTTTACTAAATCATTACAACTCCTGAAAACTGATACAGAAAGAACAGAAAAATAAAAGGTGCATAAGATCTTGGATATGACCAAAGTAGAAAGATCTACATGGTGGTACAACACTCATGCATGATTAGATCACAAATATCATACACATGGAAACTCGTTATATAGGCTTATTTATTATCTAACATGATAAAATGCCAACTTTGTAGCTTTCATTAATGAATTTATAGCTGTTTGCACCTGGTTTTGGATTAAATATCTCCTTTTTAAGTCTTATTGTTAATCTTATTAGCACTTTTTTATACTTTTCGAATTATTACTTGTAATAATATGGTTACACGTAATCTATGCATTTTTATCAAAACACGCGCGGACTCAGGACTAAGTTGCCACAGTTTTACCGGAATATTGAGACAAATAATTTTGATATAATTGTAATTACCGAAAGTTGGTTATGTGAGGGAATATTAGACACAGAACTTTGCGATAATCGGTACGACGTCTTTAGATACGATCGCCCCGATACTAGGAAGGGTGGTGGTGTTTTAATTTGTATTAAACATTGTTTCTCAGCCATAATACGATCAGATATAAACACACATAGCGCGGAATCAGTTTGGATAACAATTAAAACTTCTAATCATTATCAGGGACCAAACGCCTCTGCTTCACCAAATTGCAATATCCATATAGCTGCGGTATATATTCCTCCAAAAAATAATACACATACAATGTTAAACGATTTTAAAAATTCATTTATGCTACATCATTCGGTTAACCCCAACGATACGTTTTTAGTTTTGGAGATTTTAATCTACCGTTCATTCAGTGGGTAGAGGACGGTCATGTTATTAAATACTCGTCCAACTCCGAACTATGCGCAGCTGCAAATGATTTTATTAACAGTTTAGATTATATGGGTATGTCTCAACTAAATTTGAATACGAACTGTTGTGGTAATGTGTTAGATCTTGTTATAACGAATTCAACTTTACAATGCAAACAAAGTAACACATCACTAGTAGACAAATACCATATTCCGCTCGAAATAAATATACATAACCACTATTTTAAGCCAATTCACACCCAACCACGAATAGTTAGGAGATTTTTTAAGGCGGACTACGATATTATCAATGAAGAACTACAAAAAGTTAATTGGGATCAGTATTTTGGCTCAATTAGCGTAGAAAAAATGGTGGATAAATTATATTCAAAATTAAATTCTCTAATTGAAATATATGTCCCCTATGTAAAGGTATCTAGCCAGTACTCTTACCCGAAATGGTACCCATCCTCTTTAATCAATGTTATTAAAGAAAAATACAAAATACATAAAAAAATGGAAAAAGTATAAAAATCCGAATGATTACGCGGAATTCTCACTGTTAAGAAAAAGAATAAAGGATTTACAAGACGGATTCTATAAAAAATATACGGATAGGTGCGAAAAACAGATTAAAAAATCACCTCAGGATTTCTGGAACTATATTAAAGAAAGGCGCAGTTCCTCAGGTTACCCTTGTAATATGACATACGACGGGACCACCTTTTCAAACGGGAAAGACATATGTAATGCATTTAACAGATTTTTTCATAGCGTTTTTCAGCCTTCCGATCCCGCTGAAGAGTATATAACCTGTCCGGAATGCTCGCCACTACTTTACAATATTTACCTTTTTGATATAGCAGATTGCTTTCACCACTCAAATCATCTTCTATATGCGGACGATAAAAAAATTTTTCGTCGAATAGATAATTTTGCGGACTGTCTACTGCTACAATCTGACTTAAATAGACTAACAACTTATTATCAAGCTAACAAAATAAATGTTAACACCCAGAAGTGTCAAACAATAAGTTTCACTAGGAAAAAGTCCCCTATCAGTTACAACTACCGCCATTGCAATGAGACAATCCCCAGAACATCACAAGTAAGAGATTTAGGCGTCATTCTTGACAGCAAATTCACATTTAGTGCACATATAAATCATATTATTAGTAAAGCTTATAAATCCCTTGGATTTGTAATACGTAACAGCAAACCATTCAAGGATCCACAATGTCTTAAGGTGCTTTATTTTAGCTATGTTAGAAGTGTATTAGAATTTGCCAATTTGATTTGGAGACCGTTTTTTAAAAGTTATATTGATAATATGGAAGTAATTCAACGCAAATTTATTAAACACCTCAATTATAAAGCTAAAATATTTAACCAATCATATGAAGAATCATGTGAAAACCATAAAATAAATACTTTGGAAGATAGACGCCAATTAACGGATATGTTATTCCTGTTCGATGTAGTTAATAACAAATTTGATTGTCCAGAGCTATTAGAAAAGATAAGCTTTAATGTACCTCCCAGACGCACTAGGCATACTCCATTTTTTTCAGTTCCCTCATCCAAAACAAGATACTCGCAAATGTCGCCATTCATTCGCATTCCAGACATATATAACAGCGAATTCTCTGAACTAGATCCATTTAGCACTTCTCGCTATTCTTACAGAAACGAAATACTACAATCTCTATTCCGGAAAAATTAGTGCCATAATTGTAATTGTAATTTCATCATCAACGTATACTTAACACTAATACTTTCACAAACATACCTACCCATACCGTACACTCTCCCTTATAAAACAAAACTCTATACACACACACACTCACACCCCACATACCTATACTTGTATCTAAATTTTCGTTAAAGTAGTAGTTTTTATAGAAATTTGTTCACTCTCTAATAATAAAAATTGTTATAATTTGTGTACTTCGTAATTGGCGTATTGAATATATTGTATTTATTTTTCTTTATTATAACACATTGTCAGCTGTGAAGGACCTATATGGAATAAATAAATATAAACACAATCAGCTATAATGTGATAATATTTGAGCTATGTTACCATTTCTATAAGAACAATTAATCAAATATTTATTGGTAAGAGAGTAATCCTTCATTAATCTGTGGCCGGCGGGTAAAAAAAATGTAGAGTACATACTCAACTTGCTTGAAATTTTATTAAGAATAGGCTTCATTATTTCCTTTTGTTATAAATGTCACACAACCTTATTTACAAAAATGCCTATGACATTAAATCCTAGCAACTAAACTCGGAATATAGAAATAGCAGAAATTAATAAGAAGACCATAATCATTGTTACTTTGTTATTATCATACATTAATTACAATTGAATTAAAGAATATTTAATAGGAATAAATTGTCAAAATCTAAATTTGATAGGAATTTTCATAACCAAGCAGGGCTTAGCTAGAGTCAAATTTGTGGTAGGCCGCATTGGTTATAAGTAGGGCAGAAGTAAAAAAATTATCATAATTGATATGCCATTGAATGTCACAAACTATGGTATGTTCAAAAAAATGTAGAAACCTATCGCTACAGTTTTTTTTATCTCAAACCATGAACAAATAAATTATCTTAGTTTTTGCTATTTTTAAGGTAGAAATCGTGATTTAAAGATAGGGCATTTTCCCACAATGACCCCCCCTCCTCCCCCCTAGCTACAGCCTGTGACCAAAAACAACTTCTCATAAATATTTAGCTAAAAAGAAATAATAATTACTTGGTTTAAACCTCTACTGATAATGAACTATGTAAAGCATATAATACCAAAACATGATTATTATTAACATAAATAAAAGAAAACTCAGTCTGATGATTATAACAATAAGTTATTTTATAATAGATTTACACAATGACAAATTTATCTATAGAAATATAAACTTTATGTGAATTACAAACGCATCACGGAAGACCAATTAATAAAATATATAATATTATGTAAATATAAAAGAAATTACCTATGTTTTTATGCAAAGAGAAAACAATCATTGTTAGTTTAGTAACTAAATGGTTATGTTAATACAAAACGGGATATTAAAAAACATCAGAATTTATTAAATAATTTAAGAATTATAAAAATGTTTGATGCACAATTGTTATCAAAGAGAACATTCACAAAAAATACTTTTTTTTTTATAGAATGGAGGTAGGTTCATTAAAATTGATTATTTTCCCTTTTTATACCTACAATCCACCCAGAGCTAAGAAAATATCTTTATACTTTACGCTTTGTTAAAAGTTCCTATTTTATAAACAAAAAAAATCTTAGTAATTTATTAATGTAAGCTGCAGCCGTTCTCAAATCGCAGATACAGGTTTAACCGAAACACTAAGAAGTTTAACTATCATAAATGGATCTCATGAACCACAATGTTAGCATAATGGTCAATAATAGCTAAATTATCCTCACTCTAAACGATCTGATTTGGTTTACAGAATAACAACCGTTACACGATTTCATAAAATCATGAAATCTTTTAGAAAATTTCGTATACAAAGCATAACTCGACAGTGGTCTATACAATATTTAAATACAAGAGGTTTTAAAAGCTATAACATAATAATAATATACACATGTATCTAATGGATGTAAAATTACAAAATATTTAAAAGACTTACTATACTTTAAGAATCATCAAATTTTGCTTGCTTGCTTACTGACTATATGACTGATAAACTCAACTTAATTGCAATATTATAAAAAACATTTATGTAAGACAATTATGAACGGCGAAACCAAAGCGTTATAATTGATCTCATAAATTTGAAATCAGAGTTTAAACGTTAACGGCAGAGCTATCAACTCCAAATTTTTTTTTACCTCTAAACCAAAGTCAAAAACACCTAAAATCGCTATAATAACTTTAAATTCCCTCTAAATTAAAAAATAATAATTAAAATATTACAGTTGACAAACATATTGTAGTATTAAATTATTAATAAAAATGCACTTATTACTACTTCAATTTTGATTTGCAAATATTTTTAGGTAAAATAATTTATTCATTAATATGATTCTAAAAAAATATCAGATGTTTGTTAATTAATATAAATAATAACAAATTATGTTTTATAATATTTTTTACTTACACTTTTGTAATGTTTTAAATAATATTTAATTTTCCTTTGGCTCTGGCTTCTTAAAATCATACATTTGCATATTAAACTATTAGTATATTAGAAGGATTAAATGTTATGCAAGATACGTCATTATATTGTAATGTAAATCGACCATGATCAAACTTTGTAATATATTAATAGAAAACAATAAGTAATATTATGTGTTATGTGATGTTTTATTTATTAGATGTGTGACAAAACATATTAATATATATCCAAGTATACATGTATATAGAAAAGGATGGAGTTCCATTTATTCATCATCTTCCTACCCTTGTCCCACCTAACTAGGGTCGACACAATATGTTTTCCTTTTCCACTGTCGCCTATCAGATGTCATCTCAGTACATCCATCCCTGTTTTGGTCTTCCACTACTCCTATATCCATCCACTATCACACTCAAATATTTCCTAATTACATGGTTTTCATCTCTCCTCATGACATGTTACCTACCATACCATGCTACCCTATTACTTGTCAACTTCTCTGTCACTGGTGCTATTTTCAAACTTCCTTCGATATACTCATTCTTAATCTTATCCATCGGAGTTACACCACACACCTACCTTAACATTCGCATCTCTGACATATATAATTTTCTCTAGTCCGTGTTTTACGTAGCCCAACACTCAGATGCATACAACATGACTGGTCTTATAATTTTTATACACCTTCCCCTTTCACTCGTGGGTCACAAGCTAGACCAAATACCTTTCACCATTTCATTCACCCTGGATTTATAATGTTCCTAACGTCCTTGTTTATGCAACAGTAGCTCTGGATCATAAAATCGAGATACCGGAAATTCGAGCAGGTTAGTAAGGTTACACCACTTAAGGATATAAGAGAAAAACTAGATAGACCACCGAAGTCACAAAACAAATGTTTAGTGTCTACTCTACTCATTTTCAAACCAACATCCTCCAGTTTTTGTAGCCATTTTTCCAGTCTTCTCTGGACCTCGGCAGCATCTTCTCCAATAAGAACAATATCATCAGCAAACAGCATTCACCAAGGTGTCTCCTCCCGTATGTCTGATGTTAAAACATCCATAACAAGCAGAAATGAATAAAGGCTTAAAGCTGAACCCTGGTGCAAATCCACAGCTACATTGAAATTATCGGTAACTCCAGTTCCGGCCCTAACGTGTGTTTTAGTTTGACTATACATACAATGAATAAGTTGTAGTTACTGGGAAGTCTTACTAGGCACACTTTTCTTTTTCAGAGCCCACCAGAGAACAGCTCGGGTTATTAGATCATTTGCCTTCTCCAGATCAACAAACACCATATGCAAAGTCTTATATACATGTCTGTACTTTTCACATGCATTTAGGTTTATTATAAACAAAAAATGCATGCTCAACCCTTGCATTCAAAATTGGAATCATGGTAATAAAAAATATAATTAGATGGATTAAATTCTTTCAAGGTCTATACTGCTAAATATAAAAGTCCCTAAAAATATAAACCCCTTAAAAAACCCCTCCCGTGATTTCTGCCCTAAATTTTGGGGGATACGCCTAAGTTGAGAACCCTGATTAACGGTTTATACTTTTTCTTGTCAAGGCGTGATTTACGTATCTGCCTTTGTCAATGTTTTATGCAATGATTTTTATTTCTTTGACCTTATCTCTGCAATCAGGGACAGAGACTTGCAAATCGAATTCAACACATAGTCAGCACTGCAAATATGAATTATCCAAAAATCTGATCTTTATTACTAATTAATTACACTAAGATCTAGTTTGTAAACACAATAAAATACATATATGTAGTCTATATAATTAATAATATTTCAATAAAACTTAATGTCAAATCATCATTTCTTAGGGGAAAGCCTACAGAAGAAAGAGACAAGTGGAAGGACTAAGTAACCCTGTCGCGTCTACCTTAAGTATCGATAGTTCTCCTTGTACTAATTTGGTACTTAATCGTGTTTCAGCATCCCAAATTAGTAGTTGTTTGTACTCGTTTTACGTGGTTCATATAAATCGTGTTATAATGGTTTATTGTTCAGTTATGAAATGTTAAATGGCAGCATAAATAAAATTTTGCTAAATAGAGGTGTGAGGTGTTACATAAGATTTCTTGAACCTCCACTCCCTTTTATTACGTAAGATTGCATCTTGTTTTTCAGTCTGACGTAAAACAAAGTTTGTTATTTTCTTTTATTTCAATTTTACTTTTGTAATTTTATTTGTTATCTACTTTTGCCTTTGGGTAACATTTATCACAGAGAAAAATAAAAAAATCTACCTACTCTATGTTTTATGCCTATTCTAGCACAGAGCCACAGACTAAAGTCTTCTAAAATATTATAGGGGTAACTGGTAAGGGCACTTATACGTAGTATCCTCTTAGTAGTCTGTGGGTAAGGCAATGGAAAGTAAATAAGAAGAAACGTTTTTTGTAGGTTATAGTGATTGTACCATGGCAATTAGAAATATTAATCGAACATTTATGAGTAAAATTGTTGATCTTCGTCCGAGTATCCGTTTTTACAGTAATCAAAGTGATGATGCCGCAAATGGGAATGAAGAACAGAAAGTTGTTGACCCTGCTAAAGACAGAACTAAAATTATCCCAGTAGAAACAAGCATTAGGTATATGCAAAGTAAGGCTTATCAGCAAACATACGAAAATAATTATGTTTGGTCGTTTTATCGTCGAAATCATAGGGGTGGTTTTGCCCCAAGGAAGACAAGAAGATCTTGTGTTAGGAATGGTGTGATTTCTACTGGTAATCCATGTCCCATTTGCAGAGATGAATATTTGGTACTAGATCATAGGAATACGAAATTGCTTGAGCAGTTTATATCGCAATATACTGGACAGGTGAGATATTAGCATACAATACAGAGATGTATATTTCTTGTCTGCCACTGATGAAATAGTAATCTGTCCATGAATGCATTTATAGATATAGTTATCAATATCTGGTAGACCAGTGTTTTTCAAACTTTTTCTTGACAGAGCCCCTTTAGTATGAAGAAATATTTTGTGACCCCCCTACCGGGGCTGCATTAGAGATTCGCTTCCTGAAATAAGGGTTGAGAGGAGAGTGGGTTGACTACTTGACTACCAATGATTGTTCGGAGGTGATATAACCTCAAAACTTTGATCATGGATATCTCAGTATCTATGACTTTCCGCGGTGGGGGAGTGGTATAGAAGGGTAGTCAGCAACCTCCCCACCCCTCTCACTTCCCCTCAACCCTTATTTCAAGATGCGAATTACTATTGCAGCCCTGAAATTGCACACAATATAAAGTATTCACACTGACTCTTGTGATGATTAGAAAATAAGTGATTATTTGTTATTGTAACTTTATGTTATTTGCATACTCATTTCTATTATTATATAATGAAAAATTGTTAATTGATTAACTATCTGGCAAATGTTTTTTTTTTTCTTATGGCCTGGTAATCTGCAATTGACGTTATTTACTCTTTTTTTGTCCTAAATTATTCTAACTCTATTACCTGGAAAGCTGGTTCCATTTTTTTCTATGAACAAATCAAAAATACTTTATTCAGTTTAGGCCCTAATAAGGCGCTTATGAACATCAAAACTACTACCGGTTCAGAAAACAACCTAATAATCGAGAAGAACAGGAAAGAAACTCAATCGGGTACGTCTTTTTAATATATTACATATTTCGAATACATTATTCGCTACAATCGTTTTTAGTGGGTGCATAGAGAGGAGTCAATTCCAGACATCATCATCGTTCATATATTGATCAACTTTATAATAAATAGCCTTTTGATATTATAACCCGCTCAACGTAGAGCTTAAATTTACAGTACGGAAAATCGGTAATATGTTTTGGGACTTTATTGTGAAACCTAACACTATTACCTAAGAAAATATTACTGGTTTTTGGTAAGTCTGAAACATGGGATGACCAGTTTGTTACAGTTTCTAGTATTTAGATCATGCCGGTCCTTTACAAAATAACATATAATACAAAATAATGCAAAACAAATATAATAATACAAAATCGGGGTATGCACATTCTTATTTATATAACATCTTATATATGCAATTTGCTGGATAGTGAGTTTAAGAAAGATGTCGAGTTTTAATGTCTAGAGGCTATTTATAAGGTGGATCAGTATGTGAACGATTTTGATGTCTGGACAGGACGCCCCTCTTTGTGCATCCACTAAAAATGAATGTAACTATTTATGTATTGTGAAAATATATGGCATGAAAAGATAAACCAGATTGAGTTTCGTGGCGGTTCTTCTCGATGACTAGGTTGTTTTCCGAATCGGTGGTAGCTTTGACACTCCTAAGTGCCTTGTCAGGGCCTAAATTTAAGAAAGTATATTTTGATTTTATTCGAATAAAAAGTTGAATGCCATTTATAAAGAACTTATTTATAACCTTTATTTTGTCTAACAGTTATCAAATCTAATATAAATATTTATTTTTAGTTACTCAATGCCTTCGAGACTGGTCTTTGCCAAAAGAAGCAGAAAGAACTGATGGTAGCTGTTGAAAGGGCTTGGGATCAAGGTTATCTAACTTATGATGTACCCTTCAGGGAATATGATTACAAATTGTATCACAAAAACAGTGTTGCTTAATTAAGAAAATAGTGAATTGAAGGTGTTAGTATAATAAAATATATGTAGAATTATAATATGTTTTATTGCACATTACATACATAATATTCATACAGTATATTTAAATTGCTATTAGCATTTATGGCACATCCCTCCATATAATAATACAAGCTGACCTGTGCCCACTTCTTTGGGCATTAAACATTTATAAAATACTACTTTTTGTGACTGAAATATAAAAGTTAGACATATGCTGTCGCTGACTTTTTTGTAGGCATTATCAAGCTCTACAACTTTTCTCTGGAACTCAATCTTATATCTCTCATCGTTAAGAAATGTTTTTGTTTGACCATTTTTTCTCTGACTTACTTTGCAAAAGCGACTTCCACAAAAAAGTCTTTTCATTTTTCGGGTTAATATACAGCCTATGACACTCACAAATAACGTGGCTTTTAATTGGTAAAAAAAATCGGTTTTTTAGATTCAGATATTACTCCTTACAAACTTTACCTCTTTATAATATTAGTATAGATTAAATTTAATACCACCACCTAGTTAATGAGAATTCAATAAAAATATGTTTATGTAAAGTTTTCCATTATTTTTGATCTGTTTCGCTGCAGTAGCAATTCTCTGATTAGTGCAGATTTTTCTCTTTCTAGGACTGAGATTCTTTCATTTTTTTTATTCACTTCCTGAAATTAAGATTCATTAAATTAGGCATATTATTAACGGATTATGTTACAACTTATTAAAATTGTAGTTTATAAAATGAATAAATATAGGGTACTATAAAAAACTGCTGCTTTGCCAAAAAATAGTATTTGTGGTGGTGTTACTGTTGTAAACACTCATTTTGACTTATGTTACCTATAAATAGAAATATATATGTTTTAAAAGATGTACCCGATCGAGTTTCTTAATGGCTCTTCTCAATGAGTGGGTTGTTTTCCAAACCGGTGGTAGTTTTGACGTTCATAAGTGCCTTATTAGGGCCTAAACTGAGTAAAGAGATTTTGATTTGATAAATATAATATTAAACTGTAACTGGAGTGTTGTTTATATACAAATAAAATATTGTTTAATTTAGTTGCAATCAATATTATTAACAAAGAACAAAACATTGGTAACAAAAAAATCTAGTATGTTCACATTGCACTATCAACATCATAATATATCTGTATCCCACTACAAAATGAGTTTTTTCATAATTTGTACCCACAACCTATATTTCTTCATAATTGAACATGTAACTTTCAAGGGACGGCAATAATGAGTTCAATTATTGCCTATTTTATATTAAAATTTATCTTTAAAAAAATCTCTAATAATAATAGCAAGAAAAGTCATTCATAAATAATATAATTGAATAAGAAGTATATAGTAGAGTATGCTGAAATTAAGTATTTACCACTTGTGGATTTACCTCTGCAAGCATACGATTTTGCGACCTAAGAACAGCAACATTCTTGGGTGCAGCAGGTGTTCCAGAAAGAGACGATGCTGGCAATGCGAGATTCATGTGTAGTGAAAGTGGTCCATGTCGCCAACCTGAAGCTAACGCTCCTAATTGCCGATTAAGTTCTAACACTCTCGCTCTAAGCAGTTCCAGTCGCTCTTGGTGTGCTTCACTCCATGGTTCCTGTTTATTATCAGAATTCATTTTAATTACATATTTTGATCTATTATAGATATTAGGATAATGTTACAAGACTTACTTTAGAGCAATATATGTATAATTCAGAATAATAATAATAACAATATAATCTGTTATTATTATTATTAGAATGGCCTTAAATAGCATCCTTACAGTATAAATAAAACAGTTGTAACACATAACAAAATATTAGAAAGTTGTGAATACCTATGAACTTAATGAGATCCATTACCACTGACGGATTTATAAAGATTTTGAGGTGGAGCGATATCTTATTGTGGTGACTTTACGATCCAGACAGTGGACGATTTTTTTTAGGAATTATCAATGGCCAGTATAAATACGAGACAGGCTGGAAAAATCTTATAGAATATCATAGGAAAAAAAAATAATCTATAAGATTTTATGATTTACTTATAAACGTATGAGCCAGAGAAAATTTTCTCTGAAATATTTTATGATATTTTGTCAGTAGTTCACCAACTCATAGATTCTCATAAAAGTATTACTTCTTTGTCGTTATGAGATTTTATGAGTAATTCCATTAATTACTAATATCTAGATTTTATGAGAAATTCGAGATTAAATTTCTATGCGATTTTATGTGGAAAATTGAAAGAAAAGTAGGTCATAAGAAATTATCGACAATTTATAAGAAAATTGTGAGCAATTGCAATTGAAATTCTTATGACTATTTATGAGTATTTTCTCGGACAAATACACATCAAAATGTACTGCAACTTATAATATTCTATACGTTAAAAAGGCCCGGAATTCAAGATAAAATCCCATAAAATTCATTTTCGGATCAATTTACACGATATTCTAATTTTATAAAAAAATTGTTAATCAGTTATATACATTTAAAAAAAACTATAGATTTGAAATATTTAATAAAAAAAAAATTGAATCATTGTATTCTATTCATAATCGTGTATTAAAATTAAAATGATGAAATACAGACGCCTTAAAGAGTGAGAGCGCTGTAGCGAAATTGAAGTATGTTAGAGAGGGATGTTGCTCTTTGTCTTTTTTTTTTTTTTTTTCTCGAACTGACTACGCTATTGGCCTTTTTGGAGGCCTCTACAGCTTCACCGGACTACTAAGGCGAGCGCTTTAGGCACTCAGCCGATTTTATTCGGGCAACTAGCTCAAGGGTGCACGGCACACCTCGGCTTGGCTGTTGCCTGTATCATGCAATTCGCGATCTATCTTTAGCTAACCTAAGTTAAGCTAAACTATTCATACAAATTTGAGTTATCGAAACATACATGTGTACCAGGCATGCGTGTCTCGATAACTCTTATGTGTATTTTGTGTCGGAAAATTTCTGAACTATTTCAGTTCGATAAGGGAAAAAAACAAAACACTTCCACTTTTTATGTGTAAGCGTGTGAGCGTGCACGTGTGTGGAGGTGATATGTGTAGTGTTGTAGCAGTGATGTAAATTTTTGTGTCACTGTATCGCGCGAGCAGCGTACTCAAGGGCTCCACGCCGAGGGATCGGACCTAGGCTTGAGCTGCTGCCGAGGGGGGCCTAATCAAGTGTGCGGGAGCGAAGTTTACCCCCAGACCACGGCGGCATGATCTGTGGTTACGCGGGCGTGGGCGTGAACACGCTCTGTTTGGAGAGACAGGCTGGTACTGATCGTTCGCTGCCGTTATTTTGTCGGGAGGATCGGTGAGAATATGTCGCGGACGTCTTTTGTATCGCGCAGCGTTCGGTACGGTTGCGTAATTCGTGGCGGATACCACTAACGGACTGTGCTCTTTGTCTTTCGATTCGAACCCCTTTTGGTCCTTAGGTCATTCGACAAAAGCTCGTCGGAACATGTGTATCTATTGTTCGTGAAGATTTTTTGTGATGCTTAGAAGTGAAAAATGTTTGCGTACATTAAAATACTCGGAAAAATTGTGAACGAGATCCAGAAGTTCGAGATATAATATATATGCCTTGCCTACGAAAAAATTTAATATTACAATTGGTCACAAAACTGAACAATGCACGTGGTTTTCAAAGCAGGTTAGTTAACAATATTTTTATAAATGTTATTTTCAGTAAAATTAAAATACAAAATGTTAACTGTAATAATAAGAGTTAATATTATGTTTAGTCAATTATAAATTATTTTTAGATTATAATCATTTTAGTCATATTCATAGGTTTTCAGAAGTTATGAGAATGTACAAAGATTCTATGTTATTAAGTTCATAATTTATAAAATCCCATAATTTTATTTCGATTTTAAACAATTTCAAGGACTTCTGAGTTTGTTTGTCTCAATGCAAAAAATTGTTTAACTTCTTTTTTTTCGAAGAATTTATAGTATATAATTTGAGAGCATTGTAAAAATATTTTTTTAATCTACAAAACTATTGATTTACATCGATTAAAGTATAATAATTGTTTTAACCATTCAACTATTTCAAATCATTTTCTTATTCTTTGTACGAGAGATTTAGACTTCTAGTAATAATTAAAAAAAAAATGTAATACTTTCTCTAACATTTGAATTTTTGAAAGCTATAAGATTCTATCGTACTTCATTTCAATTTAAAAATTTATGAGATCCTATGGTATCCTTTGTTCTTCTCAAATTATTTAGTCTTGGGATTTCTATTTGTTTTTCTTATTAATTACTCAGAATTTTATCTTTTAATCACTATTATTTTTATATTTCAATGATTAAGATTACTCCAACTAACAGATAAAATGCAACTCAATATGATCTTCTGGGCTAATTTTAAATATTGTCTTTTTTTTATCTGTATTTCATCTGTATGTCGGCAAACTTAATCGGACAGTACTAAAGATGAATTAATGTAACAAAATATATATTGAATTGCAATCTCATGTGGTTGTCAATACGAATTTATGTAAATTACTTATAATGAAATTATTTTTTTCTTTTACAGAAACTGAAGAGGAGTTGCTCAAACATATCGAGCAAGATTTTTACCTGCAAGCATATGTGTAACTGCTTCTGAGGACCATACCCAAGTCGTTAAAGTGACTAAATCTTCAGACCACCACAAGACTCATTTATATAAATAAATAATAAATAAATTGATATTGGCTCAGTAAAAATTAAAAATTGATCAATTTTGCAAGTTTCGCAAATTGACTTAAGACAACAGTCTTAACATCTTTCCATACTGTTTAAAAGCATTTTGATTTTTTTATTTACAGTTTTAAATTATTTATTTATATAAACAAAATAAATTTTAATTCTTTATGTCAAAATTAAAAAGTTTTTCTATGGCATTAACATTTTACTGTACTGTTTAAAATTACTTTTTGATTTATTGTTCTAACTTATTTAAATTTATAAATAATATGTGTTGAGTATATATATTTGTTCAACTTTTATCAATGCTCAGAACCAGTTATTAACGTTTTTTTTATATTTTATTACAGGTAATTTTTTCATCAATACCTTTTTTTGAACATAGTTCATCTGGATTAAAAATTAATAGCCATCAATACAACATCATTTCTAAATCTCTCTGATTGCTTCTTTACGATTTTTTAATCCACTCATTAAATCTCATGAATATTTGTAATCTAAACATGTGCTCATTAATTCTTATAACTTTTACATTACATTCATTATAACTCATAAGATTCTAGATTATTACTTAAAATGTGGTGAGATTCTATGAGACACTGAAGCTCAGTTATGGCCGTTATGGTCAGTGAGTTATGGCCGTTATGAGTAATTTCTCGGACAAATGCACCTATTAATTGTTATAGAATATTTTCGTATTATTTTTTTTATGAGAAAGTATGAGTTTTTTCCAGCAGGGAGGCGCTGTATCTTAGATTAATTTAGGTTTTGTGTCCTGTTTGAGTAGATTCCAACCAACTAAATTCGCGTAATATATACTTCTGTCTAATATCATAAAGAGGTAAAGTTTGTGAGGTTGTAGGGGGTAATATCTGGATCTACTGGTCCGATTTTGAAAATACTTTCAGTACTTGATAGCTCATTTATCGAGAAAGGCTATATATAATCACGCTAAGACCAATAGGAGCGGCGTACCAATGAAGAATGTTTCAATATCGGGTTTTTTCTTTTTGAGAGCTTCCGCCGCGTGTTAGCGTTAGCCCAAAGTAACTATTCCACGCCGACGATGTCGCGGGCAGAAGCTAGTAGTATATGATTTGATTAACCGAACGATTTATATTTAAGGTTCGTTAGATTAACCATGAGGTGGAAAATTTCTTGTCAAACACATAATGTGTCAAGGTAGCTGCGTTCGAGAGCCACTCCCATATATAAATTGCCTTACCAACTTTGATTATATCTTTACTTAAATCATCACCTTTTACTGTGATTGAATGGTTATCTATATACAAAGAAAAGAAACATATTAATACTGTAATACATACCGTTTCATATGTATATAACTGATGATCCATAGAATATTTTAGTTCTTTGAAATATCTATAGATTTTTTTCGATTTCGAACCATGAATAAGATTATGTGCATATTAATTCGGTATTATCATTTATTGCCTTTCGCAATAGTATTTGCAAACTGGGAATACGACACGACAGTTGGTGAATAAACAGTTTCTTAACGAAGTCCGCGTCTTCGTCCTTGTATTGTTATTCTTCTTGCTATTCGTTTTGTAGTTTAGATAATTTACAATACACAAAAAATAAAACAACGTTTCGTAGGAAATACGTGTATAGATATATCTTTTTGAAATTTCCTATTTATAAACAGATTGGTAGCAGTAGAAGTGTAGCTCAATGTTATCCAATAAAACCAGCACGTATGTATACGCGGGCAATTGAATAAAATAATGAAATTATTTATTATTACACTATAATAAAATACTTACAACATATGCGCCCATTCTGCCAGCACATCGAATTTTTTCTTGAACTTCTGTCAGCTGTTTTAAATACCATTCACGAGCTTCCTCTACTGCTGACAATCCTTGTAATAAAATATCTTTCTCCTGTTCAATTTGTTTCATTCGTTTTATAAGGTTATAATCGACACCGTTGTGCAAAGTATGTCTACGAGGTTCTCGACGACGCGATGATCGCTGCAGTTGAGAAAGAGTTTCATTCGCCGATCGTCCATCACCAAGTCCTCGGCTTTGTTCTTCAGCTGCTCGTGATATCTCATGAAATTCTAATTTAGTTTCATTTATGTCCTCGTTATCAAACCCTGTTTCTTCGTCTGATTTGTAATTGGGTCGTAATGATTCCGATCTCTCACAGGGTTGTTTATCTAGTCTTGGTGGTTTTGGAGGAGCATAAACTCTATGATCATGGTTTGACGCCGCTATATTATGTCTAGATTCTTTAACTAAGGCTTCATTTCGTCCTACCAGCTGAGGCATACTAACGGTTCTATGTTGCGATGCATTTTCAGAACTTTTCAAAAGATTCCAATTTCTATCTACAGTAGGTGCATCATCAATATCTAATAAAGGCGCTGAAGGGGCTCGATGTGACTGAGAATTTAATTGTGTTGTTAAAACTAAATTTTCCATGCCGCAATCGAGCCTTTCTACCTTATTAGTTCCATTTTCCACTTGGTTACGTAGCAGACAAATTTTTAAACCGCTACAGAATCTTTCAAAAGTCAACAATCCGTCGTGAGATGCAACCTTCTGTAGACTTTCTATGACTCCTCGTGGTAAACCTTTAGTGCGATCATCACGCCATCGGTTTTCAATATCGGTGAGCCTAACGTATCCCGTATGCTTGTCGTCCATAATGTCAAATAACGTTCTCATAGCTGAAACAAATTGTTTCGGCAAAGATTCCATATTTTTTGAGGTAACATGTGTCATGTTATCTATTTTAGACCAACAGTTTAAATTAATTTGAACACCGCGGAACTTTAATTCATGTTTATTTGAACTTCCAACGCATTCTAAAGCGTTACATCATAATCACCAATTCACATGTTATTTACTTATTTATCTGTTCAAACAAATAGTTTTCTTTAAAGATAACAATTAAACAGGTATCAGTAGATTACCTAAACAAAAGTAACTAACAACAATGTATGTTATTCACCGACACATAACCATTTGACCGTTTTATAAACGGTACATGCGATGGGCGAACGAATCGGCTAGTGGGAGAGAATTTGCGAGAGATAATAGCTTGTGAGTGCGAGTGGGAGAACCGGTCAAACGAGATTTCGGGCGCTTAGTCAGTATGTGACTTTACTGATACCCAAACATCGAACAGCGTTAGTTACAAATCCTATGTTAGGTTAACGTCGATAAAACTCAAATATCAATAATTGGCATTGTTTTTGTATTAGCTATATATTGTAACAACTACTAAAGGTAACAATTATTAATAATACGTACCTACAAGGAAGATTTTATGGTATATTTATTAAAAGTTGGTAAAAAAAATATTTTTTTTAAATTGTGTCACTGCCTTTTATAACAGTAGACACCAGCGTGAAGCGTGTGAATCCGCAAAACTTTTTTTAATTGTAAGCTGTTGACATGTTTTAAGCTATTTAAATTAAAAATATTTATAACAGTAATAGTAATTATACGAGCACAATGACACTTTTGAATTTGATTATCGTTGTAGGTTTGCATATTTCTTAATGTTTATCATGAGATTATCATATCGAACATAAAACCATTAAAAAGGTTTGAAGCTCTCACATTCTTTAAAAAAAAAAACAAAAGTTATATTCTTCAGCCAAAATGAATTCAGTCGGCTAACTGTATTATAATTCATGATATTTGATTATGCAATATGTGAATTTGTTCTGCTTTTAATTTAACGGAGAAGTTAGTATAGAGCTTAAGTCGTCCTTTAAAGTTGTACCGGTCGATATTAGATTCAGTAAAATTTCAATATTGATTTTTAACCGAGGTATAATTACCCTCTATGCTCTATGTTAAGCTATAGAAAACCATAATAGGAATTCAGAAAGAAAACGAACCAAAATATGACTTTTAGTATCAAATTACTCAAATTCAATAGTTCATCACTCTTTATTAAAAGTTATATCCTTAAATCAGATATCAGAATAGCCTTGACCGATTATGGTTGTAAAATTGGCGTAAAGTTATATTTCGATTTTTTGTAACTGGTAGGTTTGCATGCATATTTTAAATCTATCAATTTACATAAAACTGAGGTGCCTTTTATTTGTCCGTACTAATGTACAAAACGACTAAACCTATTTAGACGAAACACTTACTGGAAAGTATAAATGACTTCTGCTCTCGGCGTCACTTGCGTGCACGTAGATTTAATCTGTCCCTCAGGAAAATATTTTTTTCTTTTTCTGTACTCGTAGCAATGTAATTGCATTTCATGATAATCGGTTCAGTAATTAAGGCATAAAAACGAAACAAACAACTTCACATTCGCAATTATAATAGTAAGGATTTGGTTACATATTAGAATTTTCATATGCGTTAACCAGTAATGATACAATTTAACAGAAGTACCTTGAAAGTGGTATAGAAATAAAATTATATAAAAAAGATAAAAGACAACACAAAATTAATCCAGATAATACACATAGTTTTAATAAAATAACAAAGATACTTTGATGAGAACGAAAAAGTAGCAATCAGTGTTAATGCCTACTGTATCTACATAAATTACAAAGGCGAATATGAATTTGTTTGTTTGTTACACTTTCTCGCCTCAACTACTCAATCGAACATCATGAAATTTAGCATACACGTTATCAGAAGTAGACAAAACGACATACAGTAACTTTCATCCAGAAAAAAGTACTCTTTTTGAGGTTTACCACGAGTCAAGCCGCGGGCTAAAACTGGGCTGTACATATTGTCGAAGTAACTATCATTTCGAAATAAGAAACTTTCTCACACTAATACCTATAGGTTAAGACAATCGGAAACGTTCATCACAGTGATTGAACCCAGGAAACCGGCGAAGTCCTGTCCCAAGCGAAAGTTGGCTCAAAAAAAGGTACTGGTGAGTGTTTGGTAGACCAGTGCTGGTATCTTACACCACAGCGTATTAAAATCTGGACAGATGATTACTGCAGATCTGTATTGTCAACAATTGCAAACCATGTTAGAAAAGCTAGCCGTTTAACAATCGACACTGGTCCATCTTTTTAACCCACCGCTGCTTCGGAAGAACGCTAGATTCTATACTTCACGACATATACGGTCGCTAAATTAGAGGAACTAATATTGGAATGTTTCCGACACCCACCATACTCCCCGGAACTGGTTCTAATAGGTAACCACGTTTTTTTGGAATTTCGACTATTTTTACAAGGTAAAGAATTCCGATTCCGATGAGGCAGACCAAACCGCCTTCAAAGTTTTTATTGTATCTCACCCCAAGAATTTTTTCACGAATGGAATTAATGAACTACCCTTGAAATGGCGAAAGCGCATAGTTAAAATGATACTTGCTTGAATTGTGTAAATAAATACTTTCGAAATTGTTGTTATTCCCTTTAACTTTTGAAAATAAAAATCTAATTTCATATTTAAGAATCTAATAAATCACTGGTATAACAGCTTTCACCAGAAGCTAAGATTTAATCGGCTGAGTGCCTTAAGCGCTCGCCTTAGTAGTCCGGTGAAGCTGTTGAGACCTTGCTAGGTCAATAGCGTAGTCAGTTCAAGAAAAAAAAAGAAGCTAAGATCCGGGAGTAATATACAGGCGCAAAATAATGTGTATTGATTCAAAAGTAAGTCGAGATTTATTTTTATGAACAACGGTATAGTTCTACAGGTTTACAATGTTTAATAAGAAGATATTACAATGTTATGATGGTTTAGTTAGAAAATGGAACTAAAAATAAGAGTTGAGTTTTTAGCGGTATCTTGGGATGTCATGTAGTGATTTTTATATTTTATTCATAATCTTGTGTTATTTGGCTCCATATTTTGTAATATTTATGGTGTTTTACGTAATATAGTCCGGTTATTGTGCACAAGTGAAGTGGTTGGAAAATAATACCACGGAGCATGACTTTTGACTTGCCACAAAACCTCCCTGGAAAGTTCTAACAAGACAGCCACCATCTTGGTACTTCATCGAAATGATCACAAGAAACTCGTAATATCATTACCTACTCGAGAATGTCAGTAATAATTTACTTAAAGATTGTATGCCAAAAAAAGAGTCAATGCCAAAAAGTATAAATGAAATACCTACAATTTTCATATTTGGGTGACATGCATAGAGAGTATAAAATATTACACGAATACTACTGAACTCATACATCTGGCAACGCTGCGTAGAGTATATGGAGGATCTATACTCAATAGGTAGTTGAGTAATCACATGATCTATTCCAATTTGACGGCAAGAGATTCTGGGTTGCCAAAATATACAAAATTACTCTATTTTCATGTAATTTAGAAATTGCTGCCCTAAAATAATATTGTAATAGTAAATACAATAAAATTCATGATCAATATATGTGTGTAAAATAATATACATAACCATTTCCGTATTTCTACTTATTAAAATAATTTGCACTAACTAGGAAGTCCTTTCATTCTACAGTCTTATGTAATTACGCGATAAAACAAAGAATTCTTCCGTGAACAGAGCTATCCATTGCTACTGAATGCTGTACAATAAATTGTATTAATAAATTAAATCGTTTGCATTAATCATTAAAAAATCGGTTATCAGATTGTGTAACGAAAAAGTCATTTGAATACTAACAGGCTATACATCAATTTAATTATAAAAGTATTTTTAAGAATGATTTTTTCTAATCGCGTTATATATAATATATATTCTTTTGTAGGTAGTTTTAGCATGAATGGGTCGGCTAGCCCGGGGTTATACCACCCTCTCACAGAAACACCGACACATGAAGTAACAGTGCTTGCATTGTTGCGTAGCGTTCGGTCAGTGAGAGCACTGAAGGACCACCTCCACTCCCCCAAACACAGACTGGCAACGCCATTGCGATTCCTCTGGTGTTGCTAGTGTCTGTGGACGACGGTTACACTTACCATCAGACGACCCGTCTGTTCATTTGCTTCCCATGATATAAAAATATATATACAACTAGATAACAAGGAACATTCATGTACTTTAATTTTCATTAATTACAATGTACTTGATCTTATAATGGAATACGACTTCCTCATATATTTACTCTACTGTTTCTCTATGTACATATATTAGAAACTATATTATTATGGTTTCTTAAGGCTTCATTATGATTAGGAAAATATAAAATAATCAAATAATGTTTTACCTACATCATTCAACTTTATAAGAGTGCTCTGGTAACACAGACTACCTTATTTTGATCACAGACTATCTTACAGGTAGTTTTGATAAATCCATTACGAATTGACAGTTTCCATAACTGGGTGTAATGCATTATATTACAAAAGTATTATCGTACGTGTTTTAAAATCCTTAGACGTTATAATATAAAATAATTATATTGTTAAAAAGTAAAATGAGTAATGGAGAACGTATAAATGTACCAGAAGTCAATGAATTAAACGGCAGTGTAAAGCAAGACAAACCACGAACGGAATGGGTAAAGTTTGATGACGATTCTTCGCAGAGCATTTCCCTCCCAGGGAATGATATTACCCCAACTCGTCCATCTGTTTCTGTAGTGGGAACTTCTAAAAATGCCAATGAAACCTTACCCGCTGTTCTCAAAACTGAAACGGTCCATGTTAACATAGAACGAAGTGATAAGGCAGAATCTGCGTCACAAGCGACTTTAAATAAAAGTATAGAGTTTGTCAACGTGCGTCAAGGATTTTGTAAGTAAATACTAAGTTAACAAGTTCTTAACATTAATGTAAACAACATTCACGGAGAGAAAAATGTTTAATTAAAAATTATACTTTATATATCTTAAGTTTTACAACCTGTTAAACAAAACAATTAATAATGATTCAAATATTATACATGAGCAATTTTTGATATTTTTAGCTAATGGTGATACCATAGTTACATTACTACCAGTGAATACTAAGTGGCCATGGATAACTGCTGCGCGATTTCGCCCTGAATTAGTCCCAGAGGAATTAATGGCTCAAGGCTTAACTGTAAGTCGGTATTAAATTATTACATTATGTCATATTATGAAACAAAAAAACATTTTCTACTATCATGTCATTTCAACATTTTAATCTTAGATATTACAATACAATTCTAATAGACAAGCAATTAAAAAATGAGAGATCCTTTGTATGCTTTGTATGTAAGGTTAATTATAGTATACTCAGATGTGGTAATAGATTGTTAACAATACCCATATTAATACAATTTAACTAAGAAAATATATCCACCATACTTCTATTTATGTAATTATCTGTATACTTTGATTTACTAGAAATTAGGATAACTAAATAAAATATTTAACCCTTTGCACTTGAGGGCTACGGAGCAAAGCCATTTAAAATGTTGGTTGAGGTTCGCAGATTGTTATGCTCTCGATAACAGCAGACAATCGTACTTTCGAGTTGCTGGTAATATGAATGAAAAAGACTTTGAGTGCAAAGGGTTAATTGATAGGTTCAGTTATATGGTCAAAATGTAGTCTTAAATGGAAATTGGTATATTGCAGAATGAATAGATGCAATAGATAATTCCTGCTTATATTATAAATGTAAATGGGACTTTGTTTATTACATCTTCATATCTTAACTGCTTAATTGATAATGATGAAATTTTGTATAGGCATAGTCAGAGGTATAGAAATGTATATAGGATACTTTTTATATAGCAAAAAATACTGTTTACGAGAGTCCGATCAAATCTATATTAACATGAGTACAACCATGAGCAAAAGATTTATTTATTTATAGTTAATAGACAAGCATATTTACTGATATTGCTCTGCCGAATTATTAATTTATTCGTAGGGTGTTGGTCACTGCAAATGATCACTTAGTAAAGTGAGCTTAATAGTATGGAGCCAGTTGTCGAGTCAGTTTTTAAAACCATGTACAGAATTAGCAGATACTATTTCGTTAGGTAATCAGTTCCAGTTCAGTACCACTCTATTACTGAGGAAACATTTAGCTAATAATTTATGATAAAGTGGATGTTTGAAATTCAGCTGTTGTGTTATCTTTTTATATCATAGGAGGCAAACGAACCGGTGGGTCACCTGATGTTAAGTGATAACTGCCATTTATAGACACTAGCAACACCAGGAGAGTCACAAGTGCATTACCAGCCTGTGTTTGGAAGCGGGGAGGTGGGCCTCTGGTGCTCTCACTGACCGAACGAAAACCAACAATGCAAGCACTGTTACGTCGCGACGGTTTTCTGTAAGATAGTGGTAGTACCCTGGGCGAGCCGACCCATTCATGCTGAAACTAGTAATAGCTTCAGCGTGGGTCCACCACCTACAAAATCTTTTTTCAGTGTAGAGCAAAGATTGTAGTGAATTTTACTTAATATTGATTAGCATTGCATATATCTTTTTCAGCTAACAGTGGAAGAGTATGTACAAGCAATGGAATTGCTTGTGAATGATGCTCGGTTTACACTTTACAATATTTGTTATAAGAGAGTTCTTGTTTGTTGGATAACTCTTGCATTCCTAGTACTACTGGCTTTGTTATTCTCTGGTTTAACTGGTCTTACTTTATTTTCTCTGGGTGTATTGTGGCTAGTTTTAAATGCTGCTGCGATTTTCTTATGTATGTGGATAAAGTTAAGACTTTCGAAAGGGTTAGAGCAGTGTCTAGCAAGTGTAAACAAATTACTCAATAAACACAAGCTAATACTTGCTTTAGATGACAGAGGAAAAATTTCATGTCATAAAGTACACCTCTGTTTTATTTATTTTGACTCTGGACCGTGTGTTGCTCACATACAACAATTTATCAATAGTGAAGAAGGAAGAACTATAATGGAAGGATGGGAACATAGATTAGATGTATCAGCAAATGATATTGTGATTCAAGGAAGCCAAACAACAAGACTATCCAGAAGACAGGTATGGTTAAAGTATCTTTAATAATTTTTTTACTCATATTAATAATGGGGAAAAGCAAGGTTTGGAACATAAACTCTTATGTGATTATGGTCCACATCCATATTATTTTAATACAAGTGTGTATTACTTTAATACATGGTAGCATTTGCACTGCATTATTTAAAACTGCTCAAATAGCAGTAAGCAATGTAGGTGCAAGTAAACAACAACATTCTTTGTAATATTGTCAATGAAATAACATTATGTTCACTGCATATTAATAGAAATTGATTTTTTATTGAATACGCAGTCTATTTCAATATATGCCTATTGTTATATAATTCATATAGCAACATTTAAAATTTACATCGGAGCTTGTCGGATATCAACGTCACATACAAGGCTCCGCATTTTAAAAGTATAGCTTTGCCTTTACGTTTACCATATTAGCAACTGCAGGTATTTTCCTTTGAAATGAAAATTTGCAACTGATTTCGAAAATCTCTGTAACAGGTGCGTTAATGAGTAAATAAGATAAACTAATATGACTAATTAAGTATAACTTTATATCTATTATAAAGAGGTGAAGTTTGTAGTAGGTAATCTCTGGAATGACTAATCCCATTCTAAAAATTATCGCACTAATAGGAAGTTACATTGCTCCAAGGAATGTAGGCTTTACATGAGTGCTATTAAATTTTGTGTTGTAATTAACGTGAACAGTATTGCCGAGGGTTGATAGTAATGAATCATAAACAAACAGCCCTTACCACAATAGTGGATTATGCCTTCACCAATGATATAGAAACATTCTACGAGAAATACATACTAAAAAGCTATGTTAAATTTTATCCAATGAATATAACGTTGTATTAGGCTATTGGCGGTACACTTTTAATGTTATTAAATAAATGCTGATTGGGTACATGCCATACCTTAACATTCTAATGCATTGAAATTCTCTCAATTTCTGAAATATATTATTAATATCCAGACGTAATTTTTGAAAGTATTGTTATCTATTTATTTATTAATCTTCATAGGAAATTAACTAAGATTTGTTAAATATATATAAAAATAACTAAAATCAATACAAATACCAATATGGAAATATATTTCAGAAATTGATTGTATAGAGATGGCATTACAGTAATAACTTTAATACTGGTTTATTCTGTTGGAAACACTTTTGTTTGGTTTAATGGGTTATAGAGTAGAATATACCTGTTTCTAAAATTGTTAGCGATTTTTATTAATAATGTGAATATACTTAACTTAAAATACTTTTTGACAAAACTGCCAAATAAGGTACGAGTCCAGTATGTATGGGTCTAATTAATCATACTTTTGATGCGTACATTGTTACCTCTCTCGCTACGAGAAGAAACGGTATGATCTTGGTCATATTTAACTTTTGTTCAATCATCCTCAATATTGTTGAAGAATTTTTGTTTCGTTTTATTACCGTCCAAACCCCGACTGATTAACAGTATCCAAAATTGAACTTTGTGAATATTACGCAATTTCCTAACGAATTTTATAAATAGAATTAATGAATAAATATTGGTGACTGATTAATAAAATTAAAATCAATGCTCAAAATCAGAAAACCAAACCAAGCTCAGCTCTACGAATTATTCTTTGTTTTCTTTTCTTAAACTTATTAATGTAGATTCATACTGGTGCTGGGTGTACAAAGTATTTGCAAAATATATATAATTGCCATTGGTGTTGGTTTCGAATTTATTTTCACAGTTACGGAACTCCATACACTATAATTGTTCTTGATTTTACAATTATACTAGTGTACATAAATTACACACGAAATACTGAAAAATTAGCTTATCACCTATGATTTTAGAAATAACTTGTAAACACGTGCAATCAATAAATTTCGAAAAACTTTTTGTTTTGTACATTCATTCGTAATGGCAGACAGTTTAAATTATAGAGTTTGTCAAATCATTTCTTTAAGTAACTGAGGGCTAACACTTAAATTATCAGTTTATAGAGGGGGTGCGTATTTGAAGTAATAGAGGTTTTGGGCACCGAGGGGAAGGAAGCAGAAGGGTTTTCCCTTATCGAACTGAATTAATTCAGAGATTATTAACCGACACGAAATACATATAAGAGTTACTGAGGTATGTATGCTTGGTACACATATAAATTTCAATAACTCATAAAAGTATGAATATGTAGTTTAGCTTAGGTTAGCTCAGTTAGGTCGCGGATTGCACGAAGTAGGCAACAGCCCAAGCCGAGGTGTGCCGTGCACCCTTGAGCTAGTTGTCAAAATAAAATCGGCTGAGTGCCTTAAGCGCTCGCCTTAGTAGTCCAATAGCGTAGTCAGTTCGAGAAAAAATAGGGAAGGGAGCCGATTATTTTTTGGAATTATAGAGGTTTTTAGTTTATCCAGATTTGTGTTATAGAAGTTCTACTGCATATGAAATGTTTTATAATCTTTTACGTTAACTATACGAGTGTTGAGAAAATTAGCATAATTTTGGCACTTTCTTATATAATATTTTGTAGCTAACATCACCAGATTTATTTTAACCGCATCTCTTTGCTACATATAGAGAACATTTAATCGACACAAGAGATATTTGGGAAACTTTAGTTTTCTCAGAATAAATGTCTTAACCTCTTCATGCAACTCTATATAATTATGTACACAGAGTATTATAGTTTTAAGTATTGTGACTTAAACACGTTATGGTATCACAAAATTACTTCTTTGTTGCTTTTTAAATTGCTTACTCAAAGAGGCTTTTGGTTATGTACTGATTTTCGTAACAATAAAAAAAATCAGAATATGTATTTACTAAACTACTATTAATAACATTTTCATATGAGTGCATTAATTTATGTTTTATGGTTTAATGCTATATTATTAATTCGAAACTAGATTTCATTAACATTCTTGTAGATTATCTAATGTAATTAAACACGGTGTGTAGTAATTATGGGTAAGGGGGCGTCCATAAATTATGTGAGGGGCTGAAGGGAGCGGGATTCAAGCCGAACCTCACTAAATCACACGCGGAGGGAGGGAGGGTTTAGGTAAATGTCGCATAATTTTTTCGAGCAAAAAATAGTGTAGCAATGTGAGAAAATCAGATTAATTTAAAGATAAACATGTTGCTACATAAAAATATGCCGATATCTGATAGCCAGTAGTTCCTCTTTAAGTATTATTATCACTGTGGATGTAGATTACGACCTAAACAATCTGAAATACTGGTACTGGGTCAAAAATCCTCAAAAATATCTCACGTAATTGATGGACGCCCCCTAAGCAAGGCAACCGAATGTGCAGGGTATGGCAGAACAAGTGTACCTCCGGTACCTGCAGCGGTGGGGCAAAGACTTCCTGCGTCGGCGACTCGACTGGACATTAGACGATGAGGGCGGCAACCCCGCGGCACCGCGTCATTTAACCGTTGCGCTCTGTCCATGTCAGTATGTAGAAGAAGTGTTGCGCAATAAAGAACCCAAAGATACACACGCTTGTTGCCCACTCTGCAACAATTGGCTAAAGCGTCGCGGTCTTGATTGATGTCTTACTCTTCAAGTTGGCAAGTTTCTCATTATCTATGACTTCTAATATTTATCCATAGTTTTAATCCTATTTGTAATTACTTTCGTTTTTCAGGAGAGGGGGCTACTTTTATATTTACGGTATGTTGCAAGATGGGGTGCATACGCAGTAAAAAACAGACTAGGTCTAAGCAGTATCGTCCCGGGACGTCACGGTGAGAAATACGTCTGCCCTTGTCAATTCATAGAAGAACATCTTAAAACGAAACCACCTGCAGGTATCGCTAAATTTTTTACATTGCCCGAACAAAATAATGTTCAGATATATTAATTAAACCATACTCACCTGGATATTTCTTCAATCTTTTCTTAATAATAGGGTGGAGTGAAAAAAACAAATTTTTTTTTTTTCTTAGCCTGGGGGTCAAATTTGTAGCTTATAAAAAACAAAAATTTTTGAAAAAAAAAAAAAAATTTTACTCAACATCTTGAGCCAGCCCACTCATTTTTAAAACTAATTACGAGTAAAAATATTTGGTTGCAAAAAAAAAATTTTTGAAGGCGTTCTAGAAACTTCAGAGTATCCTCTTTTATGCCAATTAAAAATCACAAGTTAAAAAAAAAATTTTGTGACTATTGTTTTAATTTAAAAAAAAAATCCCAAAAAGTACCATTCCTCTTTAGGGCACTAGAATAAAATTTGAGTTGGAAATGATCATAATTGCCAGTTCTTAGATGTTTTAAGAGATTCAAAGACAAAAAAAATTTTTTTTTTGCAACCAAATATTTTTACTCGTAATTAATTTTAAAAATGAGTGGGCTGGCTCAAGATGTTGAGTAAAATTTTTTTTTTTTTTTCAAAAATTTTTGTTTTTTATAAGCTATAAATTTGACCCCCAGGCTAAGAAAAAAAAAAAAATTGTTTTTTTCACTCCACCCTACTTAATAATAACATTTTTTTGAGATTGAGCCATTCAAAATCTATTATGTCAATTTATTAATGAGTTCACATGGGATTATGTCATATTTATTGCATGAATGCAATTAATAAGTTCTTTGAATTACTTTAATTCCTAATTGAATAATGCTTAAATCTTACTTATTTGGTCACAGTTACTTGCTATTCTCGTTAGGTTGATCAATGTATCGATTAATTTCGTCCTATTGTAACATACTTGTGTTACCTTTTTTCCTATTCTTTTTTCAATATTTAGTGTAATTTTTAATTTGAATATCTGTTATTTTCTAATTACCTACTTCATTATATTCAAATGAAAACTCAAAGAACTTACTAAGGTATTTCATGGATATGAATTAATCTCCTGTTACTGGAATACATTAAAATAATTTATATTAGCCCATGTTCTTAGCATTGATTTTTTTTTTATTTGGAATTTCCATTATATCTACGTCTCTAAATAACAAGAATCTCAAACGTTTCCGTCCACATTTATTATATAGTATATATAATACTTTCTGAATCGTATTATTTTTGCGTTTTTTGCTGTAGTATTTTAAAGATCGGATGATTATCCCGTCAGTTTTTTTAGTAACCTGTTTTTTTTATTTAAATAAATAAACCTGTCGCAGTAACGTTATTCAAAATTATTAGAAATAAAGTCTTTAAACCGAAAATTCACAACAGATCGAAATCGAAACAGTGCATGTCGAGGATACAAAATTACGAATATAAAGAGATTTGATGTGATGTAACCGTTATTTATTAAAAATTGTATTTTATCTTCATTTCGAGATTAAACTAACTTTAGTTTCGCATTTTATACAATCGTCTTCCATTGTATTTGGAAAAAAAATACACGATTGATCATTTTTTTCTATGCCATAATTCAAACTACTTTTACGCTGATAGATAGCTCTACAAAGCTACATTTATGTTACGAAAAAAGGCAGTTAATATTGGATTTAAGTTATCATATATTCCTGGTCTATTTTTAGTAACCCACTGATTGAATACACGACATATCTGATATTTTGTATTTCATTTAGTTTCTGCAATATGATGCAAGTTGAACATTTTCGATTTTTCTGTTTTGCATAGTAATCAATATAATATATTTTTTTGAGAGTTATCGCCTGCCCTTTGCGATCATCGTAAATTGAACGTAATAAGTTATATAATTTTAGTAAAAATCAGGGCTTCAAAAATGTACCATGTCCTTTTCAATGACATATCGACTTTTGTGCTACATTTCAACATAATCCGTTTAGCTGTTCAAGTGTGATTGAAGAACAAACAGACTTTCACTTTGTTATCATAATAAATAGTCAGTTTTAGAACATCACAAAAATGTACCTAGACAAAACAAAAGTTATATTATTATAATTTGGCGAGTAGTAACCAAGTTGAGGCAAGTCAAGTTTGCCAAAACTGAATAATTGCTTATGTGTGGCCCATTTATGTACTGTTCCAAATATACCACAGATTAATTTGATAAACGTTACAACATATCTGAAGTTTTCATATGATTACATATCACTTTATTGATATTTGATAATAGTCTAGATAAATCATAAAGAATACCGTCCAACACATGAACATATTACAGTATTAAGTATAGACTTAGCTATGTGTGTCGTAATTTATTATGTATAAACATTTTTGGAGACTATAATAATCTTAAATATGGATTATTGATATAAAAATTGAAATGTCTGAATTTATTACGAATTACTTATACAAGTAAGCACTTATAGTATTTTTTTCGGACAGCAGTACTTCAAATAACGTTTTTGTAGTTATCAAAAATATTATTTCCGTAAAAAAAAACTAACAGGGATCGCATGGTAATCTATAAATTCTAGATATAATTAAGTGTTTATACACATATATTAGTATTTTCGACCAATGATCTTTAGTCGTATAAGGAATAAATTCTACATTTATTAATTTTAGGGGACCATATAAAACAATGTTTTAAAATAAATTTATAAACGCGTCTATTATAAGGAAATATTGGAAAGTTTTAAATGGTGCACCGCGTACCATAAATGGCATTCAAACAATGAAAATGTAACTAAAAAGCTGTAAATACGTTACCTACATGCTATTTTGACAAAACAAATGGCACGATAACACACATACGTAAAGTAATATTGTAACGCCACACTGTCTTAGATAAAATGTGGAAGTAAGATGGCTTATTTTCAATATCGGTGGTGAAAAAGAGATAGTTATGTGTTGCTTAGATACGGGCGGATTGATGTGGCAGCCGTCAAAAATAAGCTAGCTATCCAAGTCTTGACAAACCGCTGTCAAAGCGCTCATAACGTATCTACAGCTGTTTAGTTATAATATAATGGCATTCAAACTGCAGTGAGGTGCGTAAGATTGTATAAGGGCCCATTCAAATATTACGTAAGAATCGATATAGGTGGAGGAGGATTTGTTTAGCTTATTTTTGAAAGGGCAAGGCTGGGATATGAATGACGATTACGCCAGAAATATTTACTTCACGTTTGTATTGAACTCTACAAGAAACTTTCAAGAGATTTTTTAAAATTTATGGAAATACTCACGGAAGTAGTATAGAAGGAGGGGTTTGTAAGGCCTTTGCTTGCCTTGCTTGCTTGACATAAGGAGGGGCGAATGAAAAATGACTAAGATCAACTTACGTAATACTTGAACCCTAATTAGTAAAATAATTTTAGGAATAGATTTACAGAATAAACGATTTGTGTGTTACCTTAATCGTAGTGTTCATAGGAAAGTCTCATAATCTAGAGCTTATTCATCTTTAAAATCATTCTTTTTTTAGTTTTTCATATAACATTTTTTTTGTGTTCATTATTAATTGTTACTTTTTAAAATATACAGATACTGATTTCTTTTGTTCCATAATATTTATTTATGGTTTTTATAACTTTTAATAATACGTTGTAGTGGCTACTTTTCTATATACTTTGTGTTTATTCAAATTTACATGAATATATATTTTCAGATAATTCATTGCATAAAACATGAGATCTGCCTTATATATCTACTAGTTTAATCTATTACATTTACATTTTTACTGAGATAAATGCATTATGCCTATTAAATTCTCGTCCTATTACACCGGTCCATACTATGAACGTAACAAACACAAAAAAAACACCATTGTGCTCACTATTATAGAATGTATTATCGGAAGTTAAGAGCTTAAGGTCGAATCAAGGTATGATACGGTGTTGGTCGCTGACGTAACGGTCTAGTGGGCATCCGTTCAAATTAATTTAAATAAAGAATATATTTTGCGTGACTTTGTATGATTACGGCCTTGTTATGATACAATGTACAATATCAAGACTTTACTCATATTAGAGGAGATATTTTAATACTTAGTAAAATAAATACATGTATTTCTACAAATCGTCAAAGTTAAATAAAATGTTAAAAGACTAACGCACAACTAGTTGATTTTACTGTAACAAGTGTAACTACTATAATTTTTATTGCATTAAAAGTTTGAGAGTGAAGGAATAATGAAATATATGAAGTATATTCACTCTTTGTTTGAAAATAATGTATATAAGCAATTTCAGACAGTTGTTTATACGAATATAACTGGTTAGCGATTAATTTTATTTTAAAACGAATTTATTTCCTGTAAACGATACTAATATGTAATACTGCTTAATACAGATAATGTCTTAAATGTATTGAAATATATTCTAGTACCTTTTACATGGAAAATACGTTTAAAGAATGCATTAGCAACATATATGTATATAGATTGTCTTATACCATCGTTACTTAAATTTAAGTAAACTACAAAACGTTTCAAATTTATCAATTTATAAGAGAATCTGAACAGAAACGAAAACTTATATTACATTTACAGTTGGTAAATTATACATTTTCAACACTCATTAAAAGTAGAAAGAGGTGTCGTTAAAATATATTGAGTTTTCGAATAATTTATGTTTGTCTGGTGGATGCACAATATTACAAAACCATACTGTCCTCAGTTGAGCAACTACCAGTATTTAAGCAGCACTGCACCTATGCATTTTTAATAACCTGATACTTTTACATAATCAGGAAATTGATTATTTAGTAAAATAAATATTTCAAGCTACATCACTTTTTAAGGAAATTCCCTATAAATGTTTGGGATTAGATATAAACAAAGGACGAAAGGCTGTTGTATTTCGTGTAGTTATTCAGCTAATATGTTGTAAGATCGAACGTTTCATTTGTACAGTTTGCTTTGATGTGGAACTTCTGGATTGCTTTTTTCTGATAATAGGTATTGAATTTCAGACAAAGTATTGTGTTCTAAAATTATTTATTTATGTAGTATTCATTAAAAAGTCAACGTATGGCCATATATAAGGTTTTTGTTTTGTAGGTAGTATTCTCAAATTTTTATTTCGTTTTTAAATGTATCATGTAAGTAATACATATTAAAATTATATACATAATTAAAACTATATTATAATTAACAATTATACTTTATTTATAAATCATTATTATGTTGTGTAATGCCGTGTTGACATCGATAAAAGTGTTTTTTCAGGGTTTGTACTGGCGTATTTTTTTATGTTAAAATATAAATTCTCGCTAATTACGTATTTGTCGTGTTACATCATAATTTACACTGCATACACAAAGCATTTTTATTGATGTGATCACGGCTTTAAATTGTAACATATAAAAAGTGTAAAATTGTAAACTATATGTTACTAGTTACATTACCTTTGTTGTGTAAATTAAAAATATAAAGTAAATATATTTTTATAATTTAACATGAAAATATTACAATCTCTATTGATGTCGAATTTTCGAAAAAATATAGTTAAAGAGCAGCCGAATAAGTAACTAAGTAAAAATAGTGTACATTATACAGGTTTTGTAGAGTTGTGATTAACATGTACTATGTAAACATTCCGTCCTAAGCAATAAGTACTTAATAGTTTTAGTCTTCAAATATTCTTTGTATACACGATTTAAATATAAGTTGTTGAAATTATATTATTATACTTATCAAAGAATGTTTTCTTTAACCCAAAACCAATTACATGGTATCCTTGTGCTTGTGTAATTTTAACTATATTAAATACTAGCCTCTGCCCGCGACTTCGTCCGCGTGGAATAGTTACTTTGGGTTAACGCTAACACGCAGCGGAAGCTCTCAAGAGGAAAAAATACCTCGATTTTGAAACATTCTTCATTGGTGCTCCGCTCCTATTGGTCTTAGCGTGATATATGATATATATCCTATAACCTTCCCCGATAAATGAGCTATATAACACTGAAAGAATTTTTCAAATCGGACCAGTAGTTCCTGAGATTACCCCCTACAACGTCACAAACTCACAAACTTTACCTCTTTATAATATTAGTATAGATTAATTGATATCAATATTACTTAAAGTTGTAAATCTTAAAAACAATACGTTCATAGTTCTAGTAAATATATGTTCTTAACTATTTAGTACACTATTTATATGTTACTAGCTTTTGCTTGCTGCTTCTCAATCTGACACATCCCTCATGTGAACAATACATTTTACTAGATATGTCCTTTTCTTGCCTCTTACAACGTATATGCAAAATTTCATTATAATTTTTATACGCTTTTGTAAAAAAAAAGAGTGCAATGAATGTAAAAATATGTACTTTTACACAATGTAATCGTTTCGAACAGTTAAAAGTTTGAATGACAAAGTAAAATAGTAGGAATTAAAGCTTTAACAAATAACATCTGTACACTAATTATATTTATATTGAAAAGAGATTATGCATTTCAAAAAATATTGTGTGAACTTAACTGTGTAGGTTAAAACTTACTTTATGTTGCGTTACATGGGCGCTTGCAATTTTCGTTTTAAGATAAAATAACTCAACGTTTTGTCATTACGCTTAAAAAGAAGAATAACTTCAACATTTAAACAGTGTCTTGTAATTTCTTTAAACAATTTTTTTAGTTTGTACTTGATAAACTCGGCGGAAAATGGAACTTTTCAATATAGTTTTTTAACAGTGTTCTTGCTATAGATATGTGAAAAGGTACATGTTTTGTAGGTGGCTCTAGCCACGCTGATGTTATTATTGGTTTCAGCATGAATGGGTCGGCTCGTCCGGGGTAGTATCACCCTCTCGTAGAAAACCGACGTGAAGTAACAGTGCCTGCATTATTGCGTTTCGTTCGGTCACTGAGAGCGCCGGAGGCCCACCTCCTCTCCTCTTCCCCCTTCCCTTACGCCCCCTCTCCCTCAAGACAGGTTGGCAACGCACTTGCGACTCCCCTGGTGTTGCAAGCGTCTATGAACGGTAGTAATCACTTAACATCAGGTGACCCTACTGTCCGTTTGCCTCCTATGATATATATATAAAAAAAGAAAGCTATCGAAGTTATGAAAAGGCAATGTAATTCTCATAACGAGCTTTTTCTATCAAGGGTATAATTTAATTATTAGTCGAAGTAAAGCGCGACGTTTCATTACAGTAATATCCATAATTATTATTAAATGTAAAATGACACTACTAAATTTAAAAATAGAATTATATTTGTACCAAATTCTATAGTGCCTTTGTAGTTACAGATGCTCAGAAGATTGGTTATCTTTTAAATTTATATTAACGAGTAAGTATCCGACACTGTGGATTGGGAAGACGCAAAATAATATATAAAAATATAATAATCTACTCAACTTTTAATATATTTAATTCACCTAAAAACAATAAAGAGTTAAAATACTGTACATTATTAAAACAGCCATAAAGATTATATTGTATAAAGACTATAAAAGTATAACAATTACCTTTATTCGTTAGACGAGGTACCTGTTATGTCCTTCTATGCACAGACATGGGAGAAAAAAAAGAAATACAATTTAACTGCAATTAATTCATGGCATTTTGAATTAATCCTTGTTAGCATAGTTAAATGGAACGCTTATATTATTATTTGTATCGGCAATATAAGCGGCATATTGATATACTGTAAAATAAAGCTTATTTATTATAAATTTGTTTTCAACATAATTTTGGATAAAAAGTAATACTAGATAATAGTAAATATATTATTGAAGTTATACTTCTTTTGACGCGTTAGGGAAAAATGAGAGTAAATTTTTACGATGCGCGCACACACCGTCTCGAAAAACCGACACCCTGAAGTTAGCTATAGTCTCAACTTTTTCTATTGTTAGAGTCGTTTTTTCTACAAACGTAGAATAAGGCGAAAGATAAAATTTTTGAAAAGATTTTTATCTTGTTACGCCAAAGAAGTATAACTTCTAACGCGTGTACATAAGTACACACACAATTTTTTTTTGGTTGTAATAAAAAAGGTTAAATCTAATAATACGTGGAAAAAAACGGTTGATCACAGATGATAAACTTCATATCGGTTATTTCATTAATATTAATAAAAAGGGCTTATACGAGTTCAAAGAATAGACAAATAAGACTCAATATAAACGTTTTTATGTATCTATGGTTAACTTTTGACATCCCGATTTATGAAACTGTCCTGACTTTGACTACTATCCCACCTAATGACAAGGTGTAGTAGTACAATGGCTGTAGTCTACAATGGTAACTCACTAAACCCAGAGGAGGGTTAGATTTCATGTATTAGGTGCTATAACACTTCTAGAAGCGTGTCTACAGATTTCAATTAAAGGACCAGCTAATCACTCAAAAACTTTACAAAACATTATTTAAAACACAGGTACTACTAGCATAAACCTAGTGATAATATGAAACTAATAACCTAATTTCTTTCATTTTATAATCCTACAATTATTTGCGTCCATTATAAAGGTATTCTTAGAACCCAAAATTAAGAAGTAGTTCATGTGATGCTGAATCTTTTAAAAATATACGATGTCAATATTCTCAATAATAAAATATTGTTCTACAATATATATACATAACTATACTACAATAATATTTTAGTTCATATTTATTTTTTATTAAATATTTTATAACATTATAATTAAAAAGTTTATACAAAATATAAGGATATTTAAAATCTGATTAAATGTCCCAATATTAAATTCGGATTGTTTTTTTTTTATATATTTTCAACATATAATTTGAGCAAATACATTATTATATATAACATAATTTATCATCAAAGCTTATCATTGCTTTCATCTTGCCGTGACTTTTTCGGAGAATATTTCGAATGATCTCCTACTGCGAATAAGCCTCTAAACGAGGTTAATTGTTCTTTCACTTGGGATTCTTTATCAATTGCTTTAATTATATCCCTGGCACGCTTCAAGTTCTTATCACTGACTTCATCCCCAATGTCGATAGAAGAGGTGAGGGATTCCAATGAAGTTACTGTTGAATGATCTTGAATTTTGTTGCGGACTGATGCTAGATCAAGGGAGAGCCTATTCTCTGATTGATCAATGTTGGGAATTGATGTTGAACTCTCACTTTGGGTAAGGGTTTCAAGTGCAGCGAGTCGCACTATATCTCGTTGTGATTCACGCGCCTCCACCAGGAATATACTTTCCTGTATATTGTTACAGGAACATAAATTAAAAAAAATGAAATTAACGAATTAGTCCATATTAATAAAAAACAATTGCAGAATGTAATTAAGAACAGTTTTGCACCTATGTGGCAAATTTTACTTTTTGTTGTTTTTGTATTTGTTAGGAAAAGGTTTGTTATGAAAAAAAAGTCTTTCAAAAATCGTACGGGAAAGTGAAAAATTTAAATGAAAAAAATCTACATATAATAAAGTTAGTGCCAGAGACCGAGAGATCCTCAGAAATATTTACAAATTTTACGTTCTGCTGTACAGTTGCCATTTTATTTCATTACATTGTACTGTAAAAGAAATATTTTGTCTCATTTTCTTCATTAATACACACATATGAAACTAGGAGAGTAGCTAGTATAAATAACATCCAGGATAACCTCCGAAATCAATGAAGTACATCGATTTTTATGATTATCTAGGCTTTGTATTATTTCATTTTCCATAGGAGGCAAACAATAATGATGATAATTAATAGAGTGAAGTAATTGTCAATACATGCATTAAGTAGTAATGACATAAATTAAAAGAGACAGCCTAAAATATATAGAAATAAATCACAAAGTTCTCATGAAACAACAGAACCATTTTTATGAAAAAAAAATTTGCAGATAATAATAGATAGTAGACAGTATACAGCTTAAATTAATGAAGCATGAAAGTTTATAAAGGGATTCCTTATATGATGTAAACATATATAATCATTTATGAACATTAGATCCCCTCAAGGGGTTAAATAACATAAATTCGAAGACATTAACAATAAGAAATTCCATTAGTTCCAAAGCTCGTTAAAAGTACATTATTAGATTTTGTGATTTACATATTGCAATAAATAACATAAATGTGAATAGGGAACTATATTTTTTGTGTAATTTATTCCATTAAATAAATTAATTGCAGTGTTAATATAGGTTAAATAGATGTCAGTATTTACCTTGACTTCTTTAGTTATGTACTGATCCAGTTTATCATAAATCACAGCGTGAAGTCCCATTTCTTTTAGTTTCTTTATAGTATCCTTGTCATTATTGTCATCACCCCAACAAAATATGATCAAACCCGCATCAGTAGCTAGTTTCACCTGAAAAATGTAATGTAGTTTTGGTGTTCAATTACATGAATCAATATACATATGTCGATTTATTCACTCCAGGATTGTGTAATTAAAAAGAGACAAATATATACATTTATAGAATTTAACGTGAGAGAGAATACATTATACAGTGTTTCTTATATTCACATCTCCACATTGTATTGTGGTATATGATTTGAAGGGTCTAGAACGCATTAAGCACTTATTTTAAGTACTTGACCTTTCATATTGTGACCTTGGCCTGTGTAATTAGACCCTCAAATCATATATCACGAGTATACAGAGCAAGATTTAAAAAAATTCTCACTATATATTGCACTATCTAATTACCTAATACTTAATTTAATCCAAGCATTGTACGAGTGTTAGTACATATTTGTGTTCACCTGCATATTACGAAGACTTACGAAAAGACGTCAACCATAACCAGCGTTATCTAATACTCACGTGTATCATTTATATGAATGAATTTTTAGTTCTGACGTTATATTTAAATAACCTGTATACCACAAACGATGAACGTCCAGTGCGTGACCAGACATTCATCGTAATCTATAGCACATTGAGTGATGGACAATGGTCGTTTGTAATAACAATAGCCCTTACAAATGGTTAAATTCATCCGTAGGTGTAACACTCATTGTTGAATAAAAGCAATCAAGTCCGAAAATATCCTATCAGTAGAATATACATTTTTATCTACATAATGAGAATTCGGATATCTTATTGAGAGATTGATATTGATTTTTTTATCTTAAAAATGTATATACCTTTGGAATGATATAGTCAATATTGTAAAACAGGAATATAATCTCGAGATAACAATAGGTTACTCTGTGATAGATTAGTAAGTATATCATTATATTCATTGTAATCGTAATATATTTTTAAGTAAGGGCCAAAAACCTAAGAATTGGCATTAAAACAATCGAAATTTATTCAGTAATTTCTGCGTGATTCGCGCTCAACGACAGACCTTTATCATTTTATATATATAAAACATTAGAAACAGTGATTAAATATGAAACTGAAATAATAAAGACTGCATTGATAATATATTGGAATAATGCTTAAGGTACCCGTAATTCCTTTTTATCTATAGCAATTCTCTTGTATTAATTCATTTGATATACAGTCCCTCAGTTTGATTTACCGTGAGATTGAATTAAACTTATAATCTGTGTATTATAAAGAAGTTTAGTTGATCTACAAATGTCTGATAAAAATATGCCATGCACTAATATCTATATCTCATACTTTACATGAAATTAATAAATAGTTTTGCCTACGACTTCCCTTGCGTTAATATGGTTTCATCCTCGGGAATAGTACTTTTTTTCTAGATGAAAGATACTGTGTCTTATGTATACCTCTGACAACATGTATGCAAAGTTTCATGATAAACTGTTAAGTAACTAAGGCGTGACAGTATACTGTATGTGAGGTTGTTTATTATAATATACAACCTTACATTCACATCCATAAAATTATAAGTAAAAACCAATCATCATGAAATTTTTCCGTTAACTTTTTCAGAGGCTATAATAACCTCTAGGACGTTTATATGCACATTTACATTACATATACCTAAAAAAACGTATATCCTTCCAAAAACAATACTGTTTAAGAAGTATAACTCTAAATTATCGCGATAGAAGCCGCGAGCAAATACTAGTTTATAATATTTGTAAGGGTTATCACTAACCTGTGTGGGATCTCGAAGTAAGTCTTCTGTGTGAACAACAATACCGAGTATGTCAGAGCTGATAGCGTTCTGCACTGCGGCCGGGATAGACAGGCATCGGGGATCGCGGTATGGTTCGTATTTATTTGTGATGCCCTAAAAATGATTTCAAATAATATTACTATTACAAAAAATATATTTTTTAACACCATACTTTTTTTGTGATGAATTTATACAGGGGCCATATCGACCTTCACCAAAGTTAAATGAATAAGGAATTCTACTATTAGCCACTACTAAGGCACAATCGATAAATCCCACAAAATAAACCAAATGTTGATGACAAACCAATATCAGCTATTTGCAAAAAGTATAACTTTTCAAGCATGTGTTCATATAGCAGTTTTTTATTTAAAGCCTCCGCTGTTCTTAAAGAGCCAGATTTCAAAATGGCTGAATAGTCTGGTTAATGCACCTCGCATAATTTTTTTTGCAACCACAGTTCACTTTTTTTTCAAACTAGCTATGCGCTGTTAGCCTCACAAACCTTTACAGCTTCACCGGACTACTAAAGCAAGCGCTTAAATCACTTAGCCGACTGGCAACTAGCATGAGGGTCTATGGGCAGCTTGCCTTACCTTGGGCTGTTGCCGTGACAGCAAAAACGCGTATCGAGCTAAACTAACCCAACTAGTTAAACTATCATACATGTATACGTTTGTAAGATATATTAATTAATTAACCAAAACGGAAAAAGAAGAAAAACACTTCCACAATATGTATATCTATGGTGTGTCTGTGTATGTGTGTGTCACTGTATCGCTATAAAATCACAATAAAATTTGGTTAGAAAACTAGTCATAACAGTTAAAATCTTCAAAAAGCGCACATAACAGATATTGCTTTCAGAACACCAATAATTTGAATGAACAAATATTGTCCTGTTAAAATTACCTACTTACCACTGTCAGGAACATAACAGGATATTTGTTCTGCTTCTGCCTGACCATAGTGCAGATATCAGGATTGAAACCGGAAAACACAATGCGACGTTCTCCAGCGTATTTCAGGACAACCTTTAAAACCTGTCATACAAAATATATCAATTAGATTATTTCCTAAAGATCAGGATGATACAGCAAGTATATACATTCTAGTATAGTATAGTATTCTGCGTAAACTAAGATTTTGTAAAATAGAATGTTTTTGACGACACTTTTCTAGATTAACTGCACAACCTATTAGCCTGGTTATATGAAGCTTACGATGGACGTCAAAAAGAACATCACAACAATAAGACGTATCATGTTGAATAGATTATTTTATAACAATATTAACTCAGCTACCATACAAAATGAAGAGTGAGGTGTCACTCATAACCTACTTATTCAGACAAGAATTTGTTAAGTACAATACATATAGTAGACAAAGAAAAGTAATCAACATTTTTTTAAGTTCAAGATTATAGAGACATTATTTAATTATACATTCACTAGCGGCCCCGCGGCCGCTATCCCGCCCTAATAATAAAAAAACCTTGACGAATTATATACTTACATAACCTTCCTCATGAATCTCTTTCATCACTTTATCTACTGGTGAAAACAGCATGAAAATCAATTCAGTAGTTTTTGAGTTTATCGCGAACAGACAGACAGTTGTGGCACTTGACTTTGTTTTATACTATGTAAAGTAGTAAACTCTCTCTTAGCTGTTTAATTTTGCATATATTTATATGTTAGTTTAGCCATTATTAGGAACAAGATGGTAATACATTAATCTTACAGAGAGACTGACTTTATGTGCAGCTGTCAAAACCCATCTATCACCTATAGTAGCTAATTTTCAACATAAACCTACTCAGGCAGGCATTAGAGAATGGAACGAACTTATGTAATTTTTAATCATTAGATGTATATAAAAGAATCTAATTTATTCAACTTTACCTTATCAACATAAGTATTCATGTCGAAAGGGTTGTTTAGTTCAAAAGTACCATCATGCATCTCCATAGTCCACTTTAATTCAACATTAAAACCAACATGAATGTCTATGGTTTTGAGTGCATCTTCTAAAGTAGGAAATGGCTGATGTTCTTCTAGATCTTCATCAAAAAACAAAGTTTCATGGTTACGTCCTTCTACTAGATGATATACCTGAAAAGAATAATGTAGAGTCCTTTATTATTATTTGATAGTATGTTTTTAAATTGATAAACTACATGAATATCAAAAATAAACTCTATTTATGGTGGCATTAGCATAAAAATCAATGAAATTATGTACAATAAACAAAGTTACAAATGTGAAATCTACTACTTAAAAAGATGCTAACGTAATTACAGTTAGGAAAAGGTGAATGATCTTTTAATATTCAGTCTTGAATGGTATATATAGCAATGCCTAATATAAACAATGCAATAGCTAGAATTTGTATGTAAACTAATGAATTTTTCATTGTATACAGAGTTTGTAAAAACAGTACACTAGTTTGTTATCAAAAAATCAGTTTTTTAATGAATATCGAATATGTATATGGTACTTTTTGTCAAAAATATGCCAAGTATTGGAGAAATTCTAGTTTGAAATTATTTCAGAAAAATCAATACATTCATAGATTATGACAAAGAAAAGAAATTGTACAGATGATCATCTTAATAATCACGACTAGCTTGTATTTCTTTATTTAAACAACAGAATAGATTATATTGTATGCATAAAAACATTATGAATACTGCATATGATATGAATATGCATTATATAATATAATAGCACAGGCATTGCCAAATAATTATAAAGGCACATTTAATATCCTGCATTTTTGAATAATGTACCTTAAGTTTCTGTAGATGTTCCAAAGTCAAATCTTTCACAGGTATTTCTAACATTTCTGAATAGTCAACCTCTTTCTTTCTTTTCATTGATATACATACATAAAAATCATGATAAATAACTGGTATCATGTCTTTACTTAGCTGTACATCAAATTCTAGCAGGTCTGCACCACTCGCAGCTGCCTTTTTAAGGGAAGCTATTGTGTTTTCACGAATAGCATTTCCTCTGAAAAGGATCATAGATTATGGAAACAAATTTATTTAAATCCTCCAAGACTACTAAACTGTAAATCATAAATTATTAGATAAAAAAATGTGACACTCACTCTTTTGTTTTGAAACTTGCACCTAATCCTCTGTGACCTACTTCCAATCCTGTCCAGTTTGGACCCCAATACTTTGAATATGAAACCTGCAGGTTACAAAGCTGTCTTGGCATGGCATTAACAATTAAATAGTCAAAGTTAACAGTACCTAATGGCCTATGTTTCACATTACATGACACTGGTAACTCTATCGTACCCTCAGATGGTTTAAACATGTTAGGCAACACATATGTATACCCAATGTGACATGGGGGGTCTTCAGAAGAAGCTCTGGTGCTGTATGAGTAAAAGTCAATAAGGTATGCAAGTGCTTTTGGATTAGGCACTGTAACATTAATTAGAAGAATATCATTAGGTTTGTATTCCCTTCCAAACTGTTCTTGAGGTCTCAGATTACATAGTTCAGGATCATTATCAAGAGTTGCGACTTCTACAGAAACACCGGCTGGCATATCTGCTTCGGTTGTATCAGTACTCAAAGATGAATCTTCTAAGTGGGACTCCATTCCGAATGACAGTTTTACTGGAGTAACCTTTATATTTATTAATCTACCAGCCAAACGACTTTTAAGCTTCAGTGGGTTTTTAGTGAACTTAAATTGTATTAAAGTTTGTGAAGTTAACCATCCAGTACTAATTTTCTGTTTTCCATCATATTCTCCAAATGTATCCACCGAAGGATGTAACATATTCTCGTGAATCAATCTGGGGTGTATATGGGTTTCCCAACGACGGATAATTACGTCGTTGTTTTCCTCAGTTGATAAACATATGGCATAACGGTACAATATGTCACAGGTGTTTGGTATTGTAATCGTCTTGGACCACAAATACAGAGACTCGTTAAATTCCAACGGAACCATTCTTTTATAGTCCCACTCGCCCAGTTCTGGTGTACTCCCAGTTATGAACACCCCCTCCTTAGGTCCTAAATTTGGCACTGATACAGAAAAAACCCATTCCTGTGAAGTAATATCAACTTTTTTCTCGGGTTCTTTAAGAGACATTTTTGGTGGTAGTTTTAACTTTGGTCTCTTCCGATCTTCTAAAAAAAACCAACGTTGCATATTTACCAAAACACCAGGTATGAAATTTATATAAATGTTTTTTCAAATGTCATTGATCAAAATATTGTAAGTACAAAGAAAATTACGTTCTAGTTATGAAAATTTAAAACATTATAAAATTCAATAAAAACAATACATTAACATGAATTGTAACAAATAAGATTGTTTGTTATTTAGGTTGAAAATTTAATAATTAAAAATTATATATACATACTAAAATCTAGACAACAGACTTCAACGGAGAACCAGTCGGCAGTCACTAATTTAGATGATAAATAAAATACTTCTTTGAAAATACTATATCAATGTAGACCACAGATTAATAATATAATATGCAATGTTACCAGAGATATATTTTCAATCCCGGTCTATTTGTCTCAAATTTGGGGAGAACAAATCCTGATTCTCGATAAATTCCCAACACAATTATTTACATGGTGATTCGACAAACACTCTTTGCACATACTTTTGGAATCAATACTTCATATTTCCAAGTATTGTTACGACTACTATAAAAATATCTACCATACTATAAAATAATATACTACTACTACTATACTATACTATAAAAATCTATTCGTACGTTGAAATTTGGATCAACATAGTTTTAACAGTTGCAAGTCAGTCGAAGATGGTTCGCAGAAATATACTCGTTACTAAATCAAAGGAATAATACACAACGTAACTATTAGAGCAGCATCTTTGCCATTTTGTTTGTTGAAATAAATTGATAATATTTCAAAGCTTTCCCTTATTTTTAATGCTCTTTCTGATAGTCGTTAAAAACATTACAATATCTGTATGTAGAGATTACTATATTTTATTTTAATTTTTTTTTTATAAGTTTAGCGATTGATCATATTTTTTTTTGATGTTAAATGATGATGTGACGTAAGAAGATAACACTTAATTTAGAGAGACTGGTTCTCTACATCCATCTATAACTTTGCATCAGATTTCCAACTTGAGTACGCTTAATTTTTAGCAGTAACAAAATGCTCTACTATCAAGCAGTTATGGTTTTTATAGCCAAAAGATTAATAAATAGTAAACATTCGAATCCCCTCATTTTTCCTTCGTATTGCCAATTCATATAAGATCTTTAATGGGTTTAAAATTCAACGTAGTTAGAAAATTTTCCTACAAATTGGCAACTATCAAAAAATATAGACTATAGACTTTCATTGACACTGGCAAATGCTTCTGCGGAGCCAAAACAAGTAAAAGAAAAAGAAAACTATAGACTAATTTTTTCTTGTATACAGAACAGTATTATAAACATAGTATTTTTTTGTATACAGCATTTTGTGAATAAATCCTTGTTACCAAACCAATAATTGAAATCTGAATAAAAAGTATGCACACTCCTACCCTACACAGTAAAAGTTGAATAACTATGTTTTAGCAATTCACCTCCTACTGAATATATTATGCAGTATATAAAAGAACATGTAACACATAATAAGAATGAAGTGTCTGTAGTTAACAAAATAAGTTTTTACTGTTTGATTATGAAAGTGACGAAAAGTCAATTTTTAAAATTTTTGTCGGTCTGTCTGTCAGTTTGTTCCGGATAATCTCGAAACGGCTGGAGCGAATTTGACGAGAATTTTATGGACCGATACTTGACCTTATAAAATTAGGCTATTTTATTCTAGACTAGCTGTTACCCGCGGCGTTGTCTGCAATGTTATCTTGAAATCCGTTAGACCGATTTTCACAGGACTTTCACATGCTATCTAGCTGACCTTATAAGAAGTAACTTAGGCTATTTTATGTTAGACCAACTGTTAACCGTGACTTCGTCCGCGTTAGATTTTGAAAAAACATGTTGTTCGTTGTAAACATGTGCGTGAGACGTGCGCTGTACTGGACTCCAACAATAAATATAATTGAAATTCATATATTTGTATTTAATTTGAATTATATTGTCATTTTGGTCAATTTTACAGCCATTTTGTTATATTTACTGTTCGAGTCTACATAACTTAATAACCATAGCAACGTATAAGAATAGTCCATCGAGTTCAAAGAGCACTATTTTAATTTTTTAATATTATAAATTGCTTACAGATAGAAATGACTTTTATATCTTAATTTATATTAAAGTAAAATTGGAAGATTTCAAATCTTTTGTATTTTTACTTAAAACAACAATTATGAACTTATTATTTGCAATTCAACATTATTGTAATAGTAATTGAGAAGAGGTTTTCTAATAAGATATTAGATCACAAACGTATTACTTTAAGAGTTCCATAATACAATTTCTTGCGAAATAGACAAGCGATTACTATATGTATGGTCGTAAAACTTAATTTTATTGACAATATGGGCATATCATATGAATATAATAACATTTTAAGACATATTGTCAACTAATGTATATATATAAAATTTTCATACAACATCTTACATGTTATAGTAGGTGACGTGCGCGTCGTATAGTCCGCGTCAAACTTTTAACCGCTCTGAAGTTGATACGCAGAATACAAATTTAGGTATCAGAGGGACGTAGTGAGGTAAAAGCGGTGCAAGCTCGGCCACGCGTGTACCTCGCCCCCTATTTCACCCACGTTGACACATATCTCCTGTCATTACTAGTTACTGTCTGAGTGTGCTGCGCGGGAGGTACAGCGCTGCACTCTGGCTGCGGTGGTGGGACGTGATTTGTCGCTGCCGAGTGTGGTTTTGTCCATGCTCGGCAGCAACCAGGCTTGGCAAGCGATGACCTCCTTCTGCGAGGAGGTCATCTCGCAGAAGGAGGCGGCGGGGAGGGCCCGCGAGGTAGATCCTCTAAGCGGCCCTCTCCGCCAACGGAGGCCCGGCGGGAGGAGGCGGCGCTTTGAACAACTGCTCCCGCCACCGTAGCTGGACCTGAGGGGATGGGCCGGGGGGCCCATCTCCTCATTGCACAGGTCCGGCGGACGAGGGGAGGCAGCTGGTGTGTACCCAGTCTACCTCTCTATAGGTAGGAGCCCGGCGGTCACCTTCCGTCGGGCGGACCGTTGGGGCGGCTCTACAAGGTTGAGTAGCATTGTACGATCCCTTGCCGCCCCAACAATTACGGTCTGTTGGTACACCGGGGGTTTTAGTCCGTGCGAGCCGGACATAGCCCACCCTCTCCCCCGGGAGGGTGGCGTATCCATAAGGGATTTCCCCACGTTAAAAAAAAAACAGTTGTATTGAGAAGTCAATTTAGTTTTTTTGTTGTTAATTACATGTTATTGCTATTTTCGTTGTTTTCTTTTTCTTGTATATTTGTCATTATTAGAAGATCCATCCACTTCGAAAAATGATGTTTCTATGAAAGGCGTTGTATATTTTATTTTTATTACAAATTATTTATTTATTATGAATATATTTTAATCACAATAACGGTATTGTAACACGCATAATATCTGCACAATATATGCTACTGGATATATCCCAGAGATAGAAATAAATACTGCATAAAGAGGATTATTCAATTAAAGTAAGCGATCACCCAAAACTCACAAACCAGGTGATTACATTTTATTTGGATTTAATTATAACTGACATGTACATGCTGTGGCTAACTGTTAATATTTTCCCTTTACCTATTAGGTACTTTATCATTCAGCTCGTCCATTTATAGTTTTTATTGTTTGTTCGCTTTTATCACTAATTCTTTACAAATATTCTATAGAATCTATATGTCCGTTTACAAGACGACACAATCGGAATCAAACTTTCATTTCACGTACCCAAAATCTTCTGAAAGTAGCAAAATGGTCGTTATACTAAAACATTTTTATTACTTACTTGGCAACTACTAGGCAAATATTTACTTGAATCATAATTTATTAAGACCTTATATACTGTACGTATAATATAGAGACAAGTTAAAGATTAATAAACATAAATGTTAAATTCCTATAATAATATTCTGTATTTGTTTTGTATTAACCTCTTGACTGTACTATGCGGAAGACTGAACTTAAATATATATTCAGAGCGGCCAAAACCGATGACTCGGACTATACTTACAAATGTTTTAGAATGACCATTTCTGTAGTTGTACAGTCTAAAAAACGCGCGCGGAGCCGCGGGTAAAACCTAGTTAATAAATATTATAGAAATGTGAAGCAGAGTCCGATGTCTTCAGTGTATCTAGTATTTTAATTTAGTTGATATTAAATTAAAATACAAGATCTACATTGGACAATATTAGTACAATTCAATAGAAGACAATCAAATTATCTGATAGTGTGTGTATACAAAGTAAAATCGCTCCGGTTTACATGACTGTTTCATTTTATGTTCCATCCAAGTTTTTAATTTTTTAGGTTAGGTTAGGCAGGTGTCTAGGAATAAGTAATAAAATACATTTCAATTATTTTTAGAGAAGTCTGTATGTTTGTTTGAACACACATCACTGCTAAAGAACTGCATTCACGATAAAACCTCGCCAAGAGAATCATAAAGCATCCTCCAGTAAGATTTACTTTTTGTTTCTTTAAAAGCGGTTCACTCTATCAAAAGTTATTGTTAATTTTAATGTCGACGCGACTCTAAAGTAATTGAGAAGATTATTTTTATTAAAGATGATTTTATTAAGAATAAGAATAAGGTTTTAAATAAGGTTCTACGCGGACTAAGTCGAGGGCACCGCTAGTTCATAATATAATCGATGTGGGTTCAAGACCGTCAAATAGCAGTTCGTAAATACCACATCTAGCATTCTTATGATTTTACAGTGACAGGAAATAAGAAAATACCTGTTATCACCCACCGCCGGTCGCTACGTCACATTCAAGAAGCGAGCCTACAACACGATCGGAACATTGACATTAGCGCCACCATCATATTAGAGAAATACATTGACACTAGCGCCACTACATTAGAGATACAGATTGATATTAGCGCCACCATATTAGAGAGACAGATCGAAATTATACGTGATTAATATAACACACATCAGAAGTGGGATCACCTGGATGTCTGTGGCATAACTCGAGGGTTAGGCCAACAAAAACTTCCATGTCGAGTGATTGAGAAACATACAGATCACAAAAAAAAAAGGAGATTTTTTTTTCTCACGGAACAAAACGGCGTAGAGTTCCACCAATGGACTTATATTGTGTGGATACTGTGTGATTACTACGTGTCACCGTTGTTCTTTGCAGGAATAACTTTGTGGTATTACTGTATGAATGCCTCACGATTATTTTTTTCAGGTATTAATTATTTGATATGACTACTGTGCGATTTTTGTGTAAATCTTCCATGTCGAGTGATGGGGAAATCTACAGATCGCGGGAAGGAAAAGAGAAAATTTTATTTCTCACGGAGCGAAGTGGCGTCATGTTTCACCAATCTTTAGTCACTTTATTATTAACTCTTGAATTTAAAGATTTCTCATTGCTATTACTGCTGATGTAAGTAATCGTATTGAAATTAACAAAAAATAATTTGTTTAGTCGCGCTTACATTCTCATTATTATTAAGTATCTAAAATCTTTATCGAAACAAAACATTATTAATAAAGCAAGTTGTTATAAAATTTGTAACAGTCTTTCGGTATGATACCAGCTCCATCTTTAGCGTTCTAATCAGACGAATAAAATTGTTTGCTAATAGAAAGATATTCATTTAAAACAGTAATTCCCAAAGTGGTCCAGGTTGACCCCCAGGGGTACACGGGAGACTGGACGGGGTTTATGATGGCGTGACAAAAAAATTGGGGATCACAATTCGTAAGCGGGGGTCCACGAAATTTTTTTTTTTTCGATAGTGAAGAACTAAAATGTTGGCTTGACTTCATCTATGTAGGCAGATAATATTTTAAGAAACTTAACGACAGTTACTTGTAAAAACTTGCATATTCCGTATTCAGTACAATGTGTCGAGACTTGTGTTCAGACGTGTGACGGGGCGAAATATGACTTGTGGTTACGAATTCTTGACTCGGTGACTTGCAATCTTGCATAAACTTATTTGACATTTACTTACCTACATGAACGCAAATTTCCATAGTTAGATTCAATCTTCATTTTTTTCTGTAGTTCGGGAATATGGTAGAAATGTAGCTGCGGGGGGTCCACCGAAACAAGCTAAATTTTGAAGTGGTCTATGAGAAAAAAGTCTGGGCATCTCTAATTAAAAACAATTATATTCAAAAGCACGAAATAAATTTTTGTGATTCTTCTGTAATATGGCAGATACGCAAATTTAAGCCTGTACCAGTTTCGATGTATTAAAGTACGTTTCTAAATAGCTAATTCAATTTGCGTGAGTTTGTAGTATAAGTAAATTGGGATTAGATATCTGTTGACACAATATTTTAATTTTGCGTCTTTTGTTCTGATACGTTTTTAAAATTGCAGTTGAGTGGTTTTGTACCCGTATCGACCATATGACATTTATATTACTTTAAAGATTGTATATATTGTTTCATACAAATTTATTACATTTAATAAACATGATCGATTTCAACGGGTTTTTTGGTTTGCTTGGTTGAGGATTGGATTTAACTTTTTCGGTGTTATTACAAAAAAGTTAAATATGTATTGAACACTTGCTTTAAAAAGTTTTCCAATTAAATGCACCGCGGTCGCTGAATGTTCACCATCTTGTTCTTTTGTCTCGCTTTGGTTATGTCAGGCTAGACTTGCGAAAAAGGATAACGCGAACTTGCCTCGGGTGAGCGCGGTTCATTTAATTCGAAACCTTTTTAAGCCCAGTATTGAACTTTTTTGTAATAACACCACTTAAGTTTTATGGAAAATGTAGGTTAATCTATACTATAATAAAACTGTAGCAAGGTCAAATCTGTACATTAAATATTTTTTGAAAATTTTTATCGGGGTAGACTTTGTTATCGATATAGAAGCCAAAAATAATCTTTTTAAATTTTTGTGTCTGTCTGTCTGTTGTTGTCTGTCTGTCTGTTGTCCTGTGAACACGCATCACTCTTAAAGTACTGAACCGATTTTGACGAAACTTGGCAAGTGATAACTAATATTACGAGATTACATTAGGTACTTTTTTCTCATAAAAGAAGGGTTTAGGATCTGCCTGTTTGTCTGTCCCTTTGAACACGTACCACTCTGAAAGTACTGACCAATTTTGACGAAATTTGGCACAGTGATAACTAATATTAAAGGTTACATCTAAAATACTTTTTTCTATAAAACGAAGGGTTCTCAGGATAACGGACGAAAGTAAAAATTTGTAGTTATGAAATTTTTGACGGATTTTGGTAAATTTTATTGTGCTATATATAGAGACAGATTAGCTAAAAAGATAAGCTATATTTCCCTAAGCACTTTAAAAAAAAATACCAAAAAAAAAATAGGGTTGAACCGTCGGCTCCGGCGGACCATATAATGTCCAGTACGTTATAACTGAGCTACGGCTATATGACGTTTTGTGCGTAATTATCGACCTCATATGTAGAAAATATGTGTGTGTCTTTATGTTGTTAATTTATTTTATTGTATAAAATGTTGCTAAAAAGGTGAAAATTCCTAAAAAAGATAATAGTTAATTGCATTGTAGAAGATGAATTCATAGAGTTATCAGTGTGTGTTGTTTCGATATTTGATAAAATTAGTTTTCTAATGTTGTTGAGTCTTGAAGTAGTTGGGTTAGGTTTGTGAATCTAAGATTAAAATAAATAGTTGGGGTGTATGAGTTTTTTTTTTTTCTCGAACTGACCACGGTATTGACCTAGCAAGGTCTTAACAGCTTCACCGGATACTGTTTGCAGTTATATGTTGTATTTATACTAATATTATAATGAGTGGTAAAGTTTTGTTTTCGAGGAATGCTTGGTATCTACTACTGGTCCGATTTAAAAATTCTTTCACTGTTAGAAAGGTATATTATCCCAAGTTCAGTATTAGTAAAAAAAGGTGGTTTGTATGTCAAAAGTAAAATAAATGTGACCAAATTAAAATTGAATGAGATTTCACGTATACTTTACAAATTCTTATAAAAAAAAACTAAAAAAAATGGAAATTTAATGTAGATAAAGTTCAATTTTACAGTATGTTACGTGATGAAGTTAAAGGGGTATGGGAAGACATTTATCGGCAATATATGTAAGTTAGTTTTGATCTTCACTTTAATGACACTACTTTAGGTAATGCTGCGAACAGATTCTAGGCTTATTTTAAAAGATTTCTCACATACCAACTGGGTATATGTTTGAGTGAGTCCCTGGATAGTTTGGATTCACGATTGGAAGTGCTGGATAACGCTGCAATAGGGTTGTAGGTTTTTTAAGATTATTTACGTTTAAAAATACAATTAAAACCGGTAATAACCGATTTGGTGCAGACGAAGTTGCACGGGTCAGCTAGTATCTAATATTATTGTACTTTGCTATTCTTTTGATTGATTGTGTAAATTTTGCTATTGAACTATCGATAGCCTTCGGACTGTATTATCTTGTGATTTGGTTTTGGGTAAAATGTCTGATAGTAAATGAACGAGTATTTGTTATCTCACTTTAAAGAGTCCTGGAATAGTTTATTTACTGGAAACTAAAGAACCGCTACGTAACAATCGTTCCCGAACGAGATCATCAGAATAATTTACCGCCCTTTAAATATCGACAGGTACCAAACGACTTATCAGATTAAATTAATAGTAGATGAGCTGCTTGTTGTTCAAATAAAAATAGGGAGGTGCCTGAGGTACGGTTTATTTGGAGTTCCACAGTGTGCCGTGCTATTCCGACAGAAGATATGTACTTTAGCAAAGGATTGAGGCATGACTGAATTCTAACGGAAAGATTAGATTAGCGTTAGGCTTTAGAATAAGCCTTCATGACACATTACCATTTGCTAGACGAAAAATTCAAAGCATTAAATCTTCTTAAATCATTACTATAAGTTTCAATATAATTTGTAATAGTACCGAACCTTACTTTTATTTGTATGATAATTTTAAAGGGTTCTTTTTCTAATATTTAAATGGAAACAAAATGATTGGGCTAATATTTACTATTACTAACACGAATTAAAGAAGTAATCACAAATACCAAGTCACATAATATTTTAAAGGACCCATTTGCTACTAACGACTTTAGGTACTTCTTAAACTCAGCGACTTCTATTGCCCATTGGCCATACATTGGACAATATTATTTTTTATTAAAAAATTGCCATTTTTTGTAATCGTTCTGTTAAACTAATATAGCTAAAATCCATATATGGTACGATCGACTTGTTGAAAAATAATACAATTTGAAGGTAAAATTTTTCTTATTACTTTTAAAAACATTTTATACATATTTACATTCTTTTAAGTATATTTACATTACGCAGTCTTTTCGAGTATCTAACTTTAATAAACTTATTTACATAATATATTTTAAATCATTAAAACACATTTAAAACTTTAATCTTCACTTATTGTAAACACTTTTTAAAATGGACAATTGACACCTGGATGTAAAAATGTACAGTTATCACCTTGTCGACAGGAACCCTTTCTTTGAAAATATATACAAACTGCTTTACGAGCACCGCGTGAACCACCTCTACCCCGTTGAGGAACGTCCCAATTCCCTGGTCCTTTACCGCGCCAGTGGCCACCGGAGCCACGACCTCGCATCGCTCCACGGAAATTTCCTGGACCCGGAAAACCATCACCCGGGCCTCCTTGTCCCGGAGGTCCTGACATATTGAAATCCATTGGGAACATATTTTGTTGCATGTTAAAACCGTCTGGTGGAACGGGATACATTGGATTCGGACCATTAAACATTTCTGGGCCCATCATCATATTTTCTGGAGGTAGCATTATACCTGGGGGAACACTTCCAGGAACCATATTTGCAGGATTCATTGTTGCCGGTCCCAAGGGCATTGGTAAACCATTTGGTATCATTTGAGGAGGCATCCCATTGGTCCATTCACCGGGCACCATGTTAGGTGGTTGGAAATTAGGTACAACAGGAAACTGAGAATTTGGGAAGTTTGTTGGAAATTGGGGTATATTTGGTGGGAATATTGCTGGTATATTTAAGTTACTAGTAGTTGGCGGTGCATTACCTTTAGGTTCTGGCCAAGGCATATTACGGAAATCACTTACATTGTCTTGGTTTCCAGTTATATCTTCCAAAGGAATGTTTGTTGGCTCTGTATAAGGATGAGCTTCTGCATCAGGTTCCAGGGCGGAATCAGGGATCATAGACTTATGGAAATAAAGTGGTTGTAAAGTGCCTTTCTGACGAATGGCCTGTATATCTTTTTCTTTACTATTTTTGCCGTATTCAACCAGTGTTTGTCCGGATGCATCAATAAGAATTAACGGCCTCCAATTTGTTTTTTCCTCCATGACGTCATCAGTACTGAGGTTTCTACCTTTTTGGAAAGCTTCTCTTTCATGTATCCTTTCTAAATATTTCATATCAGTGAAGGTTTTTGTAACATTAACCCTTTCAGTTTCATCAAGCTCGAAATACTGAATTTCTTCCAGATCTGCTTTCCACTTTATACTCTTCTTAGGACCCTTTTTCTTGTGGTAACATAGGACTCCTTTCAAGCCGTTTACTGTTAAAGTATGAGGTTCTGAAGTGTCCATTTTCTCTTCAATCACCTTCTCGATATCGTTGCTCTCTGTATTTTCATCATTTTCTGTATTTTTCTCTTCAGGCTTATCTTTAACTGCTTCGGTATCAAGGGTATCCTGATAAAATCTAGGTGGTACTGATTTATTTTCACCAACAGGACTACTTACAATAGTTGGTGTATGTGGCGGCGAACCATCACTAGGTGCATTCCCATCTTTAGATCCACTTGTACGACGTTTTCTCTTTTTGGGTTCTTTTTTATTAGATGAAGCGTTTAATGCATCCATGAACATATCACTTTCCAATAACATCATCGCTGTAACAAAAAGAAAGAACATTTAGTTGACATTTAAATAAAATAATGACTAAATCGATTGTTTATAGTTTCTCACGTGAATATAATAAATGACACTACAGTAAACTTCGATAATGTAAAAATCGAAATTGTAATTTTTTAAGTACACATTGTAATATGTACGCTGGGTACATACGTTGTTACTTCATTATAAATTTAAATAAAAAGTATAGAAGAACATATGGCTAATTATCGACTATATATAAAAATAAATGCTCGTTAATATAATTGCAATTAATGCATTTAATACCAACGAAATTCACATGAGAAAGTCAAAAATGTATATATAACGGGCTTATAAATTTTATTTCGTAATACCTAGAAAATATTTTTTCAATTTCTTCGTTTGTACCAACGTATAAACCATATTTCATTTTAGCATTATATCAGTAAACAAAATCGACCAGAGTTTTTACATAAATTCAAAACATATATGCAATTAAATCGTATCAGTTGATGGGTCAACAAGATGTAAACATTTTTGTTAGCGAAAGGTTGCGATGTCGAACGAACGACAAAACTTATATACCCCGATTAAATCACACACTGAGAAGTCGTAACAACTCAGTTGTATACAATAACATTGTGCAGTTAAGAGTAACTGTATTTACAGTAAGAGATAACTCTTATTTATTGATATCTATTTACATAACCAATAATCCCAATTCTGGGAATCCATGAGCTCGGCATCCATTTATTGAATATTCGAACAGCTAACTAAACAGTGGTTTTGATTAACAAAGTATGACGCAAAAAAAAACTTTTTTATAGCGGAGGTAAAGCGATACGATTGAAAGTTACTTAAAGTCGCACTGATTTTCTAACGTTTTTTTACATTTCAGAAAGCTTCAGCTATGTTACAAAATAATGAATCCTTTAACAATGTAAACTGAAATTGTTCAAATAAAAGTCAATGGTCTTCATATGATAGAAATGTATTTGTGTCGCAGAACGACACACTGTATGCAGTAAAATAAATCGAAATAATAAAATTAATAAAGTAGGTCGCAATACGACTGTGAAAAAGACACTTTGTATTCGATTCACAAAATAAACATGATTTAATTCACGACGTACTAAATACACATTATTTGTCATGTTTCATTACGTATTTCCAAACAATTTGAACCACATTTTAAAATATGCATATGGGTGAGACTGACAAATTTCTATAATAATTTAGCGGTCAAAGATCACACAAGTTCTTCCAATGAAATAGCTTCATGTTTCGTTTTACTATAACACACCGCTTGGTGGCGCTAGGTTTTCCTGCATTAAGTAAGTGTAATTTAACACAGATGAAGTCGCCAGCGGGTGCTATTATTTTATAATCTTGTTTTAGTAAGCAAATTGTTTGAAGTGATTCAACAGTTTGCTAAAGTAAAAACTACACTGCGTAAGTATCTAAGAAATAAAGGTTCTGTTAATTATACTACAAACTTTTATCCAGGGATCGAATTTATACGCAACGCCACCTACATTGTGAGACTATGTGTATGAAACTCTTGATGTTTTTACTAATGAAAGGAAATTTAAATAAACTTAAGCGTTAATTTTTCAACTAGATAATTTTGAGACGTGAGCGGCATAAAAAAATCTTTATTAAAGGAAAGATATGTAAAAGAAAATATTTTCAGTAAACATAATATTACAACGAAGAATAAACATTGTTTTTACTCACTGATATATAAAAAACCCAAGACGCACAGTCTCGAATAAAAGTAGCGCTCAAAACCGTCCGCTACAACTCCCCAATATACATACGTGGTTAGAGTTATGCGATAAACTTATGATTTTGCTAATTCAACCTTACTTGAATGAATTAAAGTTGTTTTTACAAGGACACAAGCGACGCGAGACTATTTGAAATGAGTGCGTAAACCAAAATTGTGCACTATTTTTTGTGTGCCGGCTGTGAGACGTTAACTGTGCATCTTGGGTTTTTGTGTATCAATGTTTTTAATCACTAGATTCTAGAACAAAAATTTTTTTGCGTCGTACGCGATAACGCGGTTTTATCATAGTACAAGAGATACGTTCAAACAGCTATACAATCTGAAGATTGGTATATTCTTTGTGTAAAGCTAGTGTACCATTTCTATAATTGAGGCCCAGCTTTCGATTTCCACTAAAAAGCGATATATTTCTCTTTCACTTAAACCTTCAAGTTTCTACTTAAAATTTCTATAGAAAATAAAAACAAGGTTTTAACACAACGGCGAACAATTTGTTGTGCAATTTGTAGATAGTTTACTATTGAAATTAATAACGTGTAAATAAATTAACTAATGCACCTAATACTTATTATTCCAAATTGTTCATAACGTTCAAATATAAATTTTGTTTAAAATGTAATTTACTAAATAAATATAGATTATGTGAATCTTATTAATCGTAATCAAATACCTAAATAAAAAAAACTCGTATTAATTATTATATAATAAAAGGTGATATTTAAAAATAACGGTATACGATTATTTTTCTTAAAAATACAACTGAAATCATATGAATTAATTATTGTGTCAAATATGCAGTCTAATAAAAGTAATATATAACAAGGATTTATCTTATAACATTGCAACAATAAGTTTTGTTGTTTATGATAACCATGTATAACAATGTAAATGTATGTATGTATGTACATTACATTGAAGTACTGAAGAAGGCGGGTTCTTTTTTTCATGGCTTTTCTAAATGTAGGTAGTCGCGTACCATTAAACAGCGTGTGCTAAATGTAAATATGTGTATGGTATGTGCAAAAGATGTCGGGAGTATTTTTCGTAGACTGAAAATTCATCTAACAAAATAATATAAAGAAATAGGTATAATTTATTTACCTCTAAATAAATATTACATCTCAAATTTTATTGAGTTATGTAAAATTTGCTATCCTTACTGAAGAAACTTTTATTGCTTGCTATTAATGGAAATGTTAATTCAATACTCTTCTGTTGAAAATGTGTAATATTAAAGATACACCTACAAAATGATTACTTGTTTGAACATAATAACATAAGTATCTAATAGACTTTTGTTAAATTTTAACACGAGCCAGATTCGAATAGTGGCTGTTAAATAGGATAAAGTTATATAAATAGCATTATTTCATTTATATAGGATCTAAAAATTCGCCAGATAACAGCATTAGGCTACTTTGACTAAATACAATGAACATGCACGTGCGTCAATGATAAACCTATACCTACATTATACATAATCACTAACGTTCGACATGAACGTTCTATCAAACAATTCCCTAACGAATTAGTCATATTAATTTGAAGTAGAGATAGTATATATAACACAATTTCGCATTACTATCCATGAGAATTCATGACTTATGTAGAGAAAAGAAAATAGTGTATTACCTGAAATTTGGGTATTTCTTGATTTTTGAATGTGCTATATTACATTTAAAACATTGTACATATATTATAAAAAATGGAGTTATAATATCCATCTTTATATCCTATACTAATTATCCAACTTATTAAGACAGCCGTTGTTTCTCAGATCTGTATTTTTCAAACTCTTATAATTATTATTAGCGGGCCCGGCAGATGTTTTCGCGCCATGAATATAATATTTTAATAAATATCCTTGACAAATTATGTACTAAAACGTTCATGAATCACCCTATCTACTGATGAAAACCGCATGAAAATCCGTTCAGTATTTTTGGAGTTTATCGCGAACAGACAGACAGACAGACGCGGTAGGTGTCTTTGTTTTATACTATGTAATGATATACTAAACGTTCCTCATGAATCATCCTATCTACTGGTGAAAACCGCATGAAAATCCGTTCAGTAATTTTTGAGTTTATCGCGAACAGACAGACAGACGCGGTAGGGAACTTAGCTTTATACTATGTAATGATGGTGATATAATTTACATATGATCGATCCTTTGATTATCATTTTAAGAGGTAGCGTTATAGACATCGTAAACGATACCTGATCGCAATGTCTGAGGACGCGCAAGCCAGCTTTTCGACACCTAGATAGCTTGAGAAATTACGTAATATTTTAGTTATATAATATTCCTGACATTTTGTATTTGGTTACCAGTGGAAGTGGATTTTCGCATACCGATCAAAAATTACTCTAAAGTACAACTGAGCAACACTTGACTAATCATAGCACGTTAAAATTTACAATGAAAAAAAGTCTAATTTTTGTCGTTCAGATTTTAAGTTCGTTTTTTAAAATCTTCAAATTTCATATACACGTAAAATTTAAAGTTCATAAAAACTATTAACCTTATGGATGAAAATATTTGGATATTGTTTACGGTGTATAAAAACATTTTTTTTTATGAGGAACTAAATTTGCGCTTTGTTCATTTTGAAAAGTAACGGCTCATTGGCAGTAACTTGTTGCGTGTTATTAATTAGAGAATTATAAACCCGATTAAATTAACGGTTATAGTTATATGTAGACACACCTTTATAGGCGCGGATGCCACATATCGTTTGGCGAGGGGCGAAAAGTAATTGTACACTTTCCCCCTCGTAATCGCGCCTGTACATACTAGCCGAATGCAATCACATTAAACTGATCTGGGCAGTATTCTTATTAGAATTCTTATCACATACGCCTAGTGCCTAGATATATTTACTATACCAAAACATGCATTTTGGGTTAAAGATTGTTACTTATTTTCATTCTCATTTTGTAGTGATATTTTAGTGGAAAAATGACATTTTTCCCTAACATTCTATCTCGATATCGACGCTGGTAACAGAATAGAGAATAAACCACATTTTAAAGTAAACAAATACTAGTGGCCCTTAAGAGAAACTAAAAGACGTAACATAGAGCGCGCGGAGTGTTATAATTCTTATAGATTAATTATTTGAATACGAAATATGACGTTCAGACTTTTCAAGTACCATAAAAGACACCATAAAGCAAGTAGTAAACAACAATTTCACGGTATCTACTATCTCTACTAGTTTTATATATGAAATATGTTTAGTAGACTTATTATATGGGATATATTGTAAAGTTCGCCTTAAAACCATTGTATGAAATTTTCGCAATACGCAACTGTCGTAGTTCTAAGTATCTAAGCGATTTTCGATTTTAACGATGCACAATTTGTAAATAAAAAGCAAAGACATTGAAACAGACCAATGCTCACTATGTAATAGACTAAAGATATGTAATAATAAATGACGTACATATTACCTAATTCATGATTTTTTTTATAAAGTTATGCCAGAACGTTTTTAATTATTTGTTTGTTTAACTCTTACACCAGTTTAAAATATTTGTATTTCATATAATATTTCACGACACTAGAATTTAAAATATTAACGTTTCTTTTAAAATTCCATTATCGTTATGCCGTTTATCTACAATATTGAAAGTGTCGTTCTGTTAATAATATCTTTGTATTATTAACAAATAATAATTTATTATTATTTATTTTGAAGATCAAGTTCCAACAATTTCCCTATTTAAACTTTCATTTCAATATTATACTAGTTTTAATGGGTAATATTACCCGGCGGTTTTGCGGAGTTCGCTTCAATAATAAATAATAATAGGTATTTCATTAATCAACTATCTACGATTTAACAGACTTTTATTCGACATTGATTATAATGCATTCAGCCGCTCAAGCGTTACTAATATGATATTATCATATATATAGAATTAATATTGATGAGTATTAAGATTGATAGTATACATCCCGTAACTTACAGCATTAAAATAGCGGACGCCATTTTATTGGAATGTTCAGATAAACGATTTTCATTATCTCCATGCCTATTAGTTCACGTGTACTAAGTACCAGAATATCTTATTTAATACTTTCAAGAACAATAAAACGGCATATCGAAGCGATGACGCTGGCCTGTTCGGATACTGTGTCGATCGACGTAGGTTCGAATACTTGCAACGGAGTCGAGAGCTTTCGATGAAGGAATACATCGTGAAGAAACTACAAGGATTTTTCTTTTACTGGCTAGCTACCACACTCAAGTATCTGTCGCCTAACACTATTAGCGTGTTGTAGCAGCTACACTTGAATGCTAGTCTCTAGGTTTAGCGTGTTTACCATCTTCGGTCACATCGTCACCTAAGATCACATCGAGGTTATGGTAAAACACCAAACATACCTTTCGCAACGCAACCAAATTGCATCTCTCTATAATAGTAGTACAGTCATCACCATTCACCCATAATTCAGGTTATATATATGGGAATGGCAATTAAATTTATCCTTAAATGTTTATACGTAAACTGGTCTGTTTCCTGAACGTCTTTGTTTACCACTGACAACGGAAATAAAACAAATTCATGCATCAACTTGTTAAAATCGAAAACGCCTATCTAGTTATAATAAATGTTCACTGCACGTGTAATTTTCATTGTTAGTTTGGACGATTGTATTTATTTTGTTTTTTTTGCCCATAACGAAATATGATTTTTACTTTGCTTCTCCATTTACAGATTGTGGAAGATTCGCATCTGAAGCTGGAGCACCGATCGTTCCCAACATCTCAGCGCAGTCTTCGGATAAGTCCGGGAATCGGGTGGTTCGTGGGTATTGACACCTGACGCTTCAGTCTTTAAACAAATGTAGGTCAGCAATCAACGGAAAGATTCATTATGAATTCAGCATTTATTTGTAAAAAATACTTTACATGTTGTAAAGATGCTTTAGAACCCGTTATTTTATACATTTTTGACTTACCACAGAAGATAAACAAACCTAAACTATTGTATAATACACTTGCGAAAACCGGCATATGGGATAAGCCGCTTCTTGGACCTGCAAAAACAAAAGTAATTAGTAACATATTCCATTTGATAAATACGGCATACTTACGTTTTGGTTTAGGAGGTATTAATTTTATAGCGCCAGGTTTTTCTATTGTCTCTATCGTCTTGGGTTTTTTTTCTGGAGGAGGCTCGTTGTGTACTGGCGATGGTCTTTTTGGTATTGCAACTGTGGGAGGCAATACAGGAGAAGGTTTTTTACTTAACAAAGTTGCGCGCGACGGCGGTGGTTTCACTTCCTCTTCTAAGCCATGTTTCCTAAATTTAGAGTGAAAAGTTTTTACAGTTTTTGGTTTCGGTTCATCAGGTTTTCGAACTTCTATCGATATAGAAGGTTTATCTTTTTTGACATCACTCAACTTGGGAATCTTTCCTAATTTTTGTACGGATGGTACTTGTGGTTTGTCGTCGGATTTTTCTTTAACTTTTTCTTCTTTCTCTTTCTTATCTTTATTTGATGATCTTGAACTCTTTTCATCTTTAGACCGACTACTAGAACTAGATTTATCACTACTCGATCTTCTACTGCTATCACTTTTGGACTTATGTTTATCTTTATCTCTACTCTTATCTTTACTACTGTGTCTGCTAGAGCTACTACTTTTAGAACTTTTATGCTTATCACTCGACTTGCTCGAATGTTTTGAACTTCTAGATTTTGAATCGCTACTACTCTTTTCACTAGATTTCTCTTTACTTTTATTTTTATGCCTTTCTCTGGATGTTTCCGAATCTATAGATCTATCTAATAATTTTGCTTCATTTTCTTCAACATGCGAAACTATTTGTTTACCATCTTTTAAGCTAATCTTTAGTACAGGTAATATTTCTGATTCTTGTATATCTTCTTTTTTTGATTGTTCGTCCTTCTCGGCCTTATTATTAACACCCTCGTCTATATTTTCATGTTTCTCATCGACACAGTTTTCAGAGTCACTCAATTTACCATCACGGTCTTTATGATCATTATTATCCTCTACTTTTAATGAAATACCAGAATTAACTGTGCTATCTAACTGTGCGCCAGAAACTATTTGCGAGATATCAGATAAAGAAACAGGAACAACTTGCTCGCTTTTAACAGTTTTCAACCATTGCTCTACAAGTTTCGATGCCAGGGCTCTGATAGCTGGAAATAAAAGTATATAACATGTGAAAACGTGATATGTAATTTTAATGATATCGATTTAATTTTAGTGGGAAATATTTCTTACCCAAATTATTACCATCCCTTGACAGTTCTTTCACGAGTTTTGGACAATTATTTGTTTTTAGGCGTTCTATATCCACAGGACATAGCAATAGTAACTCCAAAAGTTCCTTGATGAGAGGAGAGTTTTTAGCTACTACGCTTTCCGTCAACCATGTGTGAACTAATGACCACCCACCTGACCCCATGAATAAGCCTAACAGTTCAGTCTCTGTGCACTTCAGAATTTGTATATAAATACATTTAGACACCAGTTTTTTGGAGAATTTAGTCATTAGGCTGAAACAACAATTATTCATTAGTTAGGATATTTTGAAATATTTACTTCTCATGTACATTTAATTATACTTATTTATTTTAGTATCTGTGTATTCATTCGCTCACCTTGCTAACCTCTGAACTTCGTCTCTACTTTTAATGCCACCATTTGATGATAAAAGTACGCTAAGACAGTTCAGCAATTGGATTGGGTCAATACGAGGCTGAAACAATAATAAAAAAGGGTTAAAAGACTGATAAGGCTTAAATTAGTATTTTTTATACTATTGAAATTAGATCACTTAAAAAAGTTACACAATTAGCAATACTCTATTTTAACAATCATTTCGCAAAATACGGTATTTGTAACTGGAAACCTGGGAAGACCATAATACCTAATTTTTTTTAATGTGTACAGATGAGATCATCAAAATATTAAAAGTCACATTTACCGTTTCGTTAACTATCTATAACAGGTTTTATAGTGTTTGTTATTATTGAAATAAATAAATAAAGATAACCTTTGACAAAAGACATCTAAAACCTAATTTACGAGCAGTCGATAAATTGATTAGAAACTTGAAAAAATCCCGTTAATTACGTTTCCTAAGTATGTCATAATTAATATTGGATATAAGAAAAAAATAATCGAGTAAACGATAACGCTAATTAATAGATTTAAGGCAAATACAGGAAAAAAAAATAAGTTAGGTATATTAATTTATGAATCACTAAATAAAAAAAAAGTATTTCGAATGTTGCTTTCTTTCCACTGTAAGTACATAATCTACACGAGTTACGTAGAATCGAATTTACTATGTCACCATACATTTAAAACTAACAGCGTCGATTACATGCGTGCTGAAGCGAATATCTTCACTGGATATAAAGGCAAAAGTTATGTAATCTAATTTAACAGGCCCGTTTAAGACGAAATGGCGTATAAGAAGGGGTTTCAATATCAAGGGAAGCCCGGAAATATAAAAAGTCTAACTGTACAAAGAAAAGACTAAAATTTAGTTGAGTGTTACGTGTTCAAGTGTGACATCATGCGTTGTTGCGAGTCATCTTGTCGACGCTTGTGTTGGTAATTTAAAATTCAAATTAGCGGCAGGTTTGCGAGATAAATTTTACAAAAAAAAATAAGTGAGTGTTTGATATCCGTATGTCTAAAGGAATCCAAGTATGTGTAAAGGAAATCAACCTAATAAACATGACATTAAAAAAACGCTTTTACTTTCAAAAACACACTCAAAGCTTTTTACTTATAGTCGAATTTCACTGTGTAGTGCAAAATATATTTAGTCAGGAATCATTTAGCCACACGTGTTATAATGAATTTATATTGTAGTACATCCCAGTAAAAAAAGTCGACAACTCGAATTTCCGAAGTTAGAAGACATTTCCGACTGAGGGGAAGTTAAAGTATAGAATAAATCTTGGATCATACTACAATAAAAATACTATTTCAAACATAAAACACTGCCGAGTAGACAAAAGAGAATTTGCTAAATGATTAATATCTAATTATTTTTCATAGTGGGAAGTTAAACGCCTAAATAAATAAATTGTTTTATTTTACTCGGTAGTCTCTTGATGTTTCAAAATTTTACCTACGAGAGGTATAGAATAATGCTTTTTATTTTAGTACATATGTACTTGAAAATACCCATTCGGCTACAGTCAGGGTTAGAGTCGTCTCTGATAACCATACTTTAACATAATATTTTCGTGTTATAGGATATAATAATAAATTATGATGATTGAATAATAATACTAATGGTTTGTTAACTTGACGAGTGAAAACAGGAACAACCAAATATGAAATCTGTTAAAAGTGGAATGAAAAATGAATGTGATTTTTAAATATCGATGATATCATCTTATACATCGTATAAGTATGCACAAAAAATATGAAAATCAGTATACATTTCATAAAATTAGCAAAAATTTACCTTTTACCACAAACTAAGTAAACATTTAACAAGCGCCCGTCTAATCGAAACATTTGTGGTTTTAAACAAATAATAATAATAAATAAATATCATTTTGTTCAGTAGTTCGGTGAAGCTGTTAAGACCTTCTAAATCAATAACGGAATCAGTTGGAAAAAAAAATTTTGTCCAATCAAGAAAAGTTGCATAATTTCCACAGTACACCTCTTGCACTGTGGAATTTAATGTGACACGGCTGGAATCGACAGAATAATTTTACATCACTTGAAAATTTATTTCATCGCCTATTCTACAACGCAATAAGAAATTCATATGTACATTGATATCCGGAAGACAAAATGTCAACTTTACAAAGTGTAAGTCGCAATTTTATACAACATTATAGTTAAAGTAATTGCCACGACTTTCAATAAATCGCTCAAACAAAGCATATTATTCAAATTACGAATCCGGGTTCAAAGTCCATTTCGTCCGCCATTAGCTCACCGTAGTACATAATGGCAGCTACCAGCATTTACTTGGAGCACATGTTATTTTTAGACATGCCGAAAATGGTATAATTATGTTCTTTATTTTATGTTCTCAGTAAGAAATCGACCTAGAATTATTGTTTTAAATCTAATAAAAGAATTAAATATGGCTAAAAATAAAATGACTTAGGATCCCCTATGATGACGTGTTAATCTTCATTCCATTTGTTCAGAACCTGCAGAAGTGTAAATTTAGACAATTACATACATTTCAAAAATAAACTTACCATGATTAACTATAGGACTTCAAATTAGGGCACAGAGGCGACGTACTGAAGAAAATGCGCCACACCCTAGAAATTTGATACAACATGGCGTCTCATAACGTCGCATGTAATATTTCTATTATAGCACAGAGAAACCACATAAATTCAGTCAATATATTACTGTTTATATTATTTCACTATTTATCCTATTGAAACGACTTTCTAATTACACAAGGTTACTTCAATACTAAGAATAGCCATTTGTGTAGTTATTTCTATTACCTACATACGTGTTTATAACCTAAACTTAAATGTGTATGTTTTAGCATATAAATTATTTAAAAGACACAGACGAAATGAGCTAGATGCTTTTCAGGTCAAAAGCAATCGACGTTTATTCCGTATAAAACACAGCTGGCAGGCGAACAACCAGCATGAAATTTTTTGGAAGAATGCACAGGAAGAATGAACAAAACGAAACAAGAATATCGGAAGCAGTGTTACCATTGCAAACATTTGTATTTACCCGAAAAGCTGGGGCTGAAATTGCACGATTTTACATTGAAGTAGTATTGTCTCACTTAAGTAACGCTATTCTATAACAACAATTCTGTATGATATAGCCCTGCTTATACAGATTACCACAAAAGACATAATTAAAAAAATACTATTCTGGATTAGTAAGTTTAATAATAGTAGGTATCACTCATTTAATATTCTATTTTGATACCTATAAGTTTAAGAATATTTTGAGCCAGGAAGAGTCCATCAGACTCATCTTGGTAATTCATCTCCCAAGTTTTGTAACAATCTGTGTGTGTATTGTCTGACGAGTGATCTGTTCATTGCGGCTCAAGTTATTTTTATTTAATACGTGAGTTATGTCGACATTAAAGAAAATGTAGAATAAGTATGACATGTTATAAACTAATGCAAGTCAAATTATTATCAGTAAGGTTGGGTCAAAATTTTAATTTATTAGTTTTTATCACAGAAATGAACGGTTTACTTTTATGTGCCGCTAAATGCGGATTTTGTTTTCTTATTATATTTAGTAGCCCGGATAAAATTCCAGACAAACCGCATCCAGTCGTGGATCGATTGTAGCCCATATATATATTAGACTATAAAACTAACATTATTTTTTTTTTCATTTCCAGATGCGTACCCGATGTTTACTGAATTAATTTTGACCAATGGTGATTTTTATTGCATGTAAAGTGTGTATAATTACATATTGTAGCAACACTGTTAGTATTCATACGTATAGTTTTTTGTCTACGTACCTATTTTAAATTTTGACGAGAGCCGAATACAAATTGTGAAAATAATTTTTCTATTGTTTTATGAAGCCGTGGCAACCAGAGACAAACTACAAAAGTCATAAGCAGAGACAAATACATACCAACGCGACGTAGTATACCCTTAGTGCCTAGGTATTCTGTAAGAGGCAAATAAAAATTGCTATAAGCACATCAATATTGCTAGTGAAAATTATTGTAGATACTAGTTAATGATAAAATACCAGAGAATGTTAATAACTTTTTAAAACTGTACTATAATACTTTACACAGGCTCTAATATCTATGGTTTTTTCTTGGTCTAATTCAAATACCATGATTGATGTGTGATCCATGTCAAAGAGGTTGAAATTTATCCCAGCAATTTTAATCTTTGCAAATTGATATCCCACAAGGCCATGCTTGTTGCAACAACATTTTACCCCGATAATTTGTCACCTATGCCTTGGTCACGCCTGCATACCAGTACATAGGACTAAATTAACGATTAGGTATTACTTTCTTTGTGATTGTGGTTTAGAGGACCAATCTCCTTATCACATATGTTTTAATTATGCTAGGATCAATTAGTCTGTTTATAATGTTCTATCTCCTATTGCTCATCCTACTAAAATGATGTGCCTCCTAACTCTTGTTCCGCATAACAACTTAATTAAAAAAAATGGTTCGATCTCGATCGTGTAGTACGGTTCTAACCACGTGATATTGGCAAAATTGGATGCGCATATATATATCCATTTTAAAAAAGATGTACATTTGACAGCAGTTTTTGTTGACCAGTAACCTAAATAATACATTTTCATTTCTTGTAAATTGAAAATGTGGAGTGATTCACTTCTTATTGTTTTTATATCTATTTGTACTGCGTTTTTGGGCGAAGGTTAGTATATAGAAATCTCTCATAAAAGTAGTAGTTTTGTAGCGCTTGTGTAATGCTAAATTATTTTTCTGATACAGGTCTAACATGGATACTAGTGTACAGAACCGAAAAATATCAGAAATTAAAAGTGGAAGTAGAACGACAAAGCAAAAAATGTAAGTTGCTTATTATATATGTAGCCTAAGATTCACTATCGGGTAACACCAGTTGGGGGTTGAAGAATGTAGTAGTTCTTCACAACAGCAAAAAAATTAATTTAATATATTCACATAACTACCTAATATCCACAAAAATTTTAGCTACATTTGGAAAGGGGTAACACATATTGATTTTTTGTATTAAACAGAATATTAAAAAATACCGAAGAATATAATACAGAAATTTACAAACATTATTCACACCATGTACAGGATAACTTTTAGCAATTTCATTGAATTGTTTATATAAAAGTTTGCGTATCTCGTCTATTACACGAAATAAAATATTGTGCTCCGTAATTGTTGCAATTAGGTTATGCTTGTGAAAAAACATAAAGCGAGCAGGCTGTGGCAGCAGTTGGCGAGCGCAGTGCATTTAATACGAAAGTACCATTATATTTAATTTGTGTTCTTGTTTCTTCATCAAGTGACCTCCCATGATTATGTTACTAAAACTGCTGTAATGAATATAGAGATCGATAATAAATAAAATAATAAGAAAATATATATCAATTGACCAAAAAAAAAAAGAAATATTTTCCACTACCAAAATATGTTTGTGTGAGGGGCCATAACCTACAAAAAAGAAAAAATCTATTCAATATGATCTATAACCATTCTTAATAATATTGTTTATGAGAAAATGGATAACAACTATTCTATAGATAAAAATGTTTTACTATGTGATATATAATGGTTTCAGTAAATCTTTATGAAACTTAAGCTATAATAATACCCAACACAACAAACGAAATTGCTGTATATGGCTAGAGTAGATAAAAATATATTTACATTGGTTTTATTGTAGACATTTTATATGTGTTGTTTAGGAAATGGATAAATTATTTTAAATAACTATTGGTTTCTTTTCCTTAAAAGTTGTATTGAAAAACTTTATAAGCATACTAGCCTCTGCCCGCGACTTTGTTCGTGTGGAATAGTTACTTTGGGCTAACACTAACACACAGTGGAAACTCTCAAGTGGAAAAAATACCCGTTTTGAAATATTCTTCATTGGTGCTCTGCTCCTATTGGCTTTAGTGTGATGATATATATACTATAACCTTCCTCCAAAAATGAGCTATATAACACTGAAAGAATTTTTCAAATCGGACCAGTAGTTCTTGAGATTACCCCCAACATCAGAAACTCACATACTTTACCTGTTTATAATATTAGTATAGATTGCTAACTATATTATCCTTTTGTATAAATTTGCAAATGTAATTTTATGCTTTCTGATTTATTTCAAGTGGAGAAACGTAAAGAGGCTCATGGTGACTCGTTAGATAAACAACACAAGAAAAAGATAGAACGTGAGGAAGAACGCCTGAAAAATAACAACAGAGATCTTTCATTAGTGAAAATGAAATCAATGTTTGCTATTGGATTTGCCTTCACAGCCCTACTCAGTATGTTTAATAGCATGTGAGTATTTATTACAATAGGTTGGTGTTTTAAGAATTACTTTGATAAATATTGAGAAAAAAAAAATAGTCAAAATATACAAGATCACATCAGTCAACTACAAGTACTATTGAAAAGTTTATTGTCTACAAATTGCACTCTGATCTATTATAGTACCACTCAATGTTACTAAGTTATAAAAAATTTAAAATAAACCCCTTAATTTCCTGTTTTTTCCAGTGTAGTGTATGGAAAATTTTTAAAAGGAAAAATGGTAGAATTAATATTAAGGGCCTAAATTTTTACTTATTTTATATACAGAAAAATATTTTCTAGAAGAGTGAAATATTAAAAAAGTTGTTCAAAAGGAATCATCCTGTCTATTACATTAAATGATGCAAAGCTTAATATTCTGTGAATATTTTGCAATTAACTTGTTAAATATAATTTTACAGATTTGATGGCAGGGTTGTAGCAAAACTTCCATTCTATCCTATTTCCTGGATTCAGGGTCTCAGTCACAGGAATTTGCCTGGAGATGATTACAGTGATTGTTCATTCATATTCCTGTACATATTATGTACTATGAGTATAAGGTAAATGTAATTTTGATTATATCATCATATCATATACATATCTCCCACTGCATAAAGTTAATGTGCAAATGTCTACTTAAACAAAGGCCTCCAAAATACAATTTCGATCTGGCTTAGGGTCGAAATTGCATATCACCATGCATTTTAATCACTGAACTTTATATATATATACCTTAATTGGATTTAATTAAAGATATTATTAAAATCATATAGGTTTCATTTTTTTAACTACCACTTTTATTAGTATGTGTATTGATTAAATGAAGGTGGTTGATATATTTATTTAACACAAAAGTATAATTGAATTTTTCCTGATTTCCAGACAAAACATTCAAAAGCTTCTGGGATTTGCACCATCACGTGCAGCATCTAAACAGGGTGGGGCTTTGTTTGCTGCTCCACCAACTCAGTTTAAGTAGAAAGTATTTGATTAAAGTGCTGATAATACTATTAAAAATAATTATTTATCATTGTTTCTTTTCTTTTTGACAATATATTATTAGTGTGTTTGCTAATATCATATATTTTATTCCTATAGTTAAAAATTTGATTTCAAACGTATTCATGATTCTCTGTTAGGTCCTTATTATTTGTTTAACTCATTTCAATATGGTCTGGTTCCATTAATATTTCAGTATTATTAATATAATAGCCATATATAAGAATATCTAACCACTCAGGTTTTATACGGATGCAATGAACTTATTAACATGGCATCGTAGGTATTCAAGTTATTTAGATACATCTGATCAATATTTTAACACTTTGACAGTGAAAGGTCATCAAAGTCAAAGAAGCTATTTAATTTTCGTCACACAACTTTTTTTGTTGCCTACACATTTTTAAATGTGTGATATCCTCAAAACATCTATTGAAATTATATTCTGTAAAGTAAATGAAGTATTGTGTAAACTTATTACACTAAAATCTTTAATAAATATTTACAAAATGCAGATACAAAATTACGAAATAATATAAGGTAGTAAGCAGTATATAGAAAAATTAAGATTCCGAGGGGATTATACATTTGTCTACAAAATGATTTGATTGAGTTGAGAACTTGCTTAACAAACTTTGTCTGTGATGGTTAAATAAAACTAATTTGTCATTCTCATTTGGTTTTATGACTTTGTCTAATACACATTAAATTCAATTGTAGGTCGACCAGTTAAAAATCGATCAAACCCAAATCTTGTACAGTCTATTGTTGTATAATGACTATCTATTATAAGTTCCGCAATGGCTCTTCCAATCCCTGGAGCATGTTGACAACCTGGACAAAAGAAGTTATTATAATTAATGACATTGAAAAAAATATTTTATGACTAGCGTATTAAAATTGATTTTCATATTAGACTAATGGACTCGAAAACCAGGTGTTACCTTTACATACACACCTTAAAAAGTCATGAATACAAAAACATGTCCATCATATGTTTTATGTGAGAAATCCAAATAATACATTTAAAATAGTTTTGTTATGAAAATTAAGAAAATGTACTAGACTTCGTCCACAGCGTCACCTACCAGTCAAACTATATCTAAAAACCATCTTGGAAATTTTAAAACTTAAAAAAAATGTCATCAATATATGTTAAGCCGTTTAGAAGAATTAAAAATACGCAAATTGGAGATTTTATATAAAAAATTATATTTATGTAAACAATTGCCTTATGGTATTCCATACATGTGTGCTGAAGCTTCGGTTACTTGTCGCACTATTAACTAACCTCAAAAGTAATTTCGATAAAGGTGTAGAAAAATTTCGTACCCCTTTTATCATTCGAAAAATATCTTGAAATTAGGATGTCAATTTTTTTTAACGTGTGTAAACATCGCAGGCCCAGTTATCACTCTGCATCTATCGTCACGCAGTGCGATAGTTGTAACCGTAAGAGTAACAAAGCTGTGATTTAAATGTAATAGCGGTTTCATAATTGTATTATTGTAACGCATGGCGATAATGTTTTCCCACAAGGGACACGATAAAGCCTAATCTAATCTATACGGTAATTGAGAAATTGAAGAGGGAGGCAGGCTATTTTTCATCATTAGTAATTATAGTAGGTAGGTCATCATCCACCCCCCTCCCCCAAACACAGGCTGGCAACACACTTGCGATTCCCTTGGTGTTGCAAGTGTCTATGGATGGAGGTGATCACTTAACATCAGGTGACTTACATGTTGGTTTGCCTCCTTTATGCCTGTGGTTTACTGCCTATATTTCTTGCGGGAGGACAACAATATGTGGGAATGATAAGTTAGATTTAGTCAGAGTAGACCTTGACATGTCAGTTTACATGAAAATGCAATAAATAATAAACCATTTATTAATATAATACCTCTACTGAAGATGACAAAAAAAGATGTTTTGTGGTATGTTACAGGAGTAATAGATTCAACATATATTTGATTAGATTGGTAATGTGAAACAGACGGTTGTGAAAGAAAATACGTATATTAGAGCATTTTTATCAAATTTATCATTCTGTATTTGACACAAACTGAAAACTATGAACTATTTTTTATCATTTAGCAGTGTTTATGAATGAATTATGATTAATAATTGAAAAAAAAAGAACTTTTTATCAGAACTATCTAGAAAATGAACTTTGAATTCTATTAAAGGGTTTTACATGCAGTATATTTGAATGTGCTAAATGATCTTTGTTATTGTATATAACAAGCGTTTTCCATGTGCTATACATGCCTTGGATAATTTAATGATATGCCAAGGAGTCTATATTTTATTTCTTCTTTCTACAGAAATAAAATCTGATTAGAACAATAACATATTTACGTATTAGGAAAACAAAATAACACCAGTAGCATAGTATAACATTAGGAACAAATAATTACCATATTTCCCAAATCCAGTTGCCAGGTACAAATTATTATGATATGGATGTGGTCCCAATATCCCACTATCATCATAGGTACTGCAGTCATATATTTCAGTACAATAACTGTTTATCTATAATAATTATAAATTTTATATGAAATATTGCAAATTAATGAAAATTTCAAAATGAAATTTGTGTATACAAAGGTGTAATGAATACTTACCTCTGCTGTGTTACAACTTGGTACTCTATTTATAAGGCATGGTTTTATAATATTGTGGTAACATTCATCTTCTATTAATTCTTTACTGTCCACAGTTAACATAGGAATAAGACCACATAACAAATCATTTGTTAATTCATTCCGCCTTAACCATAAGCCACTTGTGTCCATGACTAAAGGAGTTGTTAAATCAGTCTTTGTAGAATGTTGTTCAATTGAATAAACTACATGCTCTCTAAAATAAATGTTTTATTGATTAATAATATGGTCTTTAAGATAATTCTATAACTTTTAGTAAATTGATGGTACCTTTTTTCTAATGGCATTGGTATTGAGAGCATAGCATTACCTGTGCCTATTTTAGCCAACTTTGAAATTTTCTCAGATTCGACTCCTGCTGCCAATATACAAGCTGCAAACTTGATTCTATGTTCTTCATTATCTGAGGTTCTATATATTACTTTCATTAATCGTTCAAATGAACCTGGAGGTACACCCTCCATAAGCACATCACGTTGTTTTTCAAATTCAAAACCAATTACCTCCCCTTCTATGTATGTGGTTCCGAGTTCTTTTGTTTTTTTTACTAATCCTTTTAATAAATTCCAAGAATTAAATGTACCTTCAGATTCTGTAGCCATTGAACCTGGAGGTAACAAAAATATATTAGAATTATTAATATACATATATATACAACAAGAAAATTTATTTCTGTGGTTAACAAGAGTTATCTATATTAAATTGTAAGAGAGAATTCAAAGATACCATTTCTATTCAAATGATTTTCATGATATTTTGTACACAGGAAAAGCATGAATATTTTTAGACATCATAAAATATAGTAATTATTAATTACAATAAAATAACAAGGCAAGAATAATTAACATATAGGAATCCGTGTGATACTGCTGTCATTACTTGATTTCAGTGAAATGTTACATATGAGAATTATACATCTTTCCAAAACTAATAGGCTATTTGTCCATGGGAAGCATGTGGCATGTTCCAAAAAATATAGCCTATTAAAATTATCAGTAATATTGTTCGAATTCTCAAATTATACACATATTTCAATAGAATATAATAATAATTCTAAGTAATTACTGCCTATAAGATGATTGCGGAGTCATGGACAGTAGCTAGTTAGTTATAAATTTAATTAATCACCTAATTTAATATCATTCAAATTCAACCAAGGATACATTTTGCTTATATCTTCAGGTGTTAACAAATCATTTTTTAAACCATATTCTCTTTGCAATTCTACATTTTCCTCTAGTTTTCCAGCATATTTGTCACTAGCCAACACCAATGAACCAGTGGGTTTGTATTCAATATTAACATCGTCAAGATGAAAATTAATGTTTCTTAAAAAATCAGCGGAGAACTGTGAGAGTAATATATTTTCCGGGAGAGAAAAATGTTGTGTAAGAACTGTAGTTTTTAAATTCTGTTGTGCTGCTTTGTACTGAAAAAAAAAAAAGAAAATACAAAATGTTATAAAAACCAATATAAATATGAATGTGAGTTTGTTTCTTTATAAACTTTTCACACCTGATTACTTAATCAATCATTATTAAATTACGTATACACATTGTCAGGGCCACACAAAACGACATAACATAAATCCAGAAAAAAGTCTTGTTCCCAAGTAATAGGTCAAATTTATATTAATTGCATATGACGGTGCCTACGCCATGTTGCCGCATGCACACACACCACTTCCTTACTGCTAGACTTTTTTGCTATATAAGGTGCTGAATGATCGCTACTAAGGAAGTCTTTGCCCTGGCTTAACAAGGTACATTTGTTGTACTCTGCTAGTAACTTATTCTAGACTCTGGATAATTGATTGATTTGTGCAAAAGAATTAGTTATTAATTGTAACTAAATTAGTTTTCTAATGTTCAATAAATAAATAGTTAGAATTAATAGTAATTAGTTACTATTCTATATAAAGACCTGCTACGTCACCATCCTGACATCCCTTTTAAAACTAATATCAAAGCACAGTTTCTTTGTTTTGCAAGTCTAACTTAACCTAAACAATTAATTTTTCTGAATTTTCCCATTTTAGTACGTTTTGCCTGCATTGCTTTGCCATTAAATATAGAAGTTAGACATACACTGTTAATGACTTTTTTGTAGGCATTATCAAGCTCTACAACTTTTCTCTGGAACATAATCATATATCTCTCATCGCAGAGTTCATAAGAAATGTTTTAAGTCAACCAATCTTTCTCTGGCTTACTTTGCAAATCCGAATTCCACAAAAAAGTCTTATCATTTTTTGGGTTAATATATAGCCTATGACACTCACAAATAACGTGGCTTTCTATTGGTAAAGGAATTTTCCAAATCGGTTTAGTAGATCCAGATATTACCCCATACAACGTCGTAAGCTCACAAACGTTACTTCTTTATAATATTACTATAAGTATGTATTTACTCATATCATATAAAATGTAGTCTACTAAAAATCACAACATAGTATAAAAATATACGTACTTACTGTGAAATCCTTTTCTAAGACAACAACAGAAAGGCCTTCACCAGTGCGTTTTTTTAACCAATAAGCTATTGACGCACCAATGAATCCTCCACCTATTATGACAATATCAGCGTGTTCTACTGGAGTAAATTGTTGTTTCTTTACTCGAAATAATACTGGAATTTCCTTAGAAATTACATTCCATGTTTTTCTATATGGATTTTGTGTAGAATATAAACGGATGAGGCTACTATTATAGTTTATTATTCTATGGAAAACCTTTGAGATTAACATTTTAGCAAGATGAATTACGAATAGATAAAATATATTGGAGTAATATTTGTAGATACTAAATATATACTCTGTTTTGGTAACCAAAGAACCGTAAATCAACTATTAGGGACATGAAAAAAGTATCGATACTTTGTGATATCGAGTAGATTTCCTTTCAACACCAATTTTTTGTACTTTATACTTTGCATTCACTACTTTTATTCAATGAGTACTTTTTAACAGATATCGTATCGAATGAATTGCAGAAATTACCTATTTTAAGCTTGACCTTACCGGCTCATGTTTATGGCAATGCCATCCACTTCGGTCGTACTGAACTTTCTAAAATATAACATTGAGTTCAAAATCGTTCCAACGATTCACAGACGTTCAGTTCCCGTTTTTGAAGTTATACTTCTTTAGGCGCGTTATGAAAAAATGATGAGAGTGAAATTTTAAGATGCGCGCGCATCTGTGACACAAAAACAAAAACAGTATGAAGCTGTCTGCTTAACCGCTCATTAAGTCTCGAAAAAAAAGCTACCAACGAAATAGAAATTGAACCTCGATATTAGTCGCGCATGTTGGTACGCTCGTCGTTTTTTTTTCTACAAACGTAGATTAAGGCGAAAGATAAAATTTTTGAACAGATTGTTATCTTGTTACGCCAAAGAAGTATAAATTCTAACGCGTGTACATAAGTACACATACACTTTTTTTTCTTTCATTCACCTCATTAATCAATCACTCAATCGTTCGTCGTTGTAATAATAATGTAATTGAATATTGAATAGTTTAATAAAAAAGATTATTTTCTAAAGCACGAAGTAACATATCAAAAATGCGAACCCACCAATACGGCTTGATAAACTTATATTTTAAGCAATGGAGGAGGATGGAAACTTTAATAAGTGCCTAAAAAAATTCTTTTTTCTAATAATAATTTTAATTTGTGCTTTTACAATTACCTTGTTTTGTTATTGTATAAAATTTATGTACTAAGAGTTTATTTTTGTTGTACTGAAGCTACTCACATTGACGTCTTGACATATACGCATTAGGCCCTACGAAAAATATTCGATACTTTGAAGTAATTATATTTTTGTTTCAATACTTTTATGGGTTCGATAATACTTATGAGGAGTTTTTGGCGGGATCTTGGTCTGTCATGTAATGGAGTTTATTTTTTATTCATAATCTTGTGTTACTTGACTCTATATTGTGTAAAATTGGTGGTGTTTTGTGTAATATAGTTTGTTTATTGTGCATAAGTGAAGTGAATGGAAAATAATGCCACGGACCATGAATTCTGAGATGCCACAAAAATTCCATGGAAGGTTCTAACAAGATGACCACCATCCTGTTAGTTCATTGAAATTATATCTAGAAACTTGTAATATTGATACTCACTTGACAATGGCAGTAATAGTCTACTAGAAGACTGGTTGCCAAAATGGAATAGAAGAAGAATACTTATGAGTACAATATCGATACTTTCTATTCAACACCGTACCCCTATCAACTATACAGATAGAAATGAGTAGTGTTGCCAACTCCTATAAATTCAAGTCCTTATTATAGATTCAATTAGAAGATTAGGTCTAGATTCAAGTGCATGGAATAAAGTCGGCCTTTTTTTCCGTGTTCAAGTCACTATAGGCGCTATAGCTGATTACTGCTAATGTGATTCTATCAAGAGCGCGTTCCATTTCCACGTTCACAACGCCCAAAATAGCCTTTTAGCTGTTCTACTTGGCGATCGTGAGCGTTGTCGTCGTGTCGAAAACGTTATTAATGACGTTATAACATACGCTCACGCAAAGCTCACGACGACCCATGTCAGGAGGTGGGTCGATGTGAGCGGTGAGAAAATTGGCTGGATTTTCAAAACTCATAGCAATAAAGATAGCAACCGTAAAAGTTTCATTATTTGATGGGGTAAAAGATATTTATATTAAATAGTGTATTGTATTTAATGAATTATTTAAATTTATTATTATATTTACATTTACGTGAAATAGATTAATTAAGTTTTGAATCGTTAAATTCTACGTAGAAATTAATTTATAATCATTTAATGATAACTTAATTTTTTTTTAATTAACCAAAACGTACATTTTATGATTTCGTAATTAATGGAAAAAAAATGTACTTCTACAATTTTATAACACATATGTACACATGTTAAGTTCAAATATATATACAATTTTCATCAAATATCCTACTTCTCCGCAAAAACATTTTGATTTTATTTGTATTCAAATTAATTAAATACTCCACTAAAATTAAATATAAAAATTGAATTGAATTACACATTTTTTTTCAATATATTTAAATCAATTTATACAATAATTATTAATATTGACATTTAAGACTTACAAACTATAACTTAACCTCTTAAAGCTTTCGTTTTATTTTTTCTAAATCGCCATTTCTATTATTTACCTGAACGCTCAAAACGTTCCGTAATTCGTTCCACTTGGTTGTACGATTGTAACGCTCAGGACTAAGTGGAACGGGAACATTGACGGTCTCCAGCAATAAATGTACTCTGTGGTCTCCAGTATAATATTCTTATCTTTGATCGTGAACGTCTTCAATGCGAATGTCGCGATTACTGTGTAGAACGTACTAAAAGTGTAGTGTGTCAAATGCCATTTTACGAAGATTCTATACACACTCCGCTAGGAGTAATATTATTCTGTGTTGAATATGCAGTATGCATCAGTGTTATTGGTACATATAATCTAAAAAATGTCGTGTGCTAAATGTATAGTGATAAACAATCAAAGGTATAAATAAATTAACGAAAAGGAAAAAGGGATAACTGGTTTTAGCTATTGCTGCCCACCGATAACTATTTTAAAATGGATTCAAAATATGCATCAATCGGAGTTGCCAATGAGATCAAGGAAAACTTTAAAAGAAAAAAGCCTGTGTTAAATATTAATACAAAAAAAATTAAGTTATCCAGTGAAGATTCAAACCTACTAACCGCAGTAGCAAATGGACAAGGTATTGGTAGTGGCTCGGGAAAAAATATAATAAGAGAGTCAAAAGATAACCTACAAGAGGCAAGGCGACAATTACCTGTGTATATGGTGAGAAGCAGGTGAGATTAACGATTTTTAAAATTTTTAATAATAACCTATATGCAGCTTGATACTAACGCATATACATACTACAAAGATTCATTTACAACATTTGAAAATTGGATTGAGGTTGTGTATTTTCTTTTTACTTTATAAATCAAGATTCTATAAATTGAATTTTATAAGGCTGATCTTGATGTCAAAATCTAAATTCTACATTGTGATAGGCCATGGCCATGGCCAAAAGGTTAGACTTGTGAAAAAAGGTAACAGGAGTTGGCCGCGGCAGCGGTCTACGAGCATGGTGCATTTAATACATAAATGTATTTATTTAATGGAAGTACTGAAATGACTTATTGTCCGTGACATATAAATTCAATTTTTTATAACACACATTAATGAAAAACAAAACACAGTATTGCTTGAAGTTTTAAAAACACTTATTTATACTTTGCGACTTTGCTCACGTTATATTTTAACGTTTCCCTTGGGACCAGTAATTTTTTTCTGAACAATGGGAATCCTATGTTATTTTCTTTACCACTGACAAGTTGCAATAAAAATTTTTTTGTTGAGTAGTTAACATTTGAAAGAGTAACAAACAAAGAAGCTAGCTCACATTGGAATTTATTATATTAGCTAGGATAGTTCCAGTTAACAATGCTTTCATATGAATTTAGTTTATAGGTCCATTATCACAGTATCCATGTGATAGTAACAATTCCTTAGTCTTTACAAATAATTAATATATATTTAGCTAATGATCTGTAATTTCCCCAGTAATTAGCTATCTTAAAATTTAATAGTTGTATTATTTAAGTCACTTATCATTTTAAAACAAATGATATGTGTGACAGATGTTGTTTTGTTATTGGTGTCGATTATAAAATCACATTATAGAAGAAATATAAGTTATATGTAGTTTCATATGACACATTGTAACCTTTTTCTATATTAAATTGTTTATGAATTTTTATTTCCATAAAACTGTTTGTATTTACAGATTGTTAGAAGAAATAATGAAAAACGATATAATGATATTAATTGGAGAGACTGGAAGTGGCAAAACTACACAAATTCCTCAATTAATCCATGAACAGAGGATAGAAGGGACTGGAGCCATAGCCGTAACTCAACCTCGTAGAGTGGCTGCTATCACCATAGCATTAAGAGTTGCCGCAGAAATGAGTACTGAAGTCGGAAGTATTGTTGGGTAATACTTTGAGACAATTTATTATAAATCTACTAATTCTGTTTGTGCATAAGTTACATTGTTTATAAAAAAGTAATATAATAAATACTGCATTATAAATAAAACGTACATAACCTGGCTTAATTTTTAAAATAAGCTTATGAAGCATTGGTAATACTGAATAGAGATAGATCTTCAATTCTGAATTTTATTCTTTTCCTATGAAGTTTTTCTTCAATAAGAGCTAATGGTATTTATTATTAAAAGGAGTAAACTTGTACTTGAATACCAATAAAAAATATTTGATATAATTGAAGACTCATTACTGGACACATAATTATTGATATATAATAAAATTAACTAAAATAAATAATTCAATTTCAGATATTCTGTAAGATTTGAAGATGTTACAAGCTCTAGGACCAAAGTGAAATACTTAACAGATGGCATGTTATTAAGAGAAGCAATTTTAGATCCACTTCTTAAAAAATATTCAATAATAATTTTAGATGAAGCTCATGAGCGCACTGTCAGTACTGATGTTCTATTTGGTATTGTTAAAATTGCTCAAAAAGAACGAAATGAAAAACATGCAAATCCCTTGAAGGTATTATTATACACATAATTTTTGTCAAACATTGTGAGGTGATCTGTTCCAATTGTTTTAATTTTACTGCCTTGGAATTATCTAGCATAGGTGTATAGGTGGTTAGCGTGTTTGGACACTATGTCAATTGACATAGGTTTGAATCCTTGCGAATGAGCTGGTGGTAGCAGTGATGATAAACATTTTGAAGAAACCATAGAGTGGGGTAGGGATTTTTCTAAGTTCGCCGGATTAGCTACCACTCCCAAAAATCTTAAAAATCTGTCGCCATGCACCTATAGGTGTGTTAGCACTTGAGATTTAGCATGATTACCTTCTCGAACCACACCATCACTTAATATCTGATGAAATTGTGGCGAAATGTGGCTAAAACTTCTACCGTATTATTACAAGAAAATTAAATATGCATTGAACTCTTACTTTAAACAAAAGTTTGATCACAAAAGAGTGCTTACAGACGGACATTATTTTAATATAAGTGTTCTCCAACACTTGTCTAAGTTGACAGTTCTTATTTTATTGTTGTATTTCTATTTGCTGGCGAAAGAGGTTTCGTAATAAGTTATGATTTTCGTGAGTATAATTAATTTGGAACAATTAAATAAATTTTCCGTAATATATTAATCTTATAAATTGCTTATTTCAATAAATACATAACTTTCTTTTAACTAAAATGTCACAACGATGAAAACCAATTTAACTTAAAATAAGTAAATTTTTATAACAAAGATCTAAACAAAAACATTATTCATGAATTGAAATTGTTCGCAAAATATCTGTATGTAATGGAATGTTTTTGAATGATAAAATTGTATTGAACGAATGTAATTCAGAGTTGCTTGCATAATAAACTTAAACTAGATGTTTCACTAGACACTGCTAAAACACGCTTTTGTAATAAAGAATTTTAAGTGAGAGTTCAATGACGTTTTAAATTTTAGACAGTGCTTAGTAAAACTCGTCTTCATTTTTGTTTCTGTAATAACATCAGTAAAGTTTAAAAAAAAAATGAATCTCATTAAATGTATTTAGTGGATAATTTTCATATAATTTTTTTTAAACACTATTGGTGTTATTACAAAAAAGTTAAATACGTATTGAATACTTGCTTTAAAAAGGTCTCGTATATGTATCTCGTATCTCGTAAATGCACCGCAATCTTTGTCTCGTTTTGGTTACGTTAGGTTAGACTTGCGAAAAAGGATAACGCGAACTTGCATTGGGCGAGCGCGGTGCATTTAATTCGAAACCTTTTTAAATTAAGTATTTAACATTTTTGTAATAACACCATATAGGTTTTAAGCCTTTGGCCAAAATATCATCTGATGATAAATGATGATGTGGTTTAAAAAAATGGTAATCCCTTAAAAATAGACACTTCCTGACAAATTTTATACCTTCTATATACAGTTACTCACATAATACAAGCATATCATCTTAAAATAAAAATTACGCTATTTTCTTGACAACAAATTAACAATGGAACAAAACATTGTTTCGCCAGGTTAGGTTATATTATAATAGATTTGTTACATCAATTGGCAAATTAAGTGATTAAAATGAGAAAACATTTATTTTTTATTCATTATAGTAATTTCATAAGTAGCAATATTGAAAAGTAAATATATATGGTAAATTAAAACTCGATAAATAAAATAGAAAAAAAAACAATTCCTTTTTGTTTTGGCTCCCATAGTAAAATGGCCAAATTTCTGAACATCAAATGTAGGCCGATTTTTTTCTAATACAAACTATGAAGTCTTGTCAATAAAGGAAAATAAATACTTTATTTTTTCATGTTTACAAACCAAAATTGACTAAAGTTTTAACTACAGTTTTTGTTTAAATTATAATTTCGCAACTGCCCATATTATATTCCTCCTTATATAAGCATAGCATGTAGGATTTCGACTTTCAATGTGGTTTTTTGTCTCTCACATTCTTGCACTTATTTTACTAATTATTGCAAAAACAGTTGTAAAGGTCGGAAATTACGAGAGAGTTAACCGTATTGTTGTGTAGTTGGCATAGGTACCATATTAAGTTATTAAAATATAATGAGTCAGGGTAATAAAAAAACACAGAATTTATTTATATTAATCCAATACATATAATTTATGTATTTCTAGGTGGCGCCTAGCTAAAACTGTATGTAATTTATGAATAAGTGTTTCAAATAAAAATTTAAAATAAATTTAATTAAATTAAAAACATATTTTGACAGGACACAATAGAGAATTGGTCATTAAATGAAACAATTCGAAAGATTTACTAAATTTCTTTTTAAATTCTATACTTTTTAGTATTTTTTAAGTTTTATTTTTGGCAACCAATCTGCTAGTATATTATTGCCATTGTCGAGTAAGTAATGAAATTACAAGTTTCTTGCGGTCCTATCAATGTTCTAACAAGATGCTTGCCTTCTTGTTAGAACAATTCATGCTCCATGGTATTATTTCCCTTTCACTTCAGTTGTGTACAATAACCACATTATATTACGTAAAACACCACCATTATTACAAAATGTAGAGTCAAATAACAAAATATGATATCCACTACATGACATTCCAAAATTCCGCCAAAAACTCCTTCCTAGTATTTATGTTAGGCAGCTTGATCGCTTACGTATTATATTTGTTATTATTTTCAGCATGTCAACTATGAACAGGTTAATGCAGAAACTATTGGAGGTAGCTCTAGATCACAATTAGTTTTATTATTAATATAATTTAATAATCTATCAATGAATTTACGACTGTTCCGATTTTAGGTTATCATTATGTCTGCAACGATGGACGTAGATTCGTTTCGAAAATATTTCGATAATTGCCCAGTAATATATTTGGAAGGGCGAACACATCCTGTTACTATTTACCATTCAAAATTTAAACAAGAAGACTATCAGTATGCTGCTGTTTGTACGATATTTCAGCTCCATTCAACAACTCCAGCTGAGTATGTAGTTATAATTTATCTATATATTACAACATACTAATGGCATTAATTATCTAGAATTTTTTTTTAGTCACCACTTCCTCGTGTTTCTTACTGGACAAGAAGAAATAGAAACAGTTATGCATAACATCAAGCAAATAGCAAAAGTAAGATTTATCATTTATACATAATTGATTACCTCTTAATTTATACATAATTGATTAATCCTTGATTACCAGATTATTATCCTAGTTTAAACATTTCAGGAAACTGCAGGGCCTCCAATTAAAGTGTGTCCATTATATGCGGGTCTACCTGCTTCACAACAACTGCTTGTATGGCAAGATGTAGCTCCAGGGACAAGGAAAATAGTTCTGTCAACTAATATAGCCGAAGCATCAGTTACTATACCACATATTAAAATTGTAATCGACACTGGTGTTGTTAAGGAAAGGTATGTTTTTATATATTATACAGTCTGAATGTTTAGACAATAGCAATATTTATGGAGGATACTTTGCACTTGATTCTAGTTCTAAATCAATTAAAAAAATAGGTGCTTAATATTTGACCTAATTATCTAGAAAAATACAAAAATTATACTCAAACCTCTACTCGTCTATGTTAAAGCACAGTGTTAATGACCGCTGTCGGGTGAAGTGAAAGACCAAGTAACAAAGGAGAATTTTTCGAAGTATATACAAAACAAAAGGGTTTATTGTTGGTTTTATTATCGAAAGTTATTAACTCCGGATCGCCCTCACAGCTTTCGGCATCGGTCATTGCACTTAGATTTGTAGCTATACTTTTGAAAGTCGTAGAACAAACTTTAACCTAGGTTTTCTTTGTTGTTTATTAGTATTTGTTTTGATATTATTATTTTATATATTAAATGTGACCATGAAGTGTCATGTCCTAGAATACTGTAAGTGTTTAACCATTCACCTAGTATAATGTTGAGACAACTAAATGATAAATAAATGCCAATTTTAGATTCTTATAATATTATTTTTATTTTGTTTAGTATTAAATATATGTTGACCATATTATGCAGAAGCCTGAATTTACGGCTATATTCAATACAGCTGAAAATATTGACGAGGACTATACACGAGCGTAATGTGTTTAGTTTTAAAGCTTTAGTTAAACTATTTGCACAGTGCGGGAACTCTTGTTATATTTCGTTTTAATTTATGTCGCGTATTTCAAGAGTTTTACATGTCTTGAGTACGAAGTCCGCCTATATATATAAAAAAAAGTAGAACAAAAACCCAACGTCACGCGATTTTCCCAGACGGTCACCCATCTAAGTACTGACCGCGCCCGACGTTGCTTAATTTCGATGATCGGAGGAAAGACGGTTGTTGTTAACACTATCCGACACAGTGTTTAGCCCCACCATTTTACGTCACACAATAAGGTTGCCGATCAGAATTTAATAGCCCTCCCATAAGCAGTTTCACTTCAAAAACACAAGGTTTCCTTTACACTCTATTTGAATTTTCTCATATTTCCCATTGCACTACAACTATTTTAACGGGATTTACTTAGTTTAGGCATCGCGTCGAGAGACATGAATTTAAGCGTTCGATGAAACTTTCAAATGAAACTATATCATAGTAGTAAGGCGTTAATAATGGTTCCATACCAGCTACCAACCTTATGCTAAATATCTGTCGCCAAATACTGTTAGTTTATCATGACAATAGCACACACTTCAAAAATTGACGATCCCAAATTGACATGTGGACTATAGTCATTACAATTTCGCAGAGACATTGGATCTCTGTGTCTACTTTACCGAATGTACAATGAAGTATGTTCTGAAGAACTTAATGACATCGTGTTCTCATCGACGTTCAAAATTCGCACCTCCCGACGCTGCCTCGTAGCTCATCCACACACTCTTAAACTTAATGAAACAGCAACAACCGTAAGGTTCTCCAGAACCTTCATTATGCGTACGGTGATGTTATGGAATGGGTTGTCTGGTACAGTATTACCCCAGAGTTATGATATGGGTCTCTTCAAAAAGATATTGAAACACATTCTGCAAGGCCAGCAAGGTGTCCATAGGCGACGGTAACCATTTACCATCACATAGGCCGTCTGCTTGTTTGCTGCCCTTTAGCATAAAAAAAAAACAGAATTTAATAATGATGATAAATCAGAATAATGTAAATTGTCTATTAGGACTTGGTGCACGAGCACAGGAGCTGAACGTTTATGTGTGCGAGCATGTGCTCAAGCGGCAGGATGGCAGAGAGCGGGCCGCGCGGGCCGCACGGCTCCGGGCTCTGCATACAGACTATACACTGCAGCGGAGTTCAAGCAACGATCCCCATATACCACGCCAGAGATTGTCAGGTACTATTACACAATTATAAGTTGTCGCAATTAGCTTAGTTATAGCCACCTCAAAAGTTAACAACTCGCATTATGCCAGTAGGTTTATACCCGGCTGTTTGACAGTCGAATAGTATGTAATGATATTACTATAAATATCATGTTTGTTTCTTATAAATATTTCACCGATTTCATAGATAAAAAAATTATTATTTTCTTGAATTTAATGCTGCATCAAATATTTTCATATTTTGAGGATATATTTGTAATTAAATAATGAATACATAGTACATTTTTTAATCAAAGCAATTGTATTTCAACGAGTCATTTATTCGCTTTCTCCCAAGTTTTTAAATTTCCATAAGTACATTATGAAATGTAACTACTCAATTAATTAAACAGCATATAATAGCTACTATAATATAAAAATATAATATAATATAAAGGCTACAGTAAGATGATATTAGGAACAATTGAATTATTATTTTATATTTTATTTATATCATCTTAAAATAAGATAAAATTGAAATGTTTGTTTTATGTATAGGTTCATCTTCGAAATGGCTGAACCGATTTAGATGAGTCTATTAATGCCAAATTGAGAACTTTTTTAAGTATTTTACAGACAATATGTCATTACCTTTTTCATAAGAACTAAGTAGTAGCGATATAATTTAACAAAGGATAGTTCCTATAAACCCAGTAAAAGAATTGAATAATAAAATTACAATAAAACATTAAAAGACAGTCCACAATTAATCCTGATATTTTTCTTTTTATTAATTCTCGTAAAACAAAATCATTTTCACATTTTTTGTCCCATAACCCATACCATACATTCGATGTGATAAAAGTCTGTTGAGCTGTGGTGCCATTCCGATATACACGTATGCATTTGTGAATCATGCAATTTCGATTGTATGATTCACAAATGAATATATGTATGAATAGCTTAGAATAGTTTAGCTAGGTCAGACGGGATGTCTCAGGTAACAGCCCAAGCCGAGGTGTGCCGTGCAGCCTTGAGCGTGTTACCTAAAAATAAAATCGGCTGAGTGCCTTAAGCGCTCGCCTTAGTAGTCCGGTGAAGCTGTAAAGACCTTGTCAGGTCAATAGCGTAGTCAGTTCGAGAAAAAAAAAAGCTGTGGTGCCCATGCATACTCGCACATATTTCTGGATTACTATAACGTACTTTAAAACAGGTGGAGCGTGAATTATTTCAAAGACAAGGGGAACGAAGCCACTCACAAAAACTATAAATGCTGTACATAAATAAATTTCAGGTGTCCTCTTGCGCCCACATTATTATTGTTGGTGGCTGCAGGGATAGTGCCAAGCACATTTCCATTGATCGACACACCTCCACAAGATGCCATCAAAGCATCATTAATTTTACTTAAAGAATTAGGTATGATAATAAGTTCTTAGTTATATTTGTAAATAAGTTTTAAGCTTCTCGCCAGTTTTAGCTATGAGTTATCTTTTATGTGTTTCTGTAATATAGTTTACTAGTTTCTGTTTGTGGCTTCAATCGTATTGTAAGTGTTAATAAAACTGCACATATTATTTTTGTTAATGTTGTTGCTCATTGTGAAAGTTGTTGTATCATTTCCTGGACCTCATTGTTTCCATCTAAAGAAATTTAATGCTTTTTTTGCGGTATCCTTACTAATATTATAAATGCGAAAATGAGTCCGTTTCTTACGCTTTCATACCTTAACTTCTTACTTTATCGCTTTATTAATTTTGATTCACGTTGTAAGGGGTACAGGAAGGACATGGAGTACCTCTAAATAAAAAAAAAGTGCTGTTTCCAAGGGATAGGTTAAACGATATTAACGAGAGTGAAGCTGCAAGCACAAGCTTGTCTATAATAATTATTAAGTTATAATTTCTGCCCGCGACTTCGTCCGCGTGAAATAATTACTTTGGGCTAAGGTTAAGACGCAGCGGAAGCTCTTAAAAGGGAAAACCCCCGATTTTGAAACATTCTTCATTAGTGCTCCGCTCCTATTGGCCTTACCGTGATGATATATAGCCTATAACCTTCCTCTATAAATGAGCTGTATAACACTGAAATAACTTTTCAAATCGCACCAGTAGTTCCTGAGATTAGCGCGTTCAAGCAAACAAACAAACAAACCCTTCAGCTATACAATATTAGTATAGATTACTATTCTTCTCTCATACTTAACTCGAGTAGTTATTAAAATTACAATAACTTTTGATAGAGTGGACCGATTTTAATGAAACAAAGAGTAAGTTACTCTCGAGGATATGCTTTATGATTTTATTCGTGGGGTTTTATTGTTAACCCAGTACTTTATCAGCGATGCGTGTTCATATAAACAGACAGAAAGGAAATTCTAAAAATGATTGAAATATATCTTATTACTTATTCCTAAACACCTACAACATTTTTTTTCACGAAAATCGAAAAAGTACAGACACGTTAGATTTATATACTTATTATATGTATAGATACATACAACTTTAATTTATCTAATAATAATTCCCTTTTAATTTTAGGTGCCATTGATAACGAAATTACACCGAAATTAACAATATTAGGCCGAAAAATGTCAGCTTTTCCAATAGATCCTAAATATGCTAAAGTTATCTTGAGCGCACCGGAATATAATTGCTTGGATGAGGTATGTATGTTACAATTAATGATATTATAAGTAAAAAGATGTATACGTTACCTACATGATATTTTGACAAAATAGATGACACGATAACGCACACATACGTAAATCAATATTGTAACGCCACACTATGTTAGATAAAATTTTAAAGTAAGATGGCATATTCTTAATATCGGTGGTGAAAAAGAAATATTTATAAGTTGCTTAGATCTGCCCGTCAAAACTAAAGGATAATCAAAACAGACTAGGACATCTTACTTTGTTTCTTTGACATCTGTCACATCTTTGCGTGATATTTTTTGGTTTCAATATATTTGCAAAATAATAATTAATTCGTGGTAATAGTAATATGAATGATATGTGAATAAATAAACTGTAAGAAGTTTTTCATGCGTAGTTTGTGCAATATCTTATAACACAGGTTGGCGTTTGCAATAGTTTTGAGGCATTTTATGAAGCGATCAGTACACGACATGCTTCCATTAACGCTGACACGATACTGAGTTCACGTTTGCTAACTAGCCGAGTTTTAACAAGACGCTGTCGAAGCGCTTAGACGTATCTACAGCTTTTTATTTATAATATCATTGGTTACATTATAGGTAATATCAGAAGACTGTTTGTGGTACATATTTGACTAATTTCGATTATTTTCTATGTTTTTAAGGCTCTAAGTTTAGTTGCTGTGTTGTCGAGTGAAAATATATTTCATACTCCAATGCATAAGAGATGTGAAGCTATTAAAGTTAAACAAAAGTTCGTATCTTCTTTAGGTGATCATCTGACATTGTTAAATGTATTCAAAGCGTTCTGCAAAGCGACATTGAAGAAGGTAAAGTTTAAATAAACAAGTCACAAAATTAAAGGGTATTATCCAAATTGGGTGATTTTCAACGGCCTGTAATTGGCCGTGCAGAAAAAAAGGTCTCAAAAAGTTTGAAGGACTAGATTTTTTTGCATTAACTTTATTTCTCTGGTCAAAAAGATTAATAATAATAAAGTAATTGATTATTTAAAAAAATGAGTCCGTGGACCGTTTTTAAAATGAGCATCAATATGGAATTTTCTTTCGATAGTTTTCTAAGGATTCCTCTGAAACCATACCTACATCTGAGAAAAATTTCATAGTCGAATCCAAAAACTGGGCACTTGAAACTACAATTTACTTTTTTTTACTGTACTAATTAATAATATTTTTTTACTGTATTACAGCTATTTGTTTCCTAATTACAGCTTCTTGAAAATTACCCAAAACTTTGTTGTTTTTATAGCCATTAATTTTTGTAGTATATTATTTGGTCATCTATATACCTTGTATTGAATATAGTTGCAGTATATTGTTTATTTCTTATTTATTAGTATTATATATATACCGAGGCCTTTTTGTCACTTCTTTTATGGGAGCACGCTTAAAATTTTCGAAAATTGTAAGTGCATAATTTTTTTTCTGACCTCTACTTCAGAGACAAACCACTGTGCGACGCGGTAACTGTTCAAGAAAGATAGATTAGATATTGTATTTCGATAACTTTGAACTATTAAAAAAATCCAAAAATTTTGTAAAGGTTACCAAGATTGATTTTTTTTTCAAATTCTTTAATTTTTTTCAGTTTCTATGGCAATTTCTCGATATTTTCGAAATTCCCTTTAAGGGCACTGCGTGCCCCTGCGCACTCTCACAAAAAAGCCCTTTCTGTATATATAACTATAATTAATTTCATGAAGGTATTAATTAACTGAATTGTTGTATAATTCAGTAAAAATAGATACTTTTTTTGTGATTCTTATTGAATAAATATCTTTGTTTTCATTATAGCAATGGTGTAAAGAAAATTATCTCAATCATAAGAATTTGATGTACGCTTGTGAAGTGCGTCAACAGTTACTGACGATTTGCCAAAGATTAAACTTAACAGTTTCCAGCTGCGGTTCAGCAACTGATCAGGTATAACTAAATCGATCTATTTTATTACTAACTAGCTTCTGTCCGCGACTTAGTCCGCATGGAATAGTAATTTTGGGCTAACGCTAACACGCAGCGGAAGCTCACAAAAGGAAAAATACCCCGATTTTGAAATATTATTCATTGGTGCTCCGCTCCTATTGGTCTTAGCGTGATGATATATAGCTTATAGCCTTTCTCGATAAATGAGCTCTCTAACACTTTTCAATCGGACCAGTAGTTCCTGAGTTTAGCGCGTTCAACCAATCAAACAAACAAACCCTCCAGCTTTATAATATTAGTATAGATTACTTTCAACATAGGTAATAATGGTCATTTTTGTGGTATTTGGATGCAATTATAATTTACTAGCTCTTGTTCGCGACTTCGTTTGCTTAAATTTGATTTGATGTGTCTCTCAATGGCAGTATTTTTTTGTGGATGTATGGTACTGTATGTCCATTATTGTATCTCTGACAACGTTTTTGGAAAATTGTATAACTATCGCTGGAGCAGTTAAGGCATGAATACATAAGAAATAAAGAAATAAACAAAATCACTTATTAATATTTATAATATTAGTACCGTTTCTTACCGGACACCGGTCTGTTGAGATACGGGTATCTTTGTTAATGATCATCATACGCAGGCACGTATACAGAGGGGGGGGGGAAGATAGTTGGCATTTATCTCTCCCCGAAAACTGACGTTACATAAAATAAACGGGATCATAACGACTGTGAAGTACGAGTTGTGTCACATGGTTGTTTCCAGGGTGGTCACCCACGAACCAAAAGTTTGGATACGTGCCTGATCATACGTAAGAAAATTATCACGATAGCTTCATTTAATATACAGTTATTAAAGTTCTAAGTAACTACGATTTTTATATGTGTTCAACGTTTGTGTGAAATGAGACAAACGGTGCGCATCTGCAGGAGAGGGAAATTAACGGATAATATTGTTCACAAGGAAATTTTGTGAGCGAAATATTATTTATTCAGTTTTATTTATGTTTTTTTTTATGTCGTAGCAGGCTAACTAACAGGTGGGTCACCCGATGTTAAGTGATCACCACCGTCCATAAACACCACCGTCCATAAACACTAACAACACCAAGGGAGTCGAAAGTGCGTTGCCAGCCTGTGTTTGGGGGAAAGGGAGGGAGGGAAGAGAGGAGAGGGGCGGGGAAGGGAGGTGGGGTGGGCCTCCTGCGCTCTCACTGAACGAACGAAACGCAACAATGCAAGCACTGTTACTTCACGTCGGTTTTCTATGAGAGGGTGGTACTACCCCGGACGAGCCGACCCATTCATGCTGAAACTTCAGCGTGGCTCTACCACCTACAAAAATGTGTTTCCCTCTATTCATAAAATATATAGTTAAGATAATAAACAACGCAGACGAAGTCGTGGGTATCAAGCTAGTTAGAATATAAGTCGAGTGATGTATGTCTTATTTTATTATTATGTTTAAACAACAAAAATGAATTCAGTTTTGTGAACTTCAAATTAATAAATTATCCGTTGCGACAGAAAGTGTAACGTCCAGTTCTCGCCAATTTTTTTTTGGACGCTCTAAATATGGCCTCGGGCTTGTGCATAATATAGTCAACATGAAAACACAAAACAACGTTAAATATTACTATAGGGACCTGAAATTGGCATTTATTTATTTTTATTTTTATTTTTACAAAAAGGTACAATTACAGATAACAGATTGAAATTATATGAGTAACAAAACTATTATAACATATTTGTAAGTTGTCTCGATGTTATACATATAATATAACTAGCGGGCCCGGCAAAGTTGTCCCGCCCTGATTATAAAAAAACCTTGACAAATTATATAGCAAAACGTTCCTCATGAATCACTTTATCCACCGGTGAAAACCGCATGAAAATCCGTTTAGTAGTTTTTCTGATTATCGCGAACAGACAGACAGACAGACGCGGTAGGGTTTGTTATATACAATGTAATGATATGTATTTATTTATACCTATTTAAGTACGCAAATTTTTTGGGTTTTGCGGGTCTATATTCAGAACGGCCAGAAAGATTGACGAGGATGGAGAGTAGTTACACATGATTTTATTTTAAAAAAATTGTATACTTTTGACCAAATCTCGTCTGAAGTTAAATGACGACGTGGTCCAATATGGTAAACACGCTACACGCTAACACCAACATTCGGTTGGTGACAGATTGTCAAGATGAAGGTGGTAGCTAGCCAGACGGGCTTAGAGAAAGCCTACCTACGCCTAAGACTATGCTACGGTTTCGTCATGATGTTTTTCTTCACCGAAAGCATCGACTCGGTTGCTAGGATTCGAACCTACATCTATCGATACTATCCAAACACGCTATCAACTAAGTCAGCGGTCGGCAAACTTGTCATCCAAAAGAGTCAGATATCAAAAAATACAGAACTGAAATTTATTCAAAGAGACTTTTTTTACTTAAGCTTTGCTTTTTGTAATTTTGATTTTTATCAAAATATTTGGGATTAAATGTGTACTCTAAAGCTTGCCTTTGCTCAAAATCTTCGAGCGACTAGCTGTGTTTTTAAAATTGTGTCTCTCTTCTTTAGATTTACGTTTTACAAAATGTTCACTCGTTTCTTAAAAGGCAATTTATTTTTGCAACCAATCTACTATTAGTTTATTACTGCCAATATCGAGTAGGTAATTATATTACAAGTTTATTGTGATTATTTCAATGAACTAACAAGATGGTGGCCGTCTTGTTAGGACTTTCCAGGGAGTTGTTGTGGCAAGTCGGAATCCATGCTCCGTGCTATTATTTCTCATCCGCTTCACTTGTGCACAGTAACCAAATGTTATTACATAAAATACCACCAATATTACAAAATATCGAGCCAAATATCACTAGATTATGAATAAAATGTAAATCCACTACATGACATTCCAAGATCGAGCCAAAAACTAAACAAGGCAAGTTAATAGATAACATTCCGTTTCTTCACTAAACCTGTTGTGGAAGAGTGGCAACTAAGCTGTGAAAGAGATGCGCGTGTGTCACGCGAGCCGCGGTTTGCCGGACACTGGTCTAATAAATTAAGATCCCAGAGTGGCCAGTACTTTTAGAGTCACCTTTCTCACCTGGTACTTATATATTTGTCACATACTCAAACTCTGGGATCTCGGTCTATAAGCCATCATCGATTCAAATTCAATTGCTTCTTTCTAGTTACTCAAGTGCCTTCTATGTGGATTGTTTACGAACTGTGCGTGGTTGCGAGGGGACGCGAGTACTGTGGGCGCGGGTCGTTATGTCACAGTTAGTGGTACCGCGACAAGTCTCCACCCAGCTGGAACCTTACACCTCATAAGACCTCAACCCCCCGCCGTTCTATATACGGAACTCCTACATACACGTCGCTCGTATATGGTCACCGTATCGGTCATACAACCCCAATGGCTGTTACAAGTCGCTCCAGATTATGCTAGAAGGTGTCGCGCTAATCGGTGATGCTGAGTATCTTAACAGTTCTAGAAGATATCATCATTGGTATCGTGATACTGCGTCATATTGTAAAATATATAATAATACTTCATTTTTTTATCTATGACGATTTTACAATATGATATTTTAAAGTGTTTTCAACGTTGTAGAAGTCATTTAAAATGACTTATTGTATATAAATTATATATGTATGTATTATGAATGCATAATAGCTATCGTTTTTCTTTACCAGTAAATTTGTATAATTAAAAATCTTATGTCTTAAGAGAATTCAACCACTATTTTTATGATATTAAAATTATTACAGGTTATTGTAAAATAGTTTCTATGGGTATAAAATATTAAGACATTATACTATACAATGCTTTTAATGTATTCTTTTATTTTCAATGCTATTTTTAATAAATAAAACATTATAACTCTACTCAAAAGTAAGATTTTTTTCATAGTGGATTTTACAATGTTAATGCCACATATAAGAAATGGAAGCATTGTTTATTGTTAAACTATTTATAAGGCCAATAGTTACTTAGTTAATGTTATATCATCATTTTAAATTGATATACATTGATTTAAGAGAATATATTATATGTTCAAATTGAATCTTCATTTAATAAAATTCGATAAAATTTGTTCATTGATTTTCTTTTGTTAGAATTTAACTTAAGCAAAGAAACACAATAAGTAGTATATAATGTTTGTGCTTCGACGTTTGACATTACGGTTTTAAACGTTGAATCGATTGTCGTATAATTTTGAAGACAAAAAAAGTGTGATATGGAGTAATATTAGTGACATTAGCTATATAGCTAGGCTATATATGTAGCTAAGTATATACCTGTTAGAGTTGTCTTGAGAATATTTTGCACCGAGGTACAAAATTCGGTTCTATGTCGAACTTATACATTTTTTTAAATCTGACAATTAGCATTTTAGGCAATATACAGTTCTACCTCTTATACTAGATTGTTTTATGCATTTACCATTAAGTTGTTTTAAAATACCTCGTAATTTTTAAAACGATAAAGGTCTATGTCTCCATGTATTGCATTCTTGAGAGTGGAAACTGCTATGATATGTATAACAATGTACTCATGAGTAAATTAGTTCAGGACTAAACAATTCTATTTCGAGTATACTTCTGTATGGTATACAAAGTTGTGATCATCGAAGTTAAATATAAATGTGAATAAAGCTCTTTAAAACGTGAATACAATGAGTTGATCCAGTACTCTCGACTAAGAACATTACCTTGTAGGTAAAAATGTATAAATAACATTGTGTTTTTCCTTATTGATTATAATTTTAATCCTATGTATATATTGTTCTAAATATATGTGTAAAATATAGTTTGTACAAAATAGAATAATTTGTATGATTTTTAAAAGTTTGTCATGGGTTTTTAGCATTCTGTTGTTAATGTGCGTTATTACCCCTTTCTCAATAATACTGTCTGAATTTATTATGTTTGTATGCAGCTTTGTTGATGGCAAAGCGTGACTAATGTTTATTTGCACTTAAAGTTGCAAATTTGTAAAAAAATAGTATCAGTGTAAGCTCATACAACAAATATTTTGTAAGAGTTTTATTTTATAATAACCCACAAAAAGAATTATGGACAATGCGAACTACGAAATTAACAATTTTATTCGTCTGCTAAAAATTGCGCAGTTAAGTACTTTTTTATTCTAACATTTCTGTCACTATGACCCCTACTTACAGATTAAGTGGATATTAACATGAAAATAAACTTTTTTTTTTTAAACTTTGTACATTTTTAAACTTAATAGTTTTGTATATAGTAATGGTTTCATATACAATATTACATAAATTTATTAGAAAATAAAATACCCTTTATTGTAATACAGGTTATTTTAATAATTTTCGATATACTTAAGAAAAGTTTCCGAAAACATGAGTAGAAAATATCACTAATATGTATCTTCAATAAAGCATTTAATATATGCTAGTGAATTGTTTAAGGATCAAAGTGGCTTATAGAAGCCTACTAACGTTTTCACATGCTAAGGAATCGTGAAGACAATCATTTATGTCGTTATATTCTATCATGTTGTTATTACCTGGTAATATTAAATGTTGTAACATGTTTTTTATATTAAGGACGCGCTCTCAAAAAAGGTTCATTTTCACTGTTTTTCGGTAAGAATTACAACAAAAGTATTGAACTTTGGTAAACATAATGACTAACTACAGATACATTGAACAACAATGATGTACAGATGATTGTTTCTTAAAATTAATAGGTTTCCATTTAATAAAATCAATTCTCCATAGTCCCCTCGCGCAAAACAGTCTGCTTTTCGGTATGAAAATCTCTAGTAAATTTACATTTTTCCTAATAAAAAAAAAACCTGCTTATGCTACGTGTAATTAAAGTTTGAATAACATGGCACAATATCCAAAATGTCTATATACATACGAGAAAAAAAAAATAGTTGTAAACAAATTTTCACGGTTTTATGTCATTACATAAACCTTAACTCCTATGAAATAAGGTCTAATATATTTCTTTATTTATTTTCGATTTAAACAAAAGTATGGAAGAAGGATTCACGTCGCGCCAGACCACGCTCAGGCGCCGTTGCGAGTGGATGTCTGCGTCGCTTTGCACTCGATTAGAAAAAAAACATTGCTGTAGAAATACGCATATACTTCACACAAAAGGTTTCGATTATTTCGGAAAACTAACCAATTTTTTATAGTGGTTTATATTTTTAGTAGTAAGAGACAATGTTATTAGGTTGAAACAAAAATTCTAAGTTTGGTTTTTATTAGGTTAGTTTTTTTTTACGTTTTGACTGTAGATGGATTTCAGGTACTGTTACGGAATTTCATGACGGGTAGAAATACATATGTCGTAAGTGTAGCCTTTTTGTTAGTAGTGACGACAGCTTACCACAGGACTAAACAAAATTATCTGATGACGATCCATTTCAAAAACTGTTATGGAACTCCTTGATGGGTAGAGGCAGATATGTCTTGTTTGTACTCCTTTCGTTATGTAATAACATAAATAAAGATTGAACAAAATGATTCATAATGGACTCTCAGAAACGGCTAGGGAGCTCCTTCATGGGTACAAATAGATATGTCGTATTCGCATTCTCTTTATTAAAATTTTACTAGCGGGCCCGGCAGACGTTGTCCCGCCTTGATTATGAAAAAATCCTTGGCAAATTATATACTAAAACGTTCCTCATGAATCACCCTATCCACTGGTGAAAACCGCATGAAAATGCGTTCGGTAGTTTTTGAGTTTATCGCGAAAAAAAAAAAAGAGGGGGGGGGGAAATTTTTTTTATAAAATATAATAATTATATATAAAAAAAAAAAAAAAAAAACAAAAAACACGATGAAGAATAAAAAAAAAAAAATATTTTTTTAAAAATAGAAAAAAAAAAATATTTTTTAAAAAAAAATATCTCTAAAATATTTTTAATAAAAAAAAAAAAAATATGAAGAAAAATGTAAAAAATATTGTTGGTGAAAATATTGTTTTTTTTAAAAAAAAAAAATAATATTTTCCCGGTGTTAAAAAAAAAAAAAAAAAAAAAAAAAAAAAATTTTTTTATTATTTTTTTTTTAAAAAAAAAATTTTTATTTAAAAAAAAAAAAAAAAAAAAAATTTTTTTTCTTATAAAAACTTAAAAGAAAAAATAAATTTATAATAAATAATAAAAATATAAAAAAATAATTCAAAAATATCCCTCGTAATCAGACACAGTGACACTTTTCAGCGTAAACTCTATATTTCTAGCTACTCTATACTATACCTTTTTTATCACGACAAAGATACGCATCTAGCCAATGAGAAATGAAACTGTCATCCGATACTGTGAAACTAAACATCTGAACCCAAACCGGATGGATGTTTGTAGCTACTATGAATACTAAAGTTCAGTTATCATGATACAGCTACTCATCTGATCTATAAAATAATACGTTGATCTGACTATGAGACTAGACCTCTGATCGCAAGATTGATGTTTCTAACGATTATCAGTACTAAAATTATGTTATCGTGATACACCTACTCACTTGGTCTATGAGAAATGATACTATCATCTGATACGACGTGACTCAACTTCTGAGCGCAAACTTTATGTTTCTAGCTATTATCAATATTAAAATTCTTTCATCACGAAATAGCTCTCACCTGGTCCTTAAGATATGAAACATTTAGCTGACACTATGACACTAAGCCTTTGAGTGCAAACTAGATGTTTCTAATTATACTAAGATTCAGTTATCATAAATACTGTCTTCACCAAACTTTAAAAAAATTTAAACCTTGCTCTTACACTGGGAGATTGAACATCTAAACACAAACTTGATGTTTCTAGCTATTATCTCGACTATGAACCAGTTACCACAATATTACTCATCATGAAAATGTTGAGATATGATACCTTGATCGGGCACTAAGGGGTTAAATATTTGAGCACAAATTCGATGTTTCTGTCTATAACGTATTCATATGTAGGTTTAGTTATACTGTTCTTGACATAGTGTGACCTTGAGAAACTATAATTTATTTTGGTACTATAGCATCAAATATAACAAAAAGTAAAACATCAATAATAAGAAAATATTGTAATATTTTTTATAAATGTATCAAAGTCTTTTCAAGTGAGCTATAACTCCCAAGCATATCAGTTGTTGTGTCTGTGTGCGTGAGCTATGCGCGTCTAGTAGGACTCGATGCCAAAATTGAATCGTGAAAAATTGAGAGCGTGTCCTTAAGAAACCTTTAATAAAAGGTGTTTCATATTTGTGTCTTTTTTTTAATTGCGACCTTGCACATAAGCTACGCAACCACCTAAGGGATCACGAACTATAGGTTGAGAAACGATATTTTGTCTTTTCTTTATGTGGGGAAAGTCTACATATGTGTACGTTCTACTTACTAAAACTTCGCGGTGTACCTTCAGTCGTCGCGAATACAGCGGGCCTTTCTCATTAATGGAGAGATTCCGGTACATCCTTTACTTTATTCCTAATCGGTGAATTAATGCAATGTGAGTTTGCCCTTTGGGGCCATATCCAGCTAGTTTATTTTTTAAAGAACTTTTGTCATCATTGATACTAAGAGTTGTTTTCCTATAATTTTTAACGAGATCTTACTCCTCTGTCTGATAGAGGCATGGAAGAAATTCATCTTCCAAGTTTACCTGGTCTTGCTTCACCTCCAGTCCACTCTGTCAAACACCCCTCGTATTGGAAAATAAGCCGCGCGTTAGTAGCCGCCAGTGAAAACTGGGCCCACGTTACGAAGGTGCATATCACGAGCAGGTTATCTGACAAGACAACCTATAATTTTTATCTTTATGTAGTTTTTTTTTACGTGGGGATTCACTGCGTAACCTACTACTTCTCGCCGGACAGCGGAGATGGAGAATGACAGATTCTTATTGAGTAAAACCCCACGGTGTTTTTTTACACCCTTTTTACTGGAAGCGAGAATTGCTTGGTTAATACTTTCGCTCGACCCGGCACCTAACTGCTTCTCATTAGGGGTCCTGACTTGTTATCTGGGAGGTCGAAGGGTTGAACTCACTCTGACTCGTGCAAGGTGCTTTGAACACAAATGCGTTTTAACCTCAGGAGTCTGTGTACTGTAGGCCCAACCTACGGCGGCCAGAAGTTATCATCCATTCGACATCATCATTCGGTTTGCTGACCACGAGAAGAGAACTCTGTGGTTTGTTTTTTTTCTTCTCCACTATCTCTCTTGGAAGCTTTACTTGCTATATTACCGCTCTAAATCTCAATTCTCGACTTGACAACGGTTGAGATTTGTGAGTGACAGGACAGGTCGTCGCGATTAGGTCGCGCGGCTTGGCGAATTCCGTGTAGGAAATATGGCAAGAGTATGCTTATCTATCGCGCAGCTACATGGTGGTTTCCCGGTGTCATTTCCCGTCGTAAGACAACCCACAATGCTTTAACTATACCAGATCCTTATACTTTTTTTTTGGCTGTTTGTGTGTTGCTTTTTTTTCTTATTTTCAAATGAAATTGAACTTAAAGATAATAATGAAAAATCTAACTCAAGTACCTATATGTGAAAAATGTCCATGCAGTAATGTGATACCTTTGCGAGCTATGGTTGTGCGGACGTTCCAATTAATTTATTTTTGCCTACGAAATTTGATAGTTCAAACATGTTTGCAGTTTTCGCATTACTTACTGGTAATTTTAATTTCCGATACTGCACTCATAAATTATATTGAAAGCCATTATGTGACACGACTTAGTTTACGGTCAAATTCGCCACATTTATAACACCTTAACTTTTTATGTTCTTGCTTATTACTTAGTTGCGATTACTTTTTTGACGACTTCGTTGAGTTTCTTTTTAATAGTTTTATATTATATATTTTTATGTCTACTTAACAACTGAATATTGCACCGTCTTTTCATTAACATGACGAGGTTCAATATATATAGAGTCTTCGATTTCAATGGTCCAATATCTACTCTTATTAGCCACACTGGTATTCAATACATTGTTGATATTATCTCTCAACGAATCAGCGTGTCCGCGTACGTTCATTCAACATTATACAATTAGGTCTCAGTACCACACATTTACCAGTCCTCGTGTGGAGTTCTTGGCTATATGGTCGCGTAATCTTCGATATTCGATTGTGTTCGTGCACCCTAATTTTAAGTTGTGAAGAAATACAAATTCTTTCATCTTATCATCATTGGTTGGCTAGGTTGGCTAATGTTACTCGGGTCGGCAGGACGTACCACTTTTCATTCCTTTGCGTGTGCTCCCCGGGTGGTGCTAAAGAGTAACAAATCTTTGGCCGCTGCACTGTTCCACATAAATTGAACCTCTCAGCGATAAAATCAATCCGTCGACTTTAACAAAAGATGGATACTGTACTTAGCCATACGATTAAATAAAAGTCTTATTATCATTCTAATAATTTTAAATAAAGTAATAGTTTTACTAGCATGTATCCTAAATATGTCTTGATACATACATCTATAATGCTATAATCAGGTAAATTTGTATGTTCGAAGAAAGTATTTTCTGAAAAAGCAATCTGATTCTAAAGAATCTTCCACGATCAGGAAGGTATTTTTATCACCGAGTCACATATGTTATACGTTATCGTTAGTAATTTTCATATAGTAATTGACGCGTATGAAATCGCGGTTGGATGATAGGTTTTTTTTCTCGAACTGCTACGCTATTGGCCTAGCAAGGTCTTAACAGCTTCACCGGATTACTGAGGCGAGCGCTTAAGGCACTCAGGCGATTTTATTTTGACAACTAGCTCAAGGGTGCACTGCACACCTTGGCTTGGGCTGTTGCCTGATTCATTAAATTCGAGACCTAAATGAGCTAAGCTAAGCTGCATATTCATATATGAGTTATTGAAATATATATGTGTACCAAGCATACACATACCTCAACAACTGATATATGTATTTCGTGTCGGATTATTTGGTTGTTAGTATAATAAACAACCCATTTGTATAAATATAGTTAAAAAGAAGTTCTGGTGCTAATCCAGTATTGTAACTGAAATTATGAATTTGTGTAGTATTGAGCGAAACAATTTAGATTTTAGTCTGGATCAATAAACTTTTACTTACCTAAACATTTGTTTTTTTTTCTATGTTGTCTCCATATTCTATTTTTGTTTCCGTTTTCTAAGTTTTTGTTGATGTTGAACTAAATATAGTTTGTGAAGAAATGTATTAGTACACACAATGGCAGAAATGGATTAAAGTGACTATTACAAAGAAAGCGATCTGTACATTTCTATGATAGTACTTACAATTTACTCTATGATTATACATCATTGCTCCTCCAGAGATTGAAAACTCTAGAACTCTGAAGTAGAACTTTGAAGGAACGGACAACTCTAAGGTGTGCTATTTTAAATTCTTGTTGAAGTTATACTTCTTTTGACGCGTTAGGGAAAAATTATGAGAGTAAATTTTTACGATGCGCGCGCACACCGTCACGAAAAACCGACACCCTAAAGTTAGCTATAGTCAACATTTTGTTTCTTTGTATTTGTTGTTTGTATTTCTTTGTATTAAATACCTTTTTCTGTTGTTAGTGTCGTTTTTTCTACAAACATAGAATAAGGCGAAAGATAAAAATTTCGAAAAGATTTTTATCTTGTTACGCCAAAGAAGTATAACTTCTAACGCGTGTACATAAGTACACACACACTTTTTTTTCTACAAACGTAGAATAAGGCGAAAAATAAAATTTTTGAAAAGATTTTTATCATGTTACACCAAAGAAGTATAACATCTAACGCGTGTACATAAGTACACACACACTTTTTTTTGTTTATAATATTAGAAACGATAATGTTTCAATGTGTGCGTGTTCCGCACATCGACCAATGACTGTTCTGTTCTATCTATTATGACTTTAATTGCGATGATTGTGGAGGATTCTAGATTATTTTACGTGTTTCATCAATACTGTGATATAGTATTCTTTAAATTTTGTAACAGGAATTAATATTAGACGCCTAAAGAACATAATATAATTACAGTCATGTTCAAAACAAAATCTCCCCGTATGATGATTGTACCTGATTTTTCTTATTAGTAGTAGGATAATTACCTCTGTTTCACAAAGGCTTTTAGTGAAATAAAGTACCTAATATTGTTACACGAGAGGCGCATTTATTCATCGCGAGAAATAAGGTAAGTTACAAAATACCTATTTACAATAATATTTTATGCTAATAATGATAAATCTACAGATCTTAAAAACGTGTATATTTACGAAGAAATAAAATATATTAGGTAATTAAATTAGGTGCTGAAAACTTTTTAATTTATTTTTATATTTAGATTAAAATCACGTATACGGGGATTTAATCGCTAATATATTTTTGAAGTGAAAATTTCTTTAGGCGCATTGAGCGCTATTTTTTGGCAGAAGATAAATTTATAATTTCGTGTCATGACATGCTCGTAAGCGTGACCGATCCTGTTACGCTTGCGCGGCTTGCGTGGGTCTAGCGACGCGTAGTAGGTATAAAAACCTTTGTACGTCTAATATTGATATTTTGTATTGAGATTGTGCAGACTATCATATGTTTGATGAACTAATAAACTGTATAAAAAAATATATAATTATTGCAGTTATACTTCTTTTGGCGCGTTAGGTAAAAATGATGAGAGTATTTTTTTACGATGCGCGCGCAAATCGTCACGGAAAACCGACACCCTGAAGTTATTACGATGCGCGCGCACACCGTCACGAAAAACCGACACCCTGAAGTTAGCTATAGTCAACATTTTGTTTCTTTGTATTTGTTGTTTGTATTTCTTTGTATTAAAACCTTCAATGTATTAAATAAATACCTTTTTTATATTCTTAGTGTCGTTTTTTCTACAAACGTAGAATAAGGCGAAAGATAAAATTATTGAAAAGATTTTTATCTTGTTACGCAAAAGAAGTATAACTTCTAACGCGTGTACATAAGTACACACACATTCTTATTGTTGGGAATGCCAACAAATGTGAAAGAGAACCTAATGATAATAATTTCAATTTACAAATTATGAAACTTAAATAATTCACACTATAATTAATTTAAAAATTCAAAAGAAAACACAGTTTAAATTCCATTGTTTTGAGTTTTCATAACAGTCTTTATTTATGATTGCCTCGGCATTTTTTTATGGTCGTCTTTTGTTTAAGACATACGTATAAAATTATTTGTATGATAAATCACAATTCCATGACATTTGATTAGTTTTACGTTTATGTGACCCTAAAAACAATTCGTGCTACTGGCTAATGGAACTTTGGAATAAATGACCCGTATCAATAACGTCTGCTTTTTATGTTTTTCGTGCTAATTGTCTAACTTTCTTTATAAATAGCAGCTGGCTCTTGACACGCCATCAATTAACAGAAAGTTTAGAATACATTCATAGTACATGCCATTCATTTATACCAAAAAAAATGGGAACATATATTTCATTATAAATTACTTTCAAGATTAATTCCTTGTCAAAGATGATGAATATTCGCAATCTTATTTTGTTTCCATCTGCCCGTGAAGACTCTTCTTCTTAGAGAGAAGATAGGTTAAAGTATGAAAGGAATTGTAAAATTATTGTCACATATTATGTTTTCAAAATAGTGAAGTTAATGTATTATTTATGTCTATATACAATCTAATGGGTAACGACGATCTTATTTTTATTACTAAATATCTGAATAAAATCATCTGAATATATTAAATTAAAACTTATCTCAGTTTTCTCTCGTGTTTAAGTCGCGTCGTCATTATAATTACAATAACTTTTGATAGAATGAACCGATTTTAATGAAACCAAGTCTAACTGTTACTCGAGGATATGTTGTATCACTTTCATGATACCACTTTTTATCGTTAACGCAGTACTTCAACACTGATGCGTGTTCAAAAAAACAGACATTTCTAAAAATGATTGAAATATATTTTATTACTTATTCAAAGATACAACAATTTTTTTCACAAAAATCTAAAAAGCACAGACACGTTAGATTTACATTCTTATTATAGGTGTAGATAATAAAATTTAAAAGAAAAGTGAGCCGTCAGTGACGTGTTTACAAATCGAAAAGTAAAAAACGTTTAAGTTTATGTATAAACAAGAATTATTAGGTACTTTTTATTTCGAAGTAAAACGTGTGTAAAAGTTTTGGGAGCGTGAATACGGTTGAATAAAGATACTTCCACACCACAGACCTCTTGCAAGGGTTTAGGGTCTCGAGGGATAGCTTCGGACCTTTGTACACATCTAACATATTATGTACGTGAAATACATCGGGAAGTACATATGAAAATAACGATTCCAAGTAAAAGCTCTTATATTTTGCTGTCGAAAAAATTTATAAAATGAAGTCTAACAACAGTTAATTTATTTACAACTACTTTAGCAGAATACTAGTTTAACGTCATGTGTTTATGCAAGAGTAGTAATTATTTCCTAAGCTGAATGAAGCCGTCAAGAATTGCATATGGATTATTTGAACCGACATTTATAAAATATCTGTAATGTTTATACAGATTGACAAGCGTTTTTTTCGTTACTAGTTTTAATTTGACCTTATCTATTGAGCTGAATTTGAATTATGTCTAAAAACGAAACGAATAAGAGGTCTAAAATAAAATAAAAATGTCTTTAGTCGTCTTAACGTTTAAACAGATTGAAAGAAAGAAAAATATATTTATTCAGCACATACAACACATATTTACAAGTATATAAGTAAAAAAATAAAGTGAGACAAGTTTTGCATGGAGAGAAAAAGGTATTTGTCTCAGCATAAGCTGCAGGTTTGCAAGTGCTAGCGCTGCAGCGCTGGTTTTCAGACAAAGCCTGCTGTAGACTAATATATGGATGAAGTTACAAACACACGGACGCACTTGCACGATGATTTCAAGTTAATATTATACATGCCCTTAATAATGTAACCCAGTACTGCCTATATACGGTACAATACAATACAATGATTTCACGAAACTGTGTAATTAGATACCATTTTCAAAAGACTGCACACTAGCTTAAAGATTACACGATAGAGCGATTGCAGGTACAATTGACTCCTGTAGCTTTGATAGGACACATTTTGAAAATATCGTCATAATTTAAGTTATATTCCAAGTATTATTATGAAGTAACAAGAAAATGTCAGTTATACCATGAATCACTTTAATTGATTTCAGGACTGCTGAAACTTGGCCGTGTTCATTTGTGTTTTATTCATTCATTAGTGACTCGTATTTCTACAAAGAAACAGCAGTGCCGACAATGGTGTGTTCTGATTTGAAGGGTTGGGTTGGTAACATGCATGGGCATTCAGTCTTTGAGAGTAAAATTTATGATTACTCGGGATATCATCACTGCCATACGACAAAATTTGTTTATGTAGAGATAAAAAACGCAACAATTACTTAAAGTCCCTAAATTGAAAGTCTCTCTGGGCTTTATATAAAAGGGGTAAATAACTGGCTTGAGGCCAGGTCAAAAACCATGTAAAATCAAGATTTTTCCCGGAGGTCTCCAATTTCAACGTCAAAAATTTGTACACTTTTTTATTGGTTTCATTTGGTATCACCCATTTGTAAATAATTCTGAAATTGGTGTCGATCTTTCTTGTTATCATTCATCATTTATATCCTAATATGGTATTCCTACATATACATACTACATAAAAAAGGGTTCTTAGTGTATCGAAATATTATGTTTATATGTTATGTTTTGTATATAATAGGTATTTACCTATGAAATTGCCTTTCTGCAGTACTGGCCATTTCAAATCAAAATAATTTTTGTTTGGCTAAGAATTCTAATTTCAAATTAATTTTATTTTAAAAACATGGAATTCTTTTCCAAAAGTAGTCATTTGTTTATTGATTAGTGTTACATTTTCATCGCATTTCAATCTTTTTTGTCATCTTGGATACATTAAAAATTCGAGTAATTATGGAATATGAGTACCGTCGTGGCAGCAACGCGGCACAAGCGGCACGCAACATCAACGACGTTTACGGAGCTAACATTACAAACCAACGCACCACCTGTTATTGGTTTGCTCGCTTCCGCTCTGGGAATTTCGACCTGAAAAATGAACCTCGCGGTCGTCCGAAGACTTTGGTCGACAATGACGAATTAAAGGCGATTGTGGAAGCTGATGATACACAATCTACGGCTGAATTAGCAGCAGCTTTCGACGTTAGCGTCAAAACAATATTGGTCAAAACAATAACCGTAAGCGCTCAGCAAGTTGGTTGGATCCTGGTTCAGCACCTAAACAATGCCCTAAACGAAAACTTACCCCTAGAAAAGTGATTGTCACTGTTTGGTGGTCTAGCACCGGTGTGATTCATCACAGCTACTTACCAAACAGGGTGAGCATTACTGCAGATGTGTACTGTGAAGAACTGAACACAATGATGGAGAAGCTGGCACATCTCCAACCAGCATTGGTCAATCGCTCGTCTCCGCTGCTCCTGCACGACAACGCGCGACCTCATACTGCACAGCAGACGGTCTCCAAGTTGCAAGAACTGGGGTTGGAAGTTCTCCGTCATCCGTCCTACTCACCAGACCTTACGCCTATAGACTACTACTTTTTCCAGAATTTGGATAACTTCTTTGGCGGGAAAAAAATTCAATACCTGAGAGACAGTACAAAATGCCTTTGAAGAATTTGTTGCCTCCCGTCCAGCTGATTTCTTTAAAAAGGGCATCAATAAACTGCCACTGCGTTGGCAAAGATGCATTGATTGCATGGGTGATTAGTTCGATTAATACAAATAAAAAATACATGAAAAAAATTCGTTTCAATTTTTTCATACAAAACGGCAATTTCATAGGTAAAGATCTAATATGTCATGATATTTTATGATTATTACTTTTTATGAGAAAATAGGCTGCTTCAGTTCATCACGGCTATTGCGATAAAATTATGATGCGCTAAGAATCTTTTGTAATTGCTTATTGTATTGCAATGATTTATTTTAAATTAACTTCCATATGATTGCTAACTCTATATTTAGTTATACATTAGTCTATAAATAGTTATATACTTACCAAAAATATCGTATTAGTAAATACACGAATCCGAAGATAATAGACATAAAATTCCTGAAATTCGATTTTGAAAGTGGTGGTAATATTTCAAGTTCTTCTATATGTTTTTAGAGTTTATAGATCTAATGAAAGTATAATATTTGAATAATAATATAAATGCACTACTTGGTTTTTAATTAACGTTGTACCTATAATAAATAAAGCTTTAATATATACAACTGTAGGCTTTTTGTATATAGATATTCATTCCTTTCATATTTATTCAATTTTTGTTTTGTACAGGAATACTGAATCAAATAAAGGAAATACGTAAAGTAAATAAGTATTTTTTGTAAGGCATTTTTCAAACCTTACGTCACGTGATGCGTCTTCACTCCACTCACCATGTCTCTTCGAATAGTATAGAAATTCGTTTACAAGCTAAAAGCTTTCCATTTACTGGATATAACGCGGTAGATGTAAGGGTAGGAGTGCGCTGGGTCGTCCTACTTTGCAATCATTTTCGTGATCTTGTATGTACTTTGTACAATTTAACAGTGTCGCAGCTACACTATTATCAGAAAGGAAATGATGAGAAGTATTCTGCAATGCGAATAACATCTAGATTTATTGCTTATGAGACTAAGCAATTCATTGGGATAGATTAATGTTTATTGCTGAAATAGATATAATTTCTCAGTAAGAAAAGAGAGTATCTATTATGCTGAATTATTTTTAAGCTTTTTATTACGAAGAACGCTTTCTCAGTTTATGTGTAATTTGTGTTTTGTTTTTGTTTCTGCCCCACGAGTATGGAAAGATAATTGTATAATCGAATTACTGAAGTGTATATTTACCTATTCAGAGTATAATTTAGGCGATCAAATGTGAAATAGATTTCTCAAGTACGGTATAAAGTAACTATAATTATGTATTTAATATAAAATTAACGATATAATATTTTTGTTTATATATATGTATGTATTTATGATTGTTTCAATGTTTTATCCATTTATCCATCCATTTTATTCACATTTAGTATAAATGTTGATCCTGGTAACATTTTTTTTAGCAATAGAAAAAAACGAAGCTAGCGAATAACAGTTATTATGTAATGGTTTTATGTATTAGTCTACAATCTCCTGGTCAGTGTGTTCCCTCTTTCCTATAACATCCTTCAAGCGTAACGTGAAGAGACATTTACGCAGGTCGGCATAACAGCGACGACCGACGAAGGATGGCGTATCTCTCGGTGGTCGCCGTTGTTTTTGGATTGTACTGTGCTTACCATCAGACATAGCGCAGTCACTTTGTCGTGCTACAATAAAAAAAAAAACTTGATTCAACGTTCACTTTAAGTTTACAAAGTGCAAACATTTTCAACCTTATGTGATGATAAATATTAAAATACTACGGAAATGCAATTAAAATACAGGTATCAAAAAACAAGATAGAATAGTCTAACATTAATGTTCTTTTAAGTCTAAAAATTCTTGTAAATTCTTAGACTATACGAAAGAGTACAGTTTTATATAAGAATATGTAGGCGAGACTGTAAAGACGTTTGTGGAGTCGCTAGGTGTGGGGATTGTTGGGCAACGTTTAGACCGAGGAGACAATCTCGACGATGGCTCATTCACTGTTGCAACGAGCGAAATAGAGAATTGAATTGGAAGCAAATGTGCCTTACTATATAGTCGTCGAATATAAAATGAACAGATTTAGGAAAAGCTCCAGGATCCTTTCTATTGATAAAACGGAGCGCTTTATTTCAGCTTATTTATAGAAATATTATATATTACATATCAATTACTTTATATTTATCTAAGTTTTAGTGAATATAGTTTTGAAAATGTAAGCGGCTAATCTATATATGTATAGAAAATTTAGTTTTTGGCTTAATCACGTCAAAGTTACTGAGTGTATCGCTATAGGAATTTTTGCAGAGATGATTCTGGGCTAATTTTTTTTACTTTATTTTTGAAACCCAATCTTCTAGACTTCTTAGAACTTTTCATGGAGTTTTTGGTGCAAGTCAGAATCCATGCTCTGTGATATTATTTCCACTTCACTTATGCACAATAACCAAACTATTGTTATTGACTACGTCTGGTACCGCTACGATAAACCCGAAAGGCGAAACTGGCGAAACTGCAACACCACAGGAACATTAACACTAGCGCCACCATTTTAGACACATCAATACTTTACACGATTATATTATTATAACGATTATATAGAATTAATGTCTCATTAAAATAACGATAGTTTGACCGTTATTACTATACTACTAAATTACTAAATTATTTTGGGGAAATCCGAGTAAATAGTAATTGTTTTAAGTTCCACAGTTGTCACATAAAAGGGCAAGATGTCGTTGATCTGCACGCTCCGACACAAAATACATGTAAGAGTTGTTGAGGTATGTATGCTTGGTACACATATATGTTTCAATAACTCATATATGTATAAATATGTAGCTTAGCTTAGCTTAGCTCAGATAGGTCGCGAATTGTATGTATCAGGCAACAGCCCATGCCGAGGTGTGCCGTGCACCCTCGAGCTAGTTGCTCAAATAAAATCGGTTGAGTGCCTTAAGCGCTCGCCTTAGTAGTCCGGTGAAGCTGTTGAGACCTTGCCAGGTCAATAGCGTAGTCAGTTCGAGAAAAAAAAAGAAAACAAGACGTGGCAGTTATTGTAAAGCGAAGCTCTGCCCGGATAGATAATCACAGTGCCTACAGAGTGTTATTGGTTTACTTGACCGACTGACTGACTATACATATATTATAACACTATATTACGTAAAACACAACCAATGTTACAAAATATAGAGACAAATAATACAAGATATGAATAAAATATAAAATCTTCTACACGACATTCCAAGATCCCGACTAAAACTCTCTTGGGTTACTTATTTTTTGGATTCTGTTGAACTTTTCCCATTTTATTAAATTAAATGATAATTAATACACAGCGTAGAGGGCTTGTATCAATTAGTATAATAATATTCGTGGAGAAATTTTCGTTTTCAGTTGTTTCTGAATTTGTTGGTACACCTGGAATAATAATTGATGTTACTTGTCTATACTCAGTTATATTGGTATTTAGACACCGCATTACTTATGCAAGTTTGTTATGTTTAAATATTTGGGTGTCCTTTACATGTATGATAAAATATCAGTAAATGTTATAAGTTTTGATTAGTTCTTGATTTGTAAAAGGATTAGCAGTGGAATTAAATTGAATATAAATTTACGTTACACAGTGAAGTGCAACGACAGAGTAGTGACGTTTTAAGTAATGGGTGTGTATAAGAGAAGGAAGCTTCTGTGGGCCACTTCATTTCCGAGCGTGCGTCCGCGGTACGGTCCCTATTTCCTGCTAGACGATCTTTTACGACTGCGGTATAAGATGCTCCTTTCGACCTTTCAAAAGTTCAATATGTTTAACTACATACTTACTATACTTAATGTTACTTTATATTTACTATGAACGACGATTTTAACATTTGTGATATATTTGTTAAAATATTTTCAATATATATAGCATTTTATACGGTTATTTGAATATGAGATTTAAATATGTTCTGTACATGATTTTTTAGCAAATTCATCGCAATACATCAAATGTTTTCGGTATGTATATATACCAACCTAATTAAAAATAGCTGTTAGGTTATTTATAGTGTTACAATTTAGTTTAAAAATCATTAAGTAGTCAACTTGGGATTAATTTATTCTTTTTTGTTCTATCTATATTATAGTATCCGTATCTATTGTATGTCCCATAGTAAATATTTTCTTAAAATCAATAGAAATAAATAAATAATTAAAATGATTACTTATAAGAAATGTAGGTGTCTAACTATAGTCGTCAGTATGAGCTTATATCAATAAATAAATGTATATAAAATCTAATAAATCTATATAAAAATAGTATGTTATAATTAAATATGTTTTATAAATTAAACATTTGTTTCAGTCGAGTCTTTGAATAATTAAGTGAAACGATAAACAGACGTAAAGACACTTCGACAAAATATTTTATTGGCAATAATAAAACTCGTTGACTCGAACTGACAATTTAGGGCCGACTATTACCAAATCTGTCAGCAAATTAGAAATGACAGTTTAGGGACCTGTATTTCCCATTTGAAGTATAATAATTATCTTTGACAAATTTAATAAAGCAACATGATTTCTTGGTTACTATTAATATTGCGTAATTTAATTATATCGAAAAAAGGGAGAATTCACTTTAAAGGGGGTTTATGATTACGTATATCGATTTATATTAAAATGTATGCACGATTAATATTATTTATTAATGGATATTTAATAATATACATAGGTATTAGGTTTTCTTTTCTATTTCTGAATAATTTTATAGTGATTATTTTTTTATTCCTATCTGGTATCCGCTGTAACTTCTGGCAACATGTAAAATAAATAATTTAGAACAGTGTTTTTCAACCTTTTTCATGTCACGACCTCCTTATTGCATAAAATTATATCGCGACCTCCTACTCTCCGCTGTTTGTGAAATTTGTCTGTTTATGGTACCTACAAATGTTATAATTCATACGATATTTTTATTTGTTTTCATGTTTCGGTAATGGTTAGATACATTATTAAATCAGTGAAACGTGAATGTGATTTGTAGGTTTTTTAATACTCTAACGGTGTTATTAAAAAAAGTTAAATATTTGCTTTAAAAAGGTTTCAAATTAAATGCACCGCGCTCGTCCGAGGCAAGCTCGCGTTATCCTTTTTCGCAAGTCTAACCTAACGTAATCAAAGCGAGACAAAAGAGCAAGATGGGGAACATTCAGCGACCGCGGTGCATTTAATTCGAAACCTTTTTAAAGCAAGTATTCAATACGTATTTAACTTTTTTGTAATATCACCGTATAGGTTTTAGTGTTTGACCACAACCCCATCTGATATTGAATAACGGCGTGGTCTAAGATGGTAAACACGCCAAACCTAGAGGGGATTGGCTATCAATTGCAGCTGCTGGAACACACCAACAGGTGTTTACAGGTGCCTACATTTATATTTGTAGACTTGTATCATTACATAGTATAAAACAAAGTCCCCCACCGCGTCTGTCTGTCTGTCTGTTCGCGATAAACTCAAAAACTACCGAACGGATTTTCAAGCGGTTTTCACCAGTGGATACAGTGATTCATGAGGAACGTCTTGGTATATAATTTGTCAAGGATTTATTTATAATTAGCGCGGGACAACGTCTGCCGGGCCCACTAGTTATTTTATATATTCTTTAAGTACAAGTTCCTAATAAAATATATTTTTTTAAAACAACCATAGTCTGTCTTTGTTAGATGACTTTTCACACTAAAACACAATGGTTATAAAGCATATTGATCTGATCATCATCAGATCAATATGCTAAAGGTAGGTCATCACCTACCTTTAGCGATTTCTTTCACAGCTTACGGGCTACTATATCGTACGTTACTATTGGTTATATAGTGAGGTCTAACTTACAAACTGATTACCAATACCATTTTAGAATCGAATTTGAATTTTTAAATGAAACTTTATTTCCGTAACCTAAAAAATAAGCACCTTCTTACAGCAGCTATGTAAGCAAAGCTGATCCAGTGAAATATGAAATATGTAGAACTCTGGCTGCGAGCCAGCTGCCGGTATCACGCTGTGACAAAGAGTTTCATATCAGGAAATTGTTCCTAAAACAATAGCACGAAATATAAGCTCATGTTCTTAACTTGAAACCATACCGTTTTGAAAGTGTTGAATTTATTATAATGAAATTTGTGGTAATTACAATATATATAATAGGTCTTTACCTATGAAATTGCCGTTCTGCAGTACTGGCCATTTCAAATCAAAATAATTTTTGTTTGGCTAAGAATTCTAATTTCAAATTAATTTTATTTTAAAAACATGGAATTCTTTTTCCAAAAGTAGTCATTTGTTTATTGATTAGTGTTACATTTTCATCGCATTTCAATCTTTTTTGTCATCATGGATACGTTAAAAATTCGAGTAATTATGGAATATGAGTACCGTCGTAGCAGCAACGCGGCACGAGCGGCACGCAACATCAACGACGTTTACGGAGCTAACACTACAAACCAACGCACCACCTGTTATTGGTTTGCTCGCTTCCGTTCTGGGAATTTCGACCTGAAAATTGAACCTCGCGGTCGTCCGAAGACTTTGGTCGACAATGACGAATTAAAGGCGATTGTGGAAGCTGATGATACACAATCTACGGCTGAATTAGCAGCAGCTTTCGACGTTAGCGTTAAAACAATATTGATCCATTTGCGTCAAATTGGCAAGGTAGAAAAGCTTGACAAATAGGTGCCCCACGAACTCAATGATCGCCAGCGCGAAGTACGCGTCGAGACGTGCCTTGCACTGCTCAACAGACACACAAATGAAGGAATTTTGAACCGCATTGTTACCTGCGATGAAAAATGGATTCTGCTTGATAACCGCAAGCTCTCAGCAAGTTGGTTTGATCCTGGTTCAGCACCTAAACAATGCCCTAAACGAAAACTTACCCCTAGAAAAGTGATAGTCACTGTTTGGTGGTCTAGCGCCGGTGTGATTCATCACAGCTTCTTACCAAACGGGGTGAGCATTACTGCAGATGTGTACTGTGAAGAACTGAACACAATGATGGAGAAGCTGGCACATCTCTAACCAGCATTGGTCAATCGCTCGTCACCGCTGCTCCTGCACGACAACGCGCGACCTCATACTGCACAGCAGACGGTCTCCAAGTTGCAAGAACTGGGGTTGGAAGTTCTCAGTTATCCGCCCTACTCACCAGACCTTGCGCCTACAGACTACTGCTTTTTCCAGAATTTGGATAACTCCTTGGCGGGAAAAAAATTCAATACCCGAGAGGCAGTACAAAATGCCTTTGAAGAATTTGTTGCCTCCCGTCCAGCTGATTTGGCAAGTTGCGTCCAGTTGCGTTGGCAAAGATGCATTGATTGCATGGGTGATTACTTCGATTAATACAAATAAAAAATACATGAAAAAAATTCGTTTAATTTTTTTCATACAAAACAGCAATTTCATAGGTAAAGACCTAATATTTGGTTTCGTATATTTTTCATAATAGTATTATAATGAACACTGTGTGAATAGATATTAATTTAAAAAAATGAGTTATCATGTTATGTTGGAGTGAAACTTCTAATGCGACTTCCAACAAGGATGCGTTAAACGTTTAACGCTATCATGGAGGGAGTATGAGAGCACTGTTGCGTTTAACGTTCAACGCTCCTGGGGAGAGGGAACAGAAAGAGACAGAGCGAGAAAAATAATCAAACATTTCGTATCTTACTTTAATTATCATAATCCCATTGTAAATGTTATATATTTGGATATTTCTCCACACGAAAATGATAATTAAAAGATGCCATCAATTGTGAATTGTAAGCAATGTCAATAAAGTGTCTTAAAGAAACAATATGATTTCACTAAAAATCAATTTCTACCCCTTCCGATTTTCATTTCCTCATTACGAAGTTTCACTTCTTTCGCGCGGAGGTACTCCAAGCACTATTTTTTTTATTCTAAGTTAGTTTCATATGTTATTTTAACGGTTTGTTTTTATCTATTATAAATTAGATAATTACTCTACATATGTGTTCTTCATAGTATCTTGGCAGAAATTTGTTCGGATAATGGCAAGATATTTTATGACTTTACTAGTAACATTTCTATTTAATCAACGAAATTTTATGAGAATGATTTATTCATTTGAATAAAAATCCCTGAAAATAGAAAAAGAAACGGTATAGTTATAGTCATACACCTGTAACTTATAAAAATCAATACTCAAATGTTTGTTCCAGGTAACTTTTCTTTCACAGATAGCTTACTACACAGATACTTTGTATATATAACCGACAAACTGTAGTGAGAAACGTGGGGGTAATTACATACCGAGGTGGGTAATGGCGCGTGAGCTGGGCATTTACGTCTAGGGTAACCAAAAGTTTTTTAAAAGAAATATAGAATTCCTAGCTAATTATTTAAAAAATCATTATAGTTTCAATGACTCATTAGGGTGAAAAATTGTGTAATGACAGTGATTATAAAGAAATATAGTACACTAGCCGACCCGTGCCCACTTCGCTGGGCGGTAATAGGCATTATCAAGCTACAAATTTTCTCTAGAACTCAATCATGTATATCTCATAATTAAGGCAGCGTTCGTAAGAAACGTTTTCGTTCGACCATTTTTCTCCGACTCCCCATATATTATCCCCTACAACCTCACAATCTTTACCTATTTATAATATTAGTATAGATTATAGATAATATAATTAGTTAATAACTTCTGCCCGCGACTTCGCACGCGTGGAATAGTTATTTTGGGCAAGACGCAGCGGAAGCTCTCAAAAGGAAAAAATACCCCGATTTTAAAACATTTTTTATTGTTCCTCCGCTCCTATTGGTCTTAGCGTGATGATATGTAGCCTATGACACTCATAAATAATGTGGCTTTATATTGGTAAAAGAATTTTTAAAATCGGTTAAGTAGTTCCTGAGATTACCCCCTACAACGTCACAACGTCACAAACTTTACCTCTTTATAATATTAGTATATAGATTATAGCCCCAGCCCGCGACTTCACCCGCGTAGTAATAGTTACTACTCTGGGCTAACGCTGAGACACAGCAGAAGCTCTCAAAAAAAACATCTCGATTTTGAAACATTTTTCATCTGTGCTCCGCTCCTACTGGCCTTAGCGTGATGACATATAACCTATAACCATTCTTGATGAATGAGCTATATAACACTGAAAGAATTATTCAAATCGGACCAGTAGTTATTGAGATTGCCCCTTACAACGCCACAACGTCACAAACCCACAAACCCACAACGTCACAAACTTTACCTCTTTATAATATTAGTATAGATTAACAATAAGAAATTGCTTTTCCTATCACAAAATCCCATCAATAACACTACGATCAAGAAAATATGCATAAGACACTTCATACACGTCAATTACAAAATATTAGGTCTTTACCTATGAAATTGCCGTTTTGTATGAAAAAATTGAAACGAATTTTTTCATGTATTTTTTATTTGTATTAATCGAAGTAATCACCCATGCAATCAATGCATCTTTGCCAACGCAGTGGCAGTTTATTGATGCCCTTCTTAAAGAAATCAGCTGGACGGGAGGCAACAAATTCTTTAAAGGCATTTTATACTGCCTCTCGGGTATTGAATTTTTTTCCCGCCAAGGAGTTATCCAAATTCTGGAAAAAGTAGTAGTCTGTAGGCGCAAGGTCTGGTGAGTAGGGCGGATGACGAAGAACTTCCAACCCCAGTTCTTGCAACTTGGAGACCGTCTGCTGTGCAGTATGAGGTCGCGCGTTGTCGTGCAGGAGCAGCGGAGACGAGCGATTGACCAATGCTGGTTGGAGATGTGCCAGATTCTCCAGCATTGTGTTCAGTTCTTCACAGTACACATCTGCAGTAATGCTCACCCCGTTTGGTAAGAAGCTGTGATGAATCACACCGGCGCTAGACCACCAAACAGTGACCATCACTTTTCTAGGGGTAAGTTTTCGTTTAGGGCATTGTTTAGGTGCTGAACCAGGATCCAACCAACTTGATGAGCACTTGCAGTTATCAAACAGAATCCATTTTTCATCGCAGGTAACAATGCGGTTCAAAATTCCTTCATTTGTGTGTCTGTTGAGCAGTGCAAGGCACGTCTCGACGCGTACTTCGCGCTGGCGATCATTGAGTTCGTGGGGCACCTATTTGTCAAGCTTTTTTACCTTGCCAATTTGACTCAAATGGACCAATATTGTTTTGACGCTAACGTCGAAATCTGCTGCCAATTCAACCGTAGATTGTGTATCATCAGCTTCCACAATCGCCTTTAATTCGTCATTGTCGACCAAAGTCTTCGGACGACCGCGAGGTTCATTTTTCAGGTCGAAATTCCCAGAATGGAAGCGAGCAAACCAATAACAGGTGGTGCGTTAGTTTGTAGTGTTAGCTTCGTAAACGCCGTTGATGTTGCGTGCCGCTTGTGCCGCGTTGCTGCCACGACGGTACTCATATTCCATAATTACTCGAATTTTTAACGTATCCATGATGACAAATAAAGATTGAAATGAGATGAAAATGTAATACTAATCAATAAACAAATTACTACTTTTTGAAAAAGAATTCCATGTTTTTAAAATAAAATTAATTTGAAATTAGAATTCTTAGCCAAACAAAAATTATTTTGATTTGAAATGGCCAGTACTGCAGAACGGCAATTTCATAGGTAAAGACCTATTATATCGCCATCTCCTACGTATAATATAGTAAATGCATTTGACAAAGTTTACACTATAACCAATTTTAAATCCGAAATATATTAAGTAATCTATCATGCACAATATTGCAATGATATTGAGTTATAACTTGGCCGTTTTTGTTAGCTAATGGTGAAAATTCAGCCATAATAAGAGGTACGAATGTTAGAAAAAGTTTTAGTATGTAGCTATTACTATTTGTATTGAGTATTACAGAAACGAAAATAACGATTTTTTTCAAAAAGTACTAGTGACAACACAAAACTCACCAACAAAAAAAAAAGTCGGCTGAGAAACAGAGCTGAAGGTTATACCCAACTGATTTATCTTCGCTTATTTATTAAACTAGGTATGTAGCTAGCTATTAACTGGGTATATATATATCAAATTAGTTGCCCGTACGGTTTCGCATCGGTGTACCAACGAAAAAGGGACTAAATCCTTTCCTTTATAATGCGATCATATAATGAAATAAAACGACAACTGAACGTTAATCTGTCAATATTTTTGAAGGTTTCTCTACTGTGGTTTATCTCACTTATTGACTTTTGTTGTATGGAAATGTTTCAATTTTCAATAAACACTTTTTTTTATGCAACCCCTGTGCTGTCTGTAACACATAAAAGAAATTTAGCCAAAAAGTTGCAGTTGCTCTGAAGTCATGCAGTTACATATTAGGCTATTGATTTTTTTATAAAGAACTGACTAATTATATGTATTTACATGGGTGTATAAATAATTTTATGTGAATATCCTTTTGTCTGTACGTAAACTTTGTTAAATTCAGTTACAATAATATACGTAAGAGATGTCGATATATAACCTAATAACGAAATAACAACCCATATCACTCAGGAGAAGTAGCTTTTCAAAATCGGATCCGTAGTTTCACAGATCGCAAGAGAAAAATAAACTTCAGCTTCCTATAATAATATAAATAAAATATTTCTTTAATACTACATGATGACAAATGTAATATAATTTGTTTATCTCAGGTAATTTAAAAAATATTTTTCTTTTTATGCCAAGAGGCAACAAACAGGCAGACGGCCTGCCTGATGGTAAATGGTTACTGTCGCCTATGGACAACTGCAACACCAAGGCATGACTGTTTTGTTGCCGACCTTGAAGAGCGCGTTTCAGTCCCTTGTTTCTTATTACATAATCATATCCCTCGAGGTAGCGGCGCTAATTATTCTACCCTATAATAACTATTAATACCAACCAGTCCCGAGCTATTGTCAAGCAAACTTAACGAATCTGTAACAAGAGAGACTGTTGCAGGCTACAAACTAGTGAAAACAAGTGATTGAGTATATTCAGCTATATTAAGGAGCTTCTCTATTTACCCCATAAGAAGAAGTGGTCTGTAAATGAGTTCACGCTCATAAAAGTGGCTGAAGACTACGTTAATTATGTACTGTGTGAAATTAAAACTAAGAAACTATACTTTTGTCTTTGGTTTATATCTCATTGCTACGCGTATGCCTCTACAGTTATTAGGAACCTGAAGAGGTTCTACCATTGCAATAATCATTACATAGTATAAAAGAAAGTCCCTTACCGCGTCTGTCTGTCTGTCTGTTCGCGATAAACTCAAAAACTACCGAACGGATTGTCATGCGGTTTTCACCGGTGGATAGAGTGATTGACGAGGAACGTTTTAGTATATAATTTGTCAAGGATTTTTTCATAATCAGGGAGGGACAACGTCTGCCGGGCCCGCTAGTATATACTAAGTATAAAAATTCATCTGTAGATTCTGTATATTACGATCATTAAAAAAAAGCATTCAGTGGGTGAAAGATACAGGAGGCTAATATGAATAATATATTTAATAGTAAATATATAACTCTATGACCCTAGAATGTCATCTTTAAGTGGACTGACTGAATCGTATTAATTCACTTTATATCAATCAAACAAATGAAAAAAAAAAATTGGTTGTCTGTAAAGTCGGTTAACGGACGATAATTTTACGGGATAACTTCATAAGAAAACATTGATGAAAAATTGCATACTTTTATGCATTGAAAGATGCGTCACAAGCCAAACGCTTAGGCAGATCGCGTCTCTCTATCGCTTACACGCTCGGCTCAGGCGGAACGTGACATTGCGTCGTGCTTTTTCGTATGTGCAGCCGGCGTTTATCTATACTAATATTATAAAGAGGTAAAGTTTGTGACGTTGTGAGTTTGTGACGTTGTGGCGTTGTAAGGGGTAATCTCAGGAACTACTGGTCCGATTTGAATAATTCTTTCAGTGTTATAAAGCTCATTCATCGAGAATAGTTATAGGCTATATATCATCACGCTAAAACATCAGGCATATATCATCACGCTAAGGCCAGTAGGAGCGGAGCACAGATGAAAAATGTTTCAAAATCGAGATGTTTTTTATTTGAAAGATTCTGCTGTGTCTCAGCGTTAGCCCAAAGAACTATTACTACGCGGACGAAGTCGCGGGAAGGGGCTATAATCTATATACTAATATTATGAAGAGGTAAAGTTTGTGAGTTTGTGACGTTGTAGGGGGTAATCTCAGGAACTACTAAACCGATTTTGAAAATTCTTTTACCAATAGAAAGCCACGTTATTTATGAGTGCCATAGGCTCATATCATCACGCTAAGACTAATAGGAGCGGAGCAACAATGAAAAATGTTTTAAAATCGGGGTATTTTTTCCTTTTGAGAGCTTCCGCTGCGTCTTAGCCCAAAATAACTATTCCACGCGTGCGAAGTCGCGGGCAGAAGCTATTAACTAATTATATTATCTATAATCTATACTAATATTATAAAGAGGTAAAGTTTGTGAGGTTGTAGGGGTTAATATCTGGGGAGTCGGAGAAAAATGGTCGAACAAAAACTTTTCTTACGAACGCTGCCTTAATTATGAGATATATATGATTAAGTTCTAGAGAAAAGTTGTAGCTTAATAATGCCTATAACCGCCCAACGAAGTGGGCACGGGTCGGCTAGTCGATTTATAAAACGTTATCTTGATTTATAAGACGTTATCACGTAAAAATGTTTTGTGACTATAAAATGCATATATTTATTTAAATACAATTCAATCTCATTTACACACTACGAGTTTTATTATTACACTTTCCGAACCAATCTAGGCTCCTACGAATAGAAAATCATTATATAGTTACGTCATATGGAGTGAAAACTTTTAAAAAAGGTCAATACTAGATTTATGTTGAAAGTTTGCGTGGAAAGAGGCTAATTGTGGGAAAAGCCGAATTGAGTTAAAAGCATAGTTGCAATACAGATGAGGCCGGCAGTTGGCCCGAGGCCATTTTACAGACTAAAAGTTTTTTATTACTTTTAACAGAACAACAACAAAAATATTTATTACGGTAGTTTTATAAAACGTTTTTATGTGACACGTGTCATTAACCAAATCGTGAAGGGAGCGAACTCTGTGGCAAAGGGTCTTATAATTTGTCGTCAAAAACCTATGATAAAATAATCAGCTTTTGACAGTGAAAAAAGCTCAAACATTTTCATAGAATAATTCTTCCATAAGTCCAGTCACAACGTATTCATTTTCTGTAAGTCCTTATAAGTAAGACAGGATTTTATGAGAAATGGAGGGTAAAAATATCACAAGTGTTTTATTATCTATTTGTATACAAATAGGCGAAGATAAAACAGCTCAGTACAATTTTGTTTTCTATTTGTTCAACCGATTTTCTTTTTTTTTGTTCAATAACTATGGAAGAGTTTTAGTGCTATCAATAGGTAAAATTGAACACAGTTAGATTGTCTTCCTTACCACCGAAGAGTTGAAGCGTTTATCTAGAGCAGGGATTCCCAAACTGGGTTCCACGGAACCTAGAGGTTCCGTAGAATAGTCATCAGGGTTCTGGCAAATTTATTACAAAAAACAAATAGAGGTCAAGATTGGACGCTACCCCAGATACGCATACAATTGTCTGACATAATAGCGAACTATAAAACAATTATGCATAAAACAGTAATACAATTTCATTCTCCACATTAAAACTAAGTTAAGAATAATGTGTTTCCATTAGTAATTTCCATAAGTTCTTGTATAAATTTCAGTGTTCATTTCTAATCATTTGATATGAATTTCCATAAAATAAAAGGTATATGGTCGGTGTTCCGTTATTTTTAAAGTTTAGGAACCCCTGATCTAGAAGTTTGTCGCTGTGCACAAATCATGCAAACTATTAGTTATTTTTTTATTTGGTATTTTTTTTAGTTTTATTTTTAGTTTTATTTCTTAGACAATTAGTCCTTATCTAAATAAAATATTTCACGATATCTTTATATAACATTGGGTTATTAACGTTTTAAAAAACACGATTGTTATAAGCACTACGTATTCCGCGATGTGTGTAGGGTAGACGATCTGGTACGTATGCGTAGCAGAGGAGAAATAAAAAGATAACATTGCTTACAAAGGAGTTTTGTTAGCAAAGTTAGTTAGTAGCTTTCAATTGTTTTTGTGTCCTTTCATTGTGGATAAAATATATTGCTAAAATAATAAACAATGCAAACGAAGTCGCGGTTTTGGGATAGTATTAAATAAGACATCAAGTCATAAAATTAGTTTAATTCAAGTTTATATTGTCTACATATTTTAAGAAAAAAAAATCCTATTCAGATTTTGTAAGGATTAAAGCAATCTATTTATTCTTATTGAAGATACGTGTGACTTAATTTTCCCAAAGAAATATACTGCTAACTCCTGATATGAAATCATTAAAAACTAAAACATTAATGTTCTCAAGAAATTTCATAAACTCTTAAAATAAATTCAATATTTTATTTAATAACAAGCGAGCCCGGCAGACGTTGTCCCGCCCTGATTATAAAAAAAATCTCGACAAATTATATACCAAAACGTTCCTCGTGAATCACTTTATCCACTGGTGAAAACCGCATTAAGATCCGTCCAGTAGTTTTTGAGTTTATCGCGAACAGACAGACAGACGGACGCGGTAGGGGACTTTGTTTTATACTATGTAATGATTCATGAGAACTGCTTTACAGGGAATTTGTATATATTTATTAACATTTACACAGGCTGTTGGTATTGGTTATTATGGTTGGTATGTTCAGAAAAAATATTCCTTCATAATTCCGTAATAAATAATTACTTTAGGTTATTATACTAGCGTGTAGGTTAACAAACGGCAAACAAAGATATAAATAAACGTGAACAATAATGTATTCCATGATTACAAGCTAGGTTTAGTTCAGTATAAGTATTAAGTATATAGCGTTATAGGTAGCGTTGAAAGAACCTACAGTTTTTTTTTTTAATAAAACACTTCGTGGTTTTTTATCATAGGTAGCGTTGAAAAAGCCTACAGTTTTTTTAAATAAAACAATGGGTGTTTTTATGTTTTTTCTAAATAGAATTTATCTTTTACAGTTTATGTATATACCTTTTATAAATACGATTATATAGTTACTAGCGGTCCCGGCAGACGTTGTCCCGCCCTGATTATGAAAAATCCTTGACAAATTATACACTAAAACGTTCCTCATGAATCGCTCTATCCGCAGGTGAAAACCGCATGAAAATCCGTTCGGTAGTTTTTGAGTTTATCGCGAACAGACAGACAGACAGACGCGGTAGAGGACTTTGTTTTATACTATGTAATGATATATTATATAGTGAATGTAAGTTTGCTTGTTTTTTTTTTCGAACTGACTACGCTATTGACCTTGCAAGGTCTTAAGAGCTTCACCGGACTACTAAGGCGAGCGCTTAAGGCACTCAGCCGATTTTATTTGACAACTAGCTCAAGGGTACACGGCACACCTCAGCTTGGGCTGTTGCCTGATACATGCAATTCGCGACCTATCTGATGTTACGCTTTCATGTCTTAACTACTTAAACAATTATCTCGAAATTTTGCATACAACGTGTGCAGGCAACAATCCAGGGTTACAGAAAAGGATGTAGTGTATGTTCATCCAGAAAAATGTATAGTCTCCGAGGTATAGGTCAAAATACATTAACGCAAGCGAAGCCGTAGGCAAAAACTAGCTACTTAATATAGATAGTATTTTTGTTGCAAATGCTTATCTATACCATATATTACGAATGTAAATCTAACGTGTCTGTATTTTTTATATTTTTGTAAATAAAAAAATGTTGCCGGTGTCTAGGAATAAGGAATAATATAAATTTCAATCATTTTTAGCAATGTCTGTCTGTATGTTTGAACACGCGTCACTGCTAAAGTACTGTGTTCACGATAAAACCTTACCAAGAAGACCATAAAGCATATTCTCGAGTAACATTTAGTCTTTGTTTCATTAAAATCGGTGCACTCTAGAAAAAAACTATTGTAATTTTAATGACGACGCGATAGCGACGAGAGAAAAGTAGGTAAGTAAATGGACTAAGTACATTCAGATGGCTTAATTAATCACTGTTTTTTGCATTAGGTTCACGCGAACGAAGTCACGGGCACAGCTAGTTATTTATAAGATCTGAGTATCGAGTGTTTCAATATAACAAGGTATTTGGTTAATTGAAGACACTCATACTGCTTTGTAAGGCCACATTAGTTATATTAAAACTAAATCATATAAAACAACAAAATGTTAAAACATGAAAATACATTTAAAAAATATATAATTAGTTTAATTTCAAAATATAAGTAGTTAGTCGCAATTATTAACCCGAAGATGAAGAGATGATTTATTTGAATAGCTTAATACTGTTAAAATTACAATTATTTTAGGCAAATTTGCCGCCGCGTCGTCGTTCAGTATTTTAGCAGCAGTGAAGTGTTAACTATGCACGCTATTTTACAATGGCGCCAAGTATGTTATACAATTGCCGTGTATGCGTAAAAATATAGATTTAAAAGCTATAAATTACATAATTTTAAGAAGATTAGTAGAAAGCAATTTAAATATAAACTTTGTATTAACATATATTTTATCCAACGGACTCTTTAAATATAAACAGATCAACGAAATTCCCTTCCATTTATATTAAATTGAATTACATCGTTTCTGCTGTGAGGTTGCCTCCATTGAATTTATATCTACTGTAAAATCGGATTATATCCGTTAACCTATTCAATGAATTTGACTACAGTATTGTCGAGACTTTATAAACGTATTTTAAAATAGGATACCTATATTTTTAATTACTTAATATGATTTATAAAAAACATCATTCGGACTAATTTATTCACAAAAAATTCATTATTCATTCAAATTATATATATATATATATATATTAGCGGGCCCGGCAGACGTTGTTGCGCCCTGAATATCCTTGACAAATCATATACCAAAACCCTCTTCATGAATCACTTTCTCCACTGGTGAAAACTGCGTGAAAATCCGTTCTATAGTTCTGGAGTTAATCGTGAACAGATACACAGACAGGGACTTTGTTTTATACTATGTAATGATGTGGGTATTTTTTTTCTCGATCTTACCCCAAAATATTATCTATACTAATATTATAAAGAGGTAAAGTTTGGAATTTGTGACGTCGTAGGGGGTAAACTCAGAAACTACTGGTCCGATTTGAAAAATTCTTTCAGGGTTATATAGCTCATTTATCGAGAAAGGTTATAGGATATATCATCATGCTAAGACCAGGAGGAGCGGAGCACCAATGAAGAATGTTTGAAAATCGGGTTTTTCTCTCTTTTGAGAGATTCCGCTGCGTGTTAGCGTTAGCCCGAAGCAACTATTCTACGCGAACGAAGTCGCGGGCAGAGGCTTTTAGGATATATCCAAACAAAAATTCAGTCCAAAGGACCGCTCTTAATTTCAATTTGAAGAGGTCCTCCACCGAACTTTAAATTTTCCCATATAAATTATCTAGGATTTTATTGTCACCTCAAACTGTGAAGAAATTTTATTTCGTTAAAATGACCGGATAGGTTACAATAATCGATAAATTTTTGACAAAAAATGTTATTGAGTCAAATTTCTATACTTAAAATTAAAATTTGAACTTTTTATAATATTGCGTTTTTTTTGTAATTTTCTGGCTAAAAACTGTTTTAATATCGTTTTTCTGTAAGGGCTAAGTGTTAATGATAATATTTAACAAAAATAATTTAAAGTCGGTGGGGTTTAAGCAAGTAATAATCATAAAATTACGTTAATGAAGTAAACAGTAGTTTATAATTAATGAAACAACAAAATCATTTTTAAGAGAACGAAATCGGGTTCGCCAGCTAATCGAGTATAAGTTTTAAAAGTGTGTTTGTCAATTTGTTTACTGCGGTCTAGTATTCGAATTACGTGTGACGCCACGTTGCGTCGTAATTCTTATTTATTTTCTCTCTACGAGATGCCACGACAGTATCTAACATACTTACTGGTAATGGACAATTTGTTTGCACAATTTATTAGCTTCGTAAAAAATATTCCACCAGTTATAATTCAGATAACGACAGATGACGCAACCCTTTGATATTTCATGTAACTTGTAACAAAGCTTTGTTTACATTAGTCCAAAGCTTGATACGAAAGAATAAAACAATTTTTATTTGTTAAAGTAATTATGTAAAAAAATTTCAAAGGCTTCGCAAAAACATTTTTAACGAACCTAGTTTTATCTTTTATAATTGATATTTATTTATAAAAGCATTGTACTTTGGAATGAGTAGTAGGTATCTGCGATATTATTTATTATATAAATAACGGTGGTAAAATAGCAACCGAAGAGATAATTAACCTTACTTCTAATAGGGAAAAAACACGTTGCGTGTATAAGTGTGTAGTCCCGGAGGTATGGAAACTTATTTGGCTCATAGGAATTAAATTATATATCTTACTAGCGGGCCGGGCGGACGTTGTCCTGCCTTGATAATAAAAAAAAAGTACTAAAAGTCAACCGCAGCGCCACCTACCGGGTCCATTTGTGAATCTAAACCATTCTCGGATCCACAGGAACACGCACACAAAATTTCATCAAAATCGGTTCAGCCGTTTAGGAGGAGTTCAGTGACATACACACGCACAGAAGAAATTTATATATAAAGATTATAGTGATATATATACTCATAAACTATATGTAAAACAAAACACCAACGTATAGTATAGATACTGATCTAAACATTTTTACTAATTTTTGAATTCATTTCTATTAGCAATAGACCCAGCAGATACACATAGGTACACACAAATACATACCTACTTTTCGTTTAACGCGTACTGCGTAACGAAAATTATTCCCTACGGTGCTATATAAAGTATTCACTTTAAAAAGTACCGCGGTATAATAAAAAAATATTTCCATTAACTGAATTAAAGATAAATGAAGAGATAAATAATAAGCAACTGAAAGAGAATGCACATATCTGAGTAATCTCATTAAGAAAAAAATGTTGACATAATATTTCCATAATATCTATATATTCTTTCAAATATATTTCGCAATAATTCTTTGTTTTAGCCAGTAAGGTTTTTCTTTGATTGTCAGTATTATTTGCGTGACAACTGAATTAGAGATAGGTAAACTATATTTCTTATTATCTTCTAAGATACTTAACATAGTGTATGTATAGAGTATATATGTGAACGGTGGTGATGTCTGGAATTGATTCATCTCTGTGCATCCATTAAAAACGTTTGTGACATGTACCGAATGTATTCTAAATCTATACATCTTCTATCTATATCTATACATATAATAAAAATGTAAATATACCGTGTCTGTACTTTTTCGATTTTCGTGAAAAAAATTGTTGCAGGTGTCTAGGAGTAAGTAATATAATTACAATACATACATAATACATAATTAATACATTTCAATAATTTTAAGAAATGTCTGTTTGTCTGTCTGTCTGTTTCTATGAACACGCAGCACTGCTAAAGTGCTAGATTCACAATAAAACCAAATATAATCATAAAGCATATCCTCGAAAGTAACTTAGTCTGTATTTCATTAAAATCGGTCGACTCTATCAAAAGTTATTGTAATTTGAATGACGGCTCGATGTAAGTACGAGAGAAATGTAGTAATTAATATTTAAATTAAATAATTTGGCTGAATGCGCTTATCTCAGGAACTACTGGTCCGATTTTAAAAATTCTTTCAGTGTTAGACAGCTCATTTATCGAGGAAAGCTATACTAGCTACGGCCAACAGGAGCGGAGCAGTAATGTAGAAAGTTTCAAAATTGATTTTTTTTTTCCTTTTGAGAGTTTCCGCTACGTTTTAGTGTTAGCCCAAAGTAACTATTTCACGCGGAAAAAGTCGCGGACAGAAGCTAGTATTATATATATTTGTTAAAAAGATAAACCAAATCGAGTTTCTTGCCGGTTCTTCTAGATGACTGGGTTGTTTTCCGAACCGATGGTAGTTTTGAAGTTCATAAGTGCCTTCTTAGGGGCTACTAAATTCAATGAAGTGTTTTTGATTTGATTTGAATCAATTATTTAAATAGTAATAATGAATTATGAAGCGTCTATGTAAGTGTTTTTGAATTATATGTTTGGTTGGAGTATTATCATCAAATAATTGAATCAAGACAACCAATTTACTAGTAGGTTTGCTAATATTTTTTGGACGTACGATTAAACATATTTAAGCGTGTATAAGTTCTCGGTCGGAAGGAGATTACAAGGAAAAAATACTTTGACAGTAACTCGGGTGTCCGGTGAAGTGTTAAGACCTTGCTAGGTCAATAGCGTAGTCAGTTCGAAAAAAAAAAACAGTAACTCAATCACTTTATTTGAGAGTAAACTAATCTGGAATAGTATACACGCTAATGCCTTGGAAGGGTGGTTGTAGGTATCTCTGATAAAATTAGGCTTACAATTATGATTCATACCCCTGTTAGTAATAAATGTGTAGAAATAAGGTCGTGGATACTTTTGGCTTACAATTGACCAGGCCATTGTGGAAATGAATGAGGTTTTAACGGATTTTTTATCTATATCACTGGATTGACTGATATTCGGGAGTAGTTTGATAGCACTTGTGGCGGATATTGGAATATCCGAATCGCGGATTAAGGTCGCGATTTCTTTACGATAAAATAAGGAAACTTAAATATTCTATGTTATAAGGAGTTGTTTTTTTAGATTTAGAAATTATTTTTTTGTTTGCGTTGTTTGCTATTTTAATTTCAGTTAATGTGACATATGTAAATGGATTGTGTATTTAAAATAAAAATTAACAGTTCTCGCCAAACTTTTTGACCGCCTATATACAGTTGAACAGAATACAAATTTAGGTACAAATATGTATCATTACATAGTATAAAACAAAGTCCCCTACAGCGTCTGTCTGTTTGTCTGTTCGCGATAAACTAAAAACTACCGAATGGATTTTCATGCGGTTATCACCGGAGGATAAAGCGATGGATGAGGAACGTTTTGGTATATAGTTTGTCAAGGATTTTCTCATAATCAGGGCAGGACAACGTCTGCCGGGCCCGCTTGTATATTATATGAATAATAACGGGACATGTCATGGATAAACAAATTCCAATTTTAGATTTTTATAATAATATGTTAACTTTGCAGTAACCTCTTCATTGTGTTACGCGGAAGCCCGTACTTACGGCCATATTCAGAGCGGCCAAAAAGATTGACAAAGACTTTACCGACATACATTTTAGTATTTACTAGCGGGCCCGGCAGACGTTGTCCCGCCCTGATTATAAAAAAATCCGTGACAAATTCTATACCAAAACGTTCCTCATGAATCACCTTATCCACTGGTGAAAACCGCTTGAAAATCTGTTCAGTAGTTTTTGAGTTTATTGCGAACAGACAGACAGACAGACGCGGTAGGGGACTTTGTTTTATATTATGTAATGATTTTATTCTCTACATGACATTTACACGCTTATCAAGTCATGTTTTTCCTAATCTAAATTCGTCGCCATACGTAAATTAATTCGAATTTTCGAAATCAAATATACCCGTGGTTTATTTGAAATGAAATAAATTGATAATCATATAGGTTATTTATTATTCTAAGCATGCCAACTCTAAACTATGGATGCTACGTGAAGTTATGAATTTCGATTTGATAAATTGTTTTGATATTCAGTATATTTTTAATAATACATATTATAAATCAAAGTCCTCTGACAAGTCTGTCTACTTGTCTGCTGATGATGAACTCAAAACTACTGAACGGATTTTCATGCAGTTTTCACCAGTAGATAAAGTGAATGTTTAAGTATATCATTTGTTAAGGTTTTTTTTTTATTATCAGGGCGGGACAACGTCCGCCGGGCTCGCTATTCTTAAATAAGTCAGCTTTTCAAAATAAATATGTTTAAATCTTAAGTCTATAAATCGATTGTATATATATTATGCAAGCGGCTACCATGAAATCAAACTATCGTGAAGAAAATACTACAATGGAAAAATTATAATGAATTCTATATATTAGAGGCAAGGTCTATGTAGAAGTTATATACAAATATTATAATAGTATATTACTAGTGGTCTCGGCGGACGTTGTTCCGCCGTGATAATATAAAAAAAACCTTGAGAAATGATATACCTAAATCTTCCTCATGAATCACTTTATCTACTTTTTTGACTTTATCGCGAACATACAGACAGACGTGGCAGAGAATTTTGTTTTACAATATGTAATGATAATCAATATTATTAAGTTTTTGTCTACTCATTTTGCAAATTACTGTATAGGTACGGTAAGTTGATATGTTATAATATACTGGTGAAATATCAGTTCCACACTTCAATTTACCAATTCTGAGGCGTAAGTGTTCACCTGATATAGTTCAATTTCGGTTTTATTTCTAAAGTTATCCTTGAACTATGCTTATTCAATAATATCATGGATCTGGTGACCTAATACGGTTTCCCAATAACATTTATACTTGGGTAAGTTACAATAAAATGAAATGGAAATCAGTAACATACTGACCCCTTTGAAGAGTGTTCGAACCAATTTTGCCGGAAAGAAAGATCATGGAAGGTCCCAAGTCGTATTACTATAATACAAACTTATGAAGCGATTATGTATATTAAATATATTCCCTCTTGTTGCGTTAATTTATTTTTGGTGGAAAAATATCATAGAGTTTTTTCGTATGCTTTTCCTTGTTTTTCTTTATCCGTAATATAATAAACAATCGGGATTACAAAATAGGAAATAATATTGTTATTATTTCACTTTCGAATGACAATTTTCATGAAGTGAATTAGTAATTCGTAACTATAAAATTATCTTTTTGAGATAATATAAACATATTTGAAACTTATTTTAATCTCTCTTACTTTCCTGCATTTTTAACATTGTATTGAAAATAAACTGAGTATTTACAATTCGTATATAACACTTACAATTATAATGGTTTTTTTTAACTTTATTTTTGGCAACCAATCTTTAAAGATTATTACTGCCATTGTCGAGTAGTTAATAGTATTACAAGTTCTTCTTCTATTCCATTTTCGGCAACCAGTCTTCTAGTAGACCATTACCGCCATTGTCAAGTGAGTATCGATATTACAAGTTTCTTGATATCATTTCAATGAATGCCATTGTCGAGTAGTTAATAGTATTTCAAGTACTTCTTCTATTCCATTTTGGCAAGCAGTCTTCTAGTAGACTATTACTGCCATTGTCAAGTGAGTATCAATATTACAAGTTTCTTGATATAATTTTAATGAACTAACAAGATGGTGGCCATCTTTTTAGAACCTTCCATGGAATTTTTGTGGCATCTCAGAATTCATGGTCCTTGGCATTATTTTCCATTCACTTCACTTATGCACAATAAACAAACTATATCACATAAAACACCACAAATTTTACACAATATACAGTCAAGTAACACAAGATTATGAATAAAAAATAAAATCCACTACATGACAGACCAAGATCCCGCCAAAAAACCAATTATAATGGTTTCTTATTAATGGTCGCGTAAATATTCACTCTCACTGTCTGTTGTAGTTACGAGTATACTCTATTTCGAATCCAGCGTTTATATTCTCTGTAGTTTTTGTTTACCCTTAAAACTATGCAAAGGCAAAGTGAACACATCTTTATATATTGTATCCGTATAGACATTTGCTGATCCCAAATATCGACGAGTTTATCTGAACCACTTTCATTATGGGTATCCGCGGGCCAGTCAGACACTAATACCCTGGGATTCCGTTATTATTCGTACTGAAATCGTGTACTTATCCAAGCAACTGGGTAAGTTACATATAATAATTATTTATTGTAATAAATTTATCTTTTAAACTGATGTTATTAAGTTCAAGCATTCATTTAACTCACGAGACACTGTTATGCGGCTTTGTAGGTGTGTTTTAAGTCGTATAATTGATTCTCTCATTCTCACTCTCTCTGTACATCCACTAAAATTGAATGTAACTATTTATGTTTTGGAAAAATATATAAGATGAAGATATAAACCAGATCAAGTTGCTTGCCGCTTCTTCTCGATCACTAGGTTGTTTTCCAAACCGGTGGTAGCTTCGACGTTCATAAGCGTTTTCTCAGGCCCTAAATTGAATCAAGAATATTTTGATTTTAATTTTACTGATTTTATTTGAAGTAGATTCATATTTTGTGTAACTGGTTAAATCTCGGAAGAATGAAAAAAATGAGTGCGTGTAACCGTTACACGCGATTAAAGTAAAACTATGGTACTACAGATAATGAAGCTCTAATTTGTTACTTACATTGAAACCAGACGACAGAACGGTCGTGCGCCCTTTTATACATAATTAATTCTATTGTATGATTTTTATTATTATTTAATTTCATATTTTTTATGAATTATTTTGTTATTCAAAAATTTTTGATTGATTTGTTTATAATTATTTATTGACAAAATCAAAAATATTTAAAAGCCGGTTGGTACAGAAACGTTACGCCATATTGCCGTAACGGACTTCCCTTGCATTGTCGTCTAGTTACCTCCTAGTCACGCCTAAAGAAGTTTTACTTCAAAAAACTTTTATTGGAAAAAGAAGATCTTATTCGAACGCAATGTCTGACACATAGAAATTATAAATAAACACCCAACATTTTTAATTGAATTAAGGGTGCTTATTAATAGGTTAAAGTCATTTACCAGGTTATACGAAGCGTGGCACAATGTCATCCAAGGCCGACCTCCCTGCCGGCGTGCCTACTTTTACGACCCATATAAAACTTTATAGCTCCTTACTTATACTTTATTATGTGTTAAATATATACACTCAATTTTGCTATCTATTCCATTTGCTTAATAAATCAGGGGCACAGGTCTGTATTAATAATTAAATTAATGTATAATTGAGTTAGTCTCGACAATCATAATCGTTTCCTACTAAATGGAATTGGCTACGTTATCCACAAACTAAAACGGTTTCGTTTATGGAGTTAACACGTTGGAATAGCGTTTGTGTCTATAAAGTTTGCAATAAACATAAACGAGTGTTTTGAACTGAAATGATTAGAGATATATTTTTAGCGTTTATCCATGTTTATATAAGAGAACCAACTTGAGAGCAGTATTTTTACACTTAGTGAACATATATTTTTAAAATAAAGAATATGCGTATTCAATGAAAATAATATATCGGGTATAGCGTATGACCAACATGAACAAATTGTGACCGAATAAAGTCATAATATAGATAAGTTAAGTAATAGTTTAAGATCAGTAAAAACGAATTATCTACTAAACACACTTTTATTGTTTTACAGTTTAGCTTTATTGTCAACATTACAGAAATATTTAAAATGTTGTTTGAAAACAAAAGTGTGTGTATACTTATGTACACGCGTTAGAAGTTACACTTCGTTGGTATAACAAGATAAAAATCTTTTCAAAATTTTTATCTTTCGCCTTATTTTACGTTTGTAGAAAAAACGACACTAACAATAGAAAAAAGGTACTTAATACATTGAAAGTTTTAATACAAAGAAACAAAATGTTGACTATAGCTAACTTCAGGGTGTCGGTTTTTCGTGACGGTGTGCGCGCGCATCGTAAAAATTTACTCTCATCATTTTTCCCTAACGCGCCAAAAGAAGTATAACTTCAAAAAAATATTGGGTATTACTCACTCGCCTCATTTTGAACTATAATATGGTTTGAAATGGTAAACGTGATAAACCTAGATCTCTCTAGGGTCTAGGGGACTGTTTCTCAAGTGAAACTACCGAAACACATGTACAGTGCTTGACTACAGATTTTCAACTTGCAAATCCATACTCTGGTATCTTCACTATGTTTTCCTTTAACCAAAGTTCCAGCTATTATGTAAGGATTTGGACCTACGTCGTACGACACGGTGTTCGAACATGCTAACACATAGACTATATATAAACAATACCTGATATAAAGGGATTCTTTGTTATCTATACTAATATTATAAAAGGTAAAGTTTGTGACTTTGTGAATTTGTGACGTTGTAGGGGGTAATCTCAGGAACTACTGGTCCGATTTGAAAAATTCTTTCAGTGTTATATAGCTCATTTATCGAGGAAGGTTACAGGCTATATATCATCACGCTGAGACTAATAGGAGCGGAGCATCAATGAAGAATGTTTCAAAATCGGGATTTTTTTCTTCTTGAGAGCTTCCGCTGCGTGTTAGCGTTAGACCAAAGTAACTATTCCACGCGAACGAAGTCGCGGGCAGAGGCTAGTTGTTTATAAAATACTCAAGCCAAGTGAGGGTATTTCCTATTATATATAACATTGTAACGTTTGATATAAGTGAAATATAAAAATCGTTCACTTAGTCCGAGCGGTAAAACTCGCACTGGTTCAAGAGAGTTACCACTCCAGGGCGAGATTACCCCCGGGTAATGTTATCGTCGCCGACCTGTTTGGCAAACAGCACACCAGGGCCTCTCTGATAATACACTGTAAACTTGTTATCTCTAGTTTATTTCTCTTGTAACACAAAATGAATACTTTTTCTCTTTTTGCGCTGGTTAATTGAATTAGAAAATTATCTAAAAGTTATACGATAAAACTGAAAGAGCTACAAAAGGTTGCTGAAAGTATTTATTTGAGGGAGAAACGGTGGAGATACTATTTGTGTTTGATAAAATGAAATATTTTGCTTTGATCGTGTAAGTGCTTATTAAATATAGTGTTTTTGCACTTTTCATTATTCCTTGAATTTTATAATAATCCAGTTATTTTACAAGTGATTTGTTTATTTTGAAATAGGTATAGTATAATTGTATACATATACTCCGGTGAAATGAAATCGCACATGTAAATATTTTTTTTAAATATTGTCTATTTTTTTTATTTAAAAAATTACATCATTTTTATTTAATGGGATGAAAGGTTATTTCAATACCTATTCCAGGATACCATATAAGCGGTGAGTAGTGTAACTTACTGCCGAAAACAAAAGAAGAACAACGAACCTCAAAATTGTTCTTACTTAGCTCACTGCAGTTTGCGAGACCAATTGCAGTATAAAAGGAAAATTATGAGTAAAACGTCATCATTTGCATTTCAACGCTCAACCTCAAAGGATCTTTAGTGATTACAGTTGCATTCACCTAAAGAATTTTTAGAAGATTTTCATTGATACGAATTCTACCACTGTTAAGTCAGTCATGGGAGAGTCACTTTATATGTAGTATTTTTTTATATAATTTAGTTCTTCCAGTTTAGGCCTCTATGATACACAAAGACAAACACAACACTTACATCATGCCTTAAAAATATATATTTACATAATAATTACTGTTAGTGATTGTATTATGTTAAAGTTTAATTTTGTAATTGTACAGAGTATTGACAAAAAGAGAATATAGACACCTTTGTGCCTTTGTTAAAATCAGTCGGACGTAGTATATTGTTAGGTATAATATCATACAATACAATACTAAATCGGGGCAATTGAACAAAATGTACTAGAGTGTCTACGTTCAACACACATTCATATATTGAGAACACACGTCTATAGATAGATCCTCAGTCTACAGAAGTAAACGCAGCAAACTTGCAACGGTCACGAAACCTATAAAGCCATGGCTTACCAGGAATGTTGTTCTGAATGGAAGCATACGATTTGCTTGTAATTGGGTTGGTTACATTCCAGTTTGAGTTCCATAATGGAAACAAACGAGTCTTGTTTGGGGAGGATAAATCCTGAACATAGGTTTTATAGTGATCAAAATATCCAGTCTGGATAGCTTCTTTAGCAATAAGATCAACAGCTTCATTACCCTGGATCCCACTATGTCCTCGTATCCATGCCAGAACTACATAAATTCCTAAACAATGACATTGATACAAATGGAATTGATTAATTGTGATAACTGATGTTTCATTGAAATATGTCAAATATGTCAAAAAAATATCAAATGTAGTGTAAAAAGTTTCAATACGAAGAAAAAGCCATTTATTTCTTGAAGGCAAACAATTTTATTGATTAAAAAACACTGATATATACATATATAGATTTTTTGGGTCAGGAACCATCTCGGGCGTCCCCAGAATACCCTACAAAATTATTATCACAATCTGATCAGTAGTTTCGGCATGCATTGAGCACAAACATACAAACATTGTTTTTTATATATAATGATTAACGTTGCAATCGTTTTTAGTGGATGTAAAGAGAGAAGAGGTGTCAATTCCAGATATGACCATCATTCACATATTGATTTACCCTATAATACCCCTTTTTGATGCCAAAATCCTCTTGACATGACGCTTAAACTTATAGTCCGACGAATCGGTTAAGTGCATTTGGGACTTTGTTGTAAAACCTAACACTATTACCTAAAAAATCTATTACTGGTGTTACTAAGCTGGTGGATGACCAGTTTGTCACAATTCCTAACGTTAAATCATGAATATTACTCTAAATTGTGGTACCAAACGTTTTCTTAATATCAAATATCTAAATATCACGTTTAAGGCTTCAAATAGAAGGAATTCCTCTAAAAATTGTCATAATCGGCAACATTTCAAAAGTAAAATATGTTAATATTAAAAAATATGTTAAAACATTCTGTTTTAACAGAGAGTCTAAAGACAAATTTTTCCTTCGAAGCTTACTACTTTCTATATCAAGGTTTTATAATTTTTTCATTTTTTAAAAGTGTATCTTTATCCTGAGATTACTTTACAAAAATAACCTTCTATCGATATTTCATGCTTGTAGCTCCAGATGCTAAGGCTGTGCGTACGTTACTGAGTCAGGCGGCCATCTTTTATGAGTAGAATAGCTTATTGAACAACCTGTTGACACTATTAATATATTTACGATCTGTAATACTTTTAATTTTTTCGTAAATGAATTGAATACTTCATAATATATATTTTTGTGTAATACAGAAGTAGATAATCCTTCATTTAACACTAGCTTTTGCATGCGGTTTCGCTGGCGTTAATGTAAATTTAATCTATCCCTCGGGAGCAGTACATTCTTTCTGGATGAAAGGTATTCTATGGACATTTCTATACATTTGAAATTTATGCAAAGTTTCATAATGATTGAGTAGTGATAGCGTAACAAACTAATAGGCTCATATTCACATTTATAATTACTTACTTAATTATTAGTAAGGATAAGAAATAAGGATTATTGTTGTTCACGTTTAATTGATTTATCAGTGAGACACTCAAGTATGAGCTCTTAATTTTAATAGGAAACTCTTCCGCACGTCTCAGAGTTTTTATTTTTTCATTATTATTTATATATTATAAAAGAAAAATTCATATCTCGGTATTCACTATTTGAAAAAAATATCTCGTCCCATATGTTTGTATAATGAAACTAATAAATAATGAAACTTCAACCTTCAATAACTTTTAAACGGTGAGGTTTACAAAAAAATTGTGAGAAACCTTTTTTGTAGAAAGTTTAATTTTCTACAAATATATAAAACGAAATATTTTTTTCAAATAGTGAATACTGAGACATGAATTTTTCTTTGTAATAATAAGGAACAAATAAAAAACTGAGAGGCGGAAGAATTTCCTATTAAAATTAAGAGCTCATACTTTGAGAGAATTTTTTTGAGGTGCCTATGAACCTATTTTTCAGAGTATAAAGTTAAAAAAAAAAATAGTATTTTTTTCTGGCCACCCTAATACTTACAGAGTTTCTTTGATTTTGATTTACTGTGGAAATAAAAAATAATGAATCTAAATCTTTTAAGCTTTTATCATACATACATTAGATCGTTGTATTCATATATATCCAAGTATAATAACTGTATAAAAATAACCATGTATTTTTCACAAATTACAATTAATCCATATCACGTACAAATAGGAACCTAAAAAAATATGTATTATCTATTAACACATTAAGGGATGGAACTTCAAATTACAATCGAAGTGATAATGGAACACGATCTTGTTTCATAATCCTTACCTTATCGTTTGCAGGCAGCAAGTGGAGCAACTAACTCTTGCACAAACAATAACTTGAATCGTTTCGCTTTATAAGCCTAGTCGAAGCGACCGTCGCGTGGAGCGGGGACCATTAGCATTTGTTAAACCAACTGGTAAAACATTTACATAATTTGTATCTGTTTGCTTTAAAAGAAGATTTTTTTTTTGAAAGTATTAAAACTACCAGTCGTATTTTAATCTGTAATATTAATAAATAAGATTTCAACAATGTACGATACATTGCACATGTTTTTGAAGTTATACTTCTTTTGGTGCGTTAGGGAAAATGATGAGAGTTAATTTTTACGATGCGCGCGCACACCGTCACGAAAAACCGACACCAGTAGTTATTACTATACGCGCACACACCGTTACGAAAAACCCTGAAGTTAACTATAGTCAACATTTTGTTTCTTTGTATTTGTTGTTTGTATTTCTTTGTATTAAAACTTTCAATGTAATAAATACCTTTTTTCTATTGTTAGTGTCGTTTTTCTACAAACGTAGAATAAGGCGAAAGATAAAATTTTTGAAATATTTTTATTTTGCTACGCCAAAGAAGTATAACTTCTAACGCGTGTACATAAGTATACACACACTTTTTCACCATATTATGTGTTATATTAATATTTACATATAGATTACTATAAACGACACTTTTAATAAGTTCAGTTTTCGTTATAGATCCTTAATTAAAGGGAAGACAGAAGATACATTTATAACAATCCGTTTTATTAAGAAATTAACGTCTAAATATAGAGAACAAGTTGTCTAATATATGATGTAGGGTGAGTTCTTCATTTGCGGTTGATCATGCGATGTCTCATACAGTTTGTACGTGATACGAATACTTGCTGAAACGCTTTTATAGCTTTACGCTTTCTTTATTAACGTAGGTACAGAGCTATGAATCAATATTACACTGTTTAAGTAATAGTTTATTATTAAACTTTGCTCTATTCGTACGAAAAATGAGAATAAAGGTATTATTAGTTTTATATCTAATTCTAAATATATAATTGCGTACTCAGTATTGGGTAACTATTCAATGCGATTTTATTGTTCCATTTGATGTCTTAAAATCCTTTAGAAAGGTTTTGTTATCTTGATCATGTTAAGTCTTCTTCTTATTCCTAATAAGTGTCTCCTCTATCGACTATCACCACAGTATTTACATCTTATAAACACATCATTTCTCTTTATATACCTCTATAGTCATCCTGCTTCATATTTAACGCTAGCCTAGCTATAATATCTTCATGCATCCTCTGCTATGATCATTTGATCATTTCTATCTTGATAACATGTCACATCCATCTTAACATTCCCATCAATAACACTTACAGTCTTCCTTGGATGTCAAATTCAGAGATCCATACATCACAGTAGTTCTATAATGGTTTTATATACTTTTTCTTGGATTTTAAGAGCATTTGAGGATCGCACATAACATAGTTTATTACATTACAATATAGGGTAAAAAATATTAAGGTTAGTAAACGTTTTCTCCTTTTTAGGGAACTTTGATGATGCAATTTTAAATGTAGCACGATCATTCAAAACGATAGTAGCTACGTGTCCAGTTTTATTAAAAGAAGTATCAATCATTCGCTTAGCGGTAGACCACACATTCGCTACTTTGGTTTGTTTCGGCTCATCGGGGAAAGATTCAAACAGTCTATTACTGCTTTGTCTTGGGCTCGTAGATATGAACCCAGGTTTTGTCACCTGTCATATCAAACTTGACTTGTATAATAGGTACATAGTATCTACAGGTATAGGTAGTAGAAAAAGTAGGTAACGAAGGTTCGTTGAATCTGGTAACCACAGAATTGCATCATGAGCTGGAGCCCGTTTTTTGAGCCCCAGTGAAATTGTGAGGGGTCTATCGGGAACTCATTTTTTGATATGATATATGATTTATGGTAGTCTTATGCCAGTCTGTTTCGATCGTACGGCATCGATGTTTTCGTTTGTTTAAGTAACCATCAAATAATTTGTCACTGACGTTAAACGACTGCGTTAGAATTCTGTAAAACTTCTATCAACAGTCGACCTGCATCACGCTTCAAGCAGTTTTGAAAATGCGCGATATTTTGTTAAGGCGTTAAACTACCCTTAAAATCGTTATACTACGAAATAACCATGAAAATTTTCACGAGTTAAATCCATGGTTACGTAGGCATTGTTTTAAATGGCGCCAATATGTTAAAACAAGTGACAAATAGATAACACAAACTGCTGTATAAAACCAAACAGTTCTATTTTCAAATGTCGTAATTAATTTTTAAATATTATTAATGTAAGTGACCAGGACCGGAAACTTTTAGTACCCTATTTGTTATTTCCAAAACAAAAATCGTGGAATGAACCGCAAACGCCTTCACAGCTAAGTTGCGTGTATTTAGTATGTCGGTGGAGCTTCATACCAGTCGTAAGTATACCTACTGATAAGCGTTTTTTTAGAAATTCTGTTATTGTTGAAAAATGAATTCACACTGAATTTTAGTAATAAAGGGGATGATATTTTTTTTGTAATGATCTTTTGTAATGATTTTTTTTTGTGATCATCTATATACATATGATAAAACTGTAGCGAGGCCAAATCTGTACATTAAATATTTTATGAAAATTATAATCGGGTAAGACTTTATTATCGATATAGAAGCCAAAAATATTCCTTTTATAATTTTTGATTGTCTGTCTGTCTGTCACTGTGAACACGTATCACTCTGAAAGTACTGAACCAATTTTGACGAAACTTGACTCAGCGATAACTAATATTACAAGATTACATCTAGGATACCTTTTTTCCCATAAATGTCCATCTCCCAATAAGTACCCATATACTTTTATTAAGACAAATTTACAATTCTTAACACATAATCGAATGTCTCAATCGCGCCTATAGAAATATCACTTCAAAATTGTAGAATAACTTCTAAATAAGGATATCTATAAACAATAATATGACAACAATATGTAACTTATCACTACATATTAAAAAACAAAGTCCTCGGCTGCGTCTATCTGTCTGTTCGTGATAAACTTAAAAGTTACTGAGCGGATTTTCATGCAGTTTTCATTAGTAGATAGAGTGATTTCACGGACAAGGTTTAGGTACATAATTTGTTTATTTATTTTTGTAAATTAGTTAAAATATAACGATACATTTTGGAAGTGTCGGAAAAAGTCAAGCCGCCTGGGACCTTTTTTCGAAAACGCTGCCTAATTCCCTTGAGGTATAACAAAAAAATGAGATAATAACCGTCGCAGACGAAGTCGCTGAAATCAGCTAGTTATGTATAATTGTATTTTATTTGTACATCGAAAGTAAGGAAAGGTAGCCGGATGTTCTTGTTGTGGTATTCACTACGGGATAACGAGGAGAAACTGTAAACCTGAATAAACGAAAAATTAATAGTTAGGTTAGCTTAGTTTAGCTCAGATAGGCATGTATCTTCCGGCTCTACAAGGTGATTAGCTGGAACGATCCCTTGCCGCCCCCACACAACGGTCTGTCGGTACACCGTGGGGTTTTAGTCCGTGCGAGTCGGACATAACCCACTCTCTCCCCCGGGAGGGTGGGTATCCATAAGGGATTTCCCCACGTTAAAAAAAAAAAAGGCAACAGCCCAAGCCGAGGTGTGCCGTGCACCCTTGAGCTAGTTGTCAAATAAAATCGGCTGAGTGCATTAAGCGCTCGCCTTAGTAGTCCGGTGAAGCTGTTAAGACCTTGCTAGGTCAATAGCGTAGTCAGTTCGAGGAAAAAAAAAGTTAACCTGGGACAGACACTTCACACGAGAAAATGTCAAATCATTATCCTTATACCCAGTTATAATTTCACTAACAATAACATAATTGGTAGATTCAGGCATTTATGTTAATGGTATTCTATAATAATTCATGATATCATCATTACATAGTATAAAACAAAGTCCCCTACCGCATCTGTCTGTCTGTTCGCGATAAACTCAAAAATTACTGAACGGATTTTCAAGCGGTTTTCACCAGTGGATAAAGTGATTCATGACGAACGTTTCGGTATATAATTTGTCAAGGATTTTTTTTATAATCAGGGCGGGACAACGTCTGCCGGGCTCGCTAGTTGTATATATAATATACATATATTACTGTATTTAAATTGCTGTTTAGACTGTTGTACATATAGCTACCGTGTTTATAAAGTATTACTCTGACTTAATAAAATTCAATTAAGAATGGCCTCTTAGAGATTCCAAGTTACGACTTTTGTGTTTGTGTTCTGACTAGATCGGCTCAGAGTGGAAGGTGCCCCTGTTGTGAAATTTCAATTAAGACGTTTATTTGTTTATGTAACATACAAAGCCATTACAAACTTTCCAAGGGATCTTTAATGATGAATGTAATTATTGTAGATTCAATAAATGAAATACATTTTCTTATTAAGTTACTAGCTGACTCGCGCGACTTCGTCTACGTGGAATCGGCTACCTACCGGTTCCAGTTGTATTTCCAAACTTGAAATAATCTTAAAAAACCTAGAACCTGATTATAGCGACTCGCACGGTTTCCAATTGTGAAAACAAACAATTCAGGGACTCACTCAAACACATACCTAGTTGACTTACTGAATTACTTAGGCATATGTGGAAGAAATTTCGATGAGGCGAACGTAGCGCTGTCATTTAAATCTGTCATTTAGCACCATCGATAATTTCGTTTTATCTGAAATACAAACGACCGTTGAATCATTTTGATATTGTTCATACAAAAATATTAAAATAGGAGGGTAGGGTTGGGAAATTGAAAATTTGGGGTTATAGGTATTTTTTGATGGCAAATAAAAAAAATACAAAGAAAAATCGTCAAAGAAATAAAAAAAATCTAGATAGGGCCAACCTAATCACATAGAGTTATAAAATGTACTTGAAGACCTATTCTCATACCTATAAAATGTACATTTAAAATTTCATAAAAATCGGTCGAGCCGTTTCGGAGGAGTTCGACCGCAAACACCACGGCACGATATTTTTATATATTAGATAGAACTCGAAGATTAATTATGTTAGGTATCAATTTCCGTTTACACAAACTAACATTAAATACACATACTGGAGGAAAATGATAGATGAGTTAATTTTCTATATATAAATAATATATTAGATACGCATTTTGAATATTATACTGTTCGGTTGAATGACGACGCGTCGACAACGTCGATGAGATATATCAAGGATTGCCTGCGGCTGTATTACGAAGTGTAAGGCAAAAGGGGATATAATCGTATCTAAACATCTATATATTCACCCACGCTATTCCATTTACTTTGAAGTTACGTTATTTATTTTTATTTAATCAGAATATAGTGTAGCTTTTTAGAAAGTAAAGTGAATGTCTAACATTCTTGTTTTTAGAAAACATTTTCGCTAAGATAATCTTCACTACAGTTGTTTTTTTTTTAATTTATTTAAATTTTTTGAAGTTTAACCAACTTTCAACGCTGACTATGTATTTAATAGGCTGTAAAATTTAGCACGAGGACTGGACCCAAAATATTCTATGTAAAATTTTCTGCACAATCAATTAATCTGATGGCTTTAAATCTATACTATAATAAAACTGTAGCAAGGTCAAATCTGTACATTAAATATTTTTTGAAAATTTTGATCAGGGTAGACTTTGTTATCGATATAGAAGCCAAAAATAATCTTTTTACAATTTTTGTCTGTCTGTCTGTCTGTCTGTCTGTCTGTCTGTCTGTCTGTCTTTCTGTCCCTGTGAACACGCATCACGCTGAAAGTACTGAACCGATTTTAACGAAACTTGACACAATAATAACTAATATTCCAAGGTTACATTTAGGATACTTTTTGTCCCATAAAACGCAAGGGGCTCTCCAGGAAAACGAAAAACAAAAAATTGTAGTTAACGTAACTAGACTTTTTTGCGACACCTTAGTACGAGAGCCAACAACGTTGGAAGAACGAGAATTTTAGAAAAGCTGGTTCTTTAATATGAAGATATATTATGCCCTTTCAAACAGGATTCAGGATACCTGGTAGCCGGTTAACGTTGTGTTTTTTAATGCGCATCACACTTTTACAGGTTAAAATTTTGATTTATAATTAATATTAGGAAAAAAAAATTCGGTTAAATTTAAACGCTATTAAAAACATGAGTTTATCACTGCCAGACAATTTTGTTATTGAAAATAATGTGCCCGATGATATTCTTTATAAATAAAATGATTCATTTCAAACCATTTTATTTTTTCCATTGCAAACAACATATTTCATTTTATTAACCATTATGATATTAAGATTTCACCGTGAACACTGAAAAACAACAATAAACGTAGACATACGACTTGAGACTGACGTTATCTTGAATACATGCGTCTATAACAGGCGCTTCCACAATTATCGCTATTTTTATCATACATAAAATGGGGTAAACATATCAATGCAGTTGCAGAATTTAGCTTTAAGTTTCTAAACGTTTTCAAAGCATTAGCTGGTTTTAATTGGGGTGTTCATCCATAACATTTAGTTTGTTTATACTTCAATATTACACGCAGTCGAATTGACTATGCCAGCTTTCTTTATGATAGTAGTGCTCAGGTTAACCTCTATAAACTTGAAAAAGTCCAAAACCAGGCCATGATAATTATCGGGGATTTCATTAAAAGTACTCTAATCCATGTTATGGAAAGCGAATTGAGCATATGTCCGTTACATCTTAAGAGACAATATTAAGCTGGCAAAATTCTATTTAAATTTAAGTCATTCGAAAAGAACGAACTAACTAATGTATCAGAAGATCTGTCCACCTCTTTCCAATGACTCTTTTGGCGTAAAAGAAAAAGACCACTATTTTTTCTCAATATAAAAATACTCCAAGTCAAACAAGTATAAAACATGAAATGTTCACTTTACACACCTGGGTCGATAACATTGATTTGCACAATATAATTAAAAGAAATGTAGGTGGTATTTGGAAGCCGAAGCGTCAATATCATGTTGTTAAAATAGAAGATATTTGTCTTCAATATATAAATAAATATTATCAAAATTTTGTTAAAATATACACTGACGGACCTAAAGCTGGTAATTATTTAGGAGCCGAATTTTTTGAGTCAAATTCCAAAACTTTTATGAAATTTCAAATTGATGAAAATGTTTCAATTATGCACACTGAATTAATAGCAATTGCAGAGGCCTTATCATTTGCACAATCAACTGAGTCCATTAAGATTGTTATTTTATCCGATTCAAAAAGTGTTCTTCAACACGTAGCGCGATGTACCTCGACTTTTCGAGGAATACCGATAGCCTGCAAACACTATTTTGAAGCAATTACTAGATTTCAAAGCAAAGAACAAAGAACAATTTTACAATGGATCTCTTCTTATATAGGCATAACTGGGAATGAAAGAGCTGGTCTTTTAGCTAGAGAAGGATCCTCCGAAGGTGCTCCTATTAATATTTTACCAACTTACTTGGATGTATGCTCAGTATTTAAAAATAGCTGTTACTCGCATTGGAAGGAATACTTTGATGAGCGTTCTAAAACAAAACGAATATGGTACAGAACGATTCAGCCACGCCCCTTAAGGTCACCATGGATTGATGACAGTACGATTTGCCATCTGGAAGCAATCGCAGGAATAAGATTACGCTCAGAACACATCCCATGTAAAAAGTTCGCCTACCTGATGCGTAAAGTACTATCACCTCTCTGCCAGAGTTGTGATCTCATCGATGATGTGTACCACATCCTGACAGAATGTGTTCGAAACGAAGATATTAGATCTCGGCTTAATGCTTCTGGTTCGTTCCACACTGGTTTGTACAATTCGTTATTGTCTGACCCCACTTCGAAAGATGCTAAAGAATTGTACAAAATTAATATAAGCTATTGTTTAGTTTATTGTCATTCTTATTGTTATATTGTTGTATGTCACTTAGGCGATATAGCCGAGAAGGCGACTAAGCCTACATTAAAAAATAAATAATAATAATATTAAAATTACAGCTATCTTAACATGGTTTGGACATACTTTATTTTATTTACAAAAAAAATAGCATCGGGCACATTATTGTTAATAACAAAAATGTCTGGCAATGATAATTTCATGTTTTAGTAGCGTTTCAAAGTTAGTACAAACAAAACATTAAAAAATTATATAAAAATCAATATTTTTGCCTGTAAAGGTGCGATATGCACTAATAAACGCAACGTTTACCGGCAGCCAGGCGCACTCTGTTCGGAAGAACATAAAGATATATAAAAACTGGCTTATTTTCTTTTTCGAAACCGTTGCTAGCTCTTAGACAAATAGTTACAGGCAAGTGACATTTGACGCGTCGTGCTCATATCTTTTTAATATTTATATTTTTTTTCAATACAATGGAGTGTGAAAAAGTTTTAATACAAGTTGAAAATAGTTATGATATTATTCAGTGTTTCATTCATCATTATTTTATTTTATGAATACATTTTATCGTTTAATTTATAATTTAACTCTATCAACTTGATCTTTTATAATGTAAACTCTACTGACTGTATAGTAAACGTCTACAAAAAAGGGAAAGGAACTTCGTTAGAAACTGGGGGGTCCATAGACCTTTAAAGCTTTTTTCACATTTTCACCAATGTATGTTGGTTGCTACGAACGGGTTATAGGCTTATTTTAAAAGATTTCTCACATACCATCTGGGTATATGTTTGATTGAGTCCCTTGATAGTTTGGATTCACAATTGGAAACCGATGGTGTGGCTGCAATAAGGTTTTAGTTATATTAAATTTTTTCGCGTTTAAAAATACAATTGGCACCAGTGATAACCGATTTGGTGCAGACGAAGTTGCACGGGTCAGCTAGTTAATAATAATTTTCATGGAAGTGTTTTAATCTGTCGCTTGCGTATATTTAAATAACACAAGATGACACCTGAAGTTACTAGTGATTTATTTGAATATAAACCTATTCAATCATGTAAGTATTAGCGATATTTGCATCCATATTTTTGGTTCAATAATATTAATAACTAAAAAGTTGATGCAAGTATTTTAATATTTGGACGTATTATATCTAGGGTTGTAAGGGGTGTTGAATAACATCATAAGGATTGTGACACCCAAGCCAACCTCACCTGCACGTGGTGCACCCTGCTGAATAACGAACGAGGCAATGGCTAAAGCGGGGTGGTGGGGTTTTACAGCCTCACTGGGTCACAACCACCATGTATACGGCGAAAAAGCCTGTCATAGTGATTTGCTTCTGCGGGTCGCGTTTCGGGATCAGCCTGTGCATATCCAGCTTTTTGCAGGTCGGCATGACAGTGGCGACCGGCGGTGGATAGTGTGCCACTCGGTGGTCGCCATTGGTTTTGAATTGTACTGTGCTTCCATCAGACATAGTACAGTCATTTTGCCGTGCTACAATAAAAAAAAAGTAAGCCCATCACTTTAGAACAGCTGCACCTATTTTTGTTTTTGTAATTATCGGAACAAAGTCAGTAAGAAAGAAACTGTTTGAAAAACTGTACGGAAAAGTGTAATATTTACAAAATCTCCATATAAGAAGTGGGTGAGACGAAAAACACTAGGGATATCATTAAAATATATTGATAAATTTTACACAGTGATGTTCAGTTCTTTCATTGCCATTTTATTTCACTACATGGTTCTATTGTAAAAGGAAAATTGGGTCCCATTTTCAACGTTAGTATACCCAGGCGATGCCGCAGCGAGCAGCTAGTTGTTATTATTTAAGTTAAACTTTTTATGGAAGGGCTTTGAAATTCTGATCTGCGACCTTTTTGTGTGACGAAAAGTAGTGGGCGTAAACACTGTGAACGTTGGGCGCGGTCAGTACTTGGATGGGTGACCGCCTTGGGGGACACTGTGTAACATTGTCTTTCTGTTGTTTTTTTAATGTAATACAAAAGTTTCACTTTTATCGTGTGTGTTTACGACACACCTAGTTTTTTTATTGTCTATTATTATAATTTTATATACTGTCACTATAAAGAATACCTAATCACCAAAAAAAAATGTCGACACACTTACACACATATAAATAAAAAACTTTTTCCACAAAATACCGACATTTGATCTCGCTGTTATTGACTAATAACTCATCACATATTTCTGCTTTCGATATTTATACGAAAAGTATTTGAAGGCATTGATCAAATAATTTTCTCGTTTCCCATCTTCCACCGCAGTCTGCGACAATAAATGGAAAAAAAATCTGGAAAGATTGATTCCGGGGTGGACGTATTCCGTTTGTCATTGTTCTTATATTTTGTCGATTCGATTTATTGTATAGAATTATTAAAAATATTATTCTTATGTAATACGAATACTAATATACTTTTTTTTTGGCTATTGACCACAACCTTATCTGATGTTAAGTGATTATGTAGCCCGAAACATAAGAAGATTAGCCTGAAGAGAACTGGCTCTCAAAGTACAACTGTTGGAACACACAACAGGCACTTGTCTACAGATTTTGAACACGGACATTTAAAAAATCTTTACCGAAGATTCACTCTATTGTAGGATTGAAACCCACATCGATTGACGCGGTGAATGAGATATCGCTGCACTATCGTTATTTCAAAAGATTATTAGAATATAATAAAAAAAATCGTACGGTCGGGGGACCCCCGTCAGGAACGAAGTTCCCTACGTTTTTTCTTCAACTCCGAATGTGATTCGAAATGAAATCTGTATATTTCAATTTTTATTTTATACTAGCTCCTGCCTGCGATTTCGTCCGCGTGGAATAGTTACTTTGGGCTAACTAACACGCAGCGGAAGCTCGCAAAAGGAAAAAAAAAACGATTTTAAAACATTCTTCATTGGTGCTCCTATTGGTCTTCGCGTGATGATATATAGCCTATAGCCTTTCTCGATAAATAAGCTATCTAACATTGAAAGAATTTTTCAAATCGGATCAGTAGTTCCTTGGATTAGTGCGTTCAATCAAACAAATGAGTTTTATGATTTTAGTATACTCGTAGATTACTACTTGTCTCTCGTACTTACCTCGAGCCGTCATTCAAATTACAATAACTTTTGATAGAGTAGACCGATTTTAATGAAACAAAAACTAAGTTACTGCTGAGGATATGCTTAATGATTTTCTTGCTAATATTTTATTGTGAACTTAGTACTTTAGCAGTGATGCGTATTCATACAAGCAGACAGTCAGACAGACAGATAGACAGACAGACATTCCTAAAAATGATTGATATGTATTCTATTACTTATTCCTAGACACCTGCGACATTTTTTTCCATGAAAATCGAAAAAGTACAGTCACGTTAGATTTACATTCTTATTATATGTGTAGATGTATAGATAGATATAAAAGAAGATTATTTTTTGAAGGCAAATAATCTAAAGGAACGAATTACGTCACAAAGTTTCATTCAATATTTCAGGAAAAATATTTATTCATAAAAAATTATATACAAGATAGTAAATTACGATATATGAAGATAATTACTAAATGAAAAACACTCAAATCACATGTACAATAAATAAATGGAAACAGTAAATATTTGTATCCAGTTATACAATTTTATCAACTTACTTTTCTAAATCAGTACTACACACATTTGCTGCAGTTTGCATTTTTCAAAACTTAAATGTAATAATCAAATATTTATATATGATCTATCGATCTAACACAAAAACCCAAATAAGAAATACGTTCTTACGAAATTTACACGTTTCTATACAACCGTGTGTTGAAGTTAAGTATATGGTAAAAATAGATAGAGACAGAGAGAGAGAGAGAGAGAGAGAGATTGCGCACTTGCTCGTTGCTCATTTACTTGTAGTAGGCTCGATACACACACACATACACACAGCATATTCGTTACGTGACGATTTCTACTAAATCGCACTACCCGTATACCGCGTTAAGGAAGTTGGTTCCAAAAACAGTGCGTGTATCGGCGGTTACATGCGGAGGAAGTGAAACTTCTTTGGCTTATTATATTAAATTAAATTATATATATGTGAGTATGTTCATAAACTATTTACTATACGAAGTCCCATACTATAAATAGTTAACTATACATTTATTAATTTTGGTATACTACTACACCTAGGCAGAAACTTATACATACTTGCACATACACACAGATACATACATTACGTTTAACGCGTAACGCGTAGCGAATATTTTTCCCTACCGTACCATAAGAAGTTTTTTTTTTATCGTAGCTCAGCAAAGTGACTGTACTGTGCCTGATGGTGAGCACAGTATAATCCAAAAACAACGGCGACTACCGAGAGACACGCTATCCCTCATCCCTCACTGGTCGCCGCTGTCATGCCGGCTTGCATAAATGTCTCTTCACGTCTTTAATTCGATAATCTTATACTGTGTGAGATATCTTAATGAGAATGTGAATTTGTTTGTTTGTTACGCGTTTACGCCTTAGCGACGCAACCGAGCGTCTTGAAATTACTTACACATTGTCAGGGGTATAGAAAAAGGCACAATGCACCTTTCATTCATAAGATAAGTACTATTCCCGAGTAATACTTTAAGCCTACATTAACATAAGCGAAACCGCGGACAAAATCTAAGAGAATATAGTACTAATGAATGAATGAATGAATTCTTTATTGCACTTTTGATTCGTACACTGGCGAGCTTAATGCCATGAGGCATTTTCTTCCAGCTAACCAGCGGTATTGATGTTAAGCAAAAACTTTTGTAGGTAGTGCCTATTTAAATAAAACAGAAGAAAATGGGTAAATAAATATAAACATGTATACAATACTATAATAAAATAAATACATATATGCATATATATATATAATATATATGTGTGTGTGTGTATATATATAACATAAATATATAACATAAAATAAATATATATATAAAATAAATATACATACATACATAATTACTTACATACATACGTACAAATATATACTACTATATATATAGTACTACATTTATTTAGGTGAGGATTGTAACAGTAAATGAACATTGAAGTAAAATATTAGAATATGCGCACATTCCAATGTTTTATTTTATATCTGTTTTAATGTCCCAGACAGTTTATGGTTATTTTAACAATCTTCAGTTTCAAGGAGGTAAGTTCGTAAATAAATCTAAAGAACTCAAAAGAACATAGGTATCTCTTGGATCTTGCTTTCTGTTTTTGTTAGACAAGTTATTAGATTACTTATTTAACTTAAATTATTAAACCCTCAGATCTATTTATAAATGTTGTATCAAATGAATTTGTAGCATGAGTTGATTTTATTGTTATTCGTTTCGTTACTGACAAAATTTATATTCTTTTTATATACAATTTTTAAAATCTTTGAACGTACGTGGATGGTTTATACACAAATGAAGTTAAATTGTTGGTCTTTGTGTAACAAAATTGTTACAATAAAACGTAAAATAAATATGAAACTAAAGGGTTCAATAGAAAATCGAAAGAAATAATAACGCATGAATAAATTAGATTACATGATAGACATTTTCTTGCATTCGCATAGACGTATACGTCTTCTCTCTTTGTGATATTTTTATCAATGTTATCCCGTTTCTAGTTTGTGAAAGATTGCTTTAGATACGTTTTTCTATTTTTATATGTACTTTAAACATTTGTTATTTTTCATTTCAATGGTAATATAGTTGTAATATGGTGAAAGCTTTTGAAGAAATTATAAAAATGTCGACGTTATATAACAAAATACCCGCTTTTGATCTATGTAGAGAAGTTGTCTGGGAGAAACCTACGTCTGGCGCGTTCGTCCTCAAATGAATGGTGTCTAAGCTGTAATAAACTAAATTGAAGAGTACTTTTGTAAAGTAATATTTGAGATATTTTCTTGATTTTTGTGACGATTATATTACAAATTTATATGTGCCATGAGTCTGTCATAGTTAAAGTAATATATTTCGTTAGGCTTTGTTATACAACCGTAAAATAAATAAATAAATCAACATATGAAACTAGTGAATCGTAGGTATTAAAATGAAACTTAATAAATTGCTCTGCAGTTGCTATAAAGACACAAGTAAGTATTACGCATTTTGTTAATGAAATTGAACTACGTTTCCGTAAGTAGATGTTTTTTCTGTCTTCATTTTAACGAGACTTCAGTACATCTTTGATGACCATGCCAGCCCCATAGAGTAACTCACTTGGATTCATAATATATATCATTCAACTTGATTCTCACATTTAGAGACTAAGAAAATACATTTATAATATATTCTAGCCACATACAGGATTTCCCAATATAATATCCACCTCGCCAAAATCTCTCCAAGATTCTAAGAGCATTTTTTGGCGTAATTCCTTGCTCCGGCCACATTCCCACAACAAATGATGAAAAGAAAAAAAGCCGGGACTAGTTTAAATACAAAATACATGTGATTGTAAAATTCGTACATTGGTTTTCTTTAAAATAACTGTATTATTAAAAACAACTGCATGGTAACTGACTTTTAAGTTTACCATGAGATATATAACACATAGCTGTTAAAGAAAGAGCTATATCATTTCAGAACAATTGTGTAAGTATAGATTTTTCGCGTGCAATATTATGAAGTCCATTGTATGCTGAATGTTTTTATTTGTTAGAGATTTCCGTGGAGAGTAAACGCTACGATGACTCAGATTAGAGTTTTATATGGCACTATGCGGCGATACAAATGTGTTTGTTTTCTTCGTTTGCGGTACTCATGGAAAATGCAGTATAATATATCGTTATGTCGCATTAAAACAAATTATTTTTCAATGTGATATACATTTACAACTATGAAAGTATTCCTTTAATATATATTTGAGATACTTGTAAGACTTTGTTATAGTTTTAAATGGAATCTAAGAATAGTATTATACTGAACGTCTACAGGTTTCTATGAGTCGTAAAATGAAATTTTCTGCACATGTTTGCAAAAAAAATATGTCTAGAAAATAGTATATTCATTCAAATTGAAACAGTCACAGAAATATAAATTCAATAAGATTATGTAGAGTGACAGACGCATGCAAAAAATAAATAACTCAGTGCTATAAATAAACTTTTATCTGGATGATACCTCTGGGAGAGTGAATTTATGAGGTTTCACTAAACTCAACGCAAACTCATCTGAACCAGTTCAGTGCAACGCTATTTACTAGTAACACTTTTGTGGTGTTGCAGATCGATTCGACGATTTGAAGATCGACTACGATCAACGGCCATTTTTGTTTTGGCCTACTATTTAGGTTCACTTCTAAAATAGACGATATATCAGAAGGCTATGTATACATTTTATGAATATATTGTCTGCATTAAAACATTAAACTTATTCTTTTTATATCTATATCTATACATATAATAAGAATGTAAATGTAGGGAGTCTGTAGTTTTTCGATTTTCATAAAAATAATTGTTGCAGGTATCTAGGAATAAGTAATAGAATACATTTCAATCATTTTTAGAAATGTCTGTCTATCTGTCTGTTTGTATGAACACGCATCACTGCTAAAGTACGGGGTTCACAATAAAACCTCAACTAGAAAATCGTAAAGCATATCCTCGGGAGTAACTTAGTGTTTGTTTCATTACAATCGGTACACTCTATCAACAGTTATTGTAGTTTTAATGAGGACGCGGCGTAAGTACGAGAGAAAAGTAGACAAGTAAATGGAATTAATACATTCGGATGACTTTATTGATCACTGTTTTTACATAAACTGCCACGCAGACGAAGTCGCGGGCACAGCTATATATAATAAAATAGTAACATTATATGTTAAATATGTTTAATAAATGAAGAACTTTATTTCGAAACAGATAGTAAGTGATGCTTTTTATTTTACAATATTTCTTATTGTGGTGAGAAATGGGCGATTATGGTATACGAGAATATTTCCAAATCGTACTACGTTATAAAGAAATATTAACATAAAGCTTAATTATAGTAGTATCTTTTGTTCACTTAATTTCAACAATATTTTTTACCAATTTTGAGTGAATGAATACCTTATTGCACGTTTTTGGTTTGTACACTGGCGAACTTAATGCCACATGGCATTTTCTTCCAGCTAATCACCGGAATTGTTGTCAGTTTTAGAGTATGTATGAATAAAACGGCTTTTTTTAATACATTATATTAAGTCGTCTGCAAGGTAAGTAATTATATATTAGGTATATACATATTAGGTATTTATATATTATTATTTACCTGTTTATTATAAAGTTTGATATGCAATAATGTTACTCAATTTTGCCCTTAAAGTCATGTTATTTTCATTTACGGGTCAAGTGTTTTTTAAGTGAAACTTCTTGGCACGGTAAGTAAAATATTAGTTACGCATCATGCGTTACGCGTTCAGTAAGGTAGGTATGTATATATATATGTATACTTAGTATGGCCATAAATACTGTTACATTTAAAAATAAACAAAATATTACATTCGAATTTGGTATCTGTCATTTTTATATGATTATTCATTGATTTTTCTCATGTTGGCGCCAATACATTGTACAATATTTTGTGATATTAAAATGGCGTGGGGTGATAAAGAGAACCGAATCGCTGTGATTGCATTACAAAAAATAGGTATGGAGCCATATGCAATATTTAAAACTCTCCATACGCTTGGTATTAGTAAAATGTTTGTGTACCGGGCTATTAATAGGTACAATGAGACCTCCTCTGTTTGTGGCAGAAAAAGATCTGGCCGTCCACGTAGTGTTCGTACGAGAAAGGTGGTCAAAGCAGTAAAGGAAAGAATTCGAAGAAATCCTGTCCGAAAGCAAAAGATTTTATGTCGGGAGATGAAGATAGCACCTAGAATCATGTCACATATTTTAAAAGATGACTTAGGACTTCCAGCCTGTAAGAGACGTACTAGTCATTTCTTAACTGATAATTTAAAAAAGAATAGGGTGATAAAATCGAAACAACTACTGAAGCGGTACGCAAAGGGAGGTCACAGAAAAAAATTATTTACGGATGAGAAATTTTTTACAATTGAGCAACATTTTAACAAACAAAGTAACCGTATTCATGCTCAAAGCTCTAAAGAAGCTTCCCAATTAGTCGAGAGAGTGCAACGTGTGCACTATCTGACTTCAGTGATGGTTTGATGGGGTATTAGCTATGAAGGAGTGACTGAGCCATATTTTTGTGAGAAAGGTATCAAAACATCTGCTCAAGTGTATCGAGATACCGTTCTTGAGAAGGTAGTGAAGCCCCTTAACAACACCATGTTCAATAACCAAGAATGGTCCTTCCAGCAAGACTCGGCGCCGGGTCATAAAGCTCGGTCTACGCAATCTTGGTTGAAAACGAACGTTTCGGACTGAAGACTGGCCGTCGTCTAGTCCCGATCTTAATCCGCTGGATTATGATTTATGGTCAGTTTTAGAGATTATGGCTTGCTTTAAACGCCATGATCATTTGGAGTCCTTAAAACAATCCGTACGATTGGCAGTGAAGAATTTTCCCATGGAAACAGTGCGTGCTTCTATTGATAACTGGCCTCAACATTTAAAGGGCTGTATTACAATGGAGACCACTTCGTATAAGCTTTTTATATTTTAAATTGTTTTATATTTATATATTAAACTAACACAATGTAAAAGTAATAAATGTTATTTGCAATAGAAAATATTTTTTTTCTTTCTTGCAGTATTTATGACAAGACTAGGTATATAAATGTGTAATTTAATACACATAAACCAAAGAAGATTCACCGTACAGAAACAGAGTAGAAAACCCCTTTTTAATTAAGTTGAAAACGTGTCACAATAATCAAATCATTGCTTCTTTGTTATAATATTTCTGGGTTAACGATTTAAAACGGTACAATCTCAGTGCAGCGCTATCCAACGTTTCGTCTTGGGAATTGTATACGGCATCTAACAATTAGCTTAAACGTTCCAAGGAGAAAAACAACACCATGCAATTATGATAGTAGGGTTCTTTTAATATTCACTCTGTTAGCTACTATTCCAATGCTGATATTGTATAGTGAAAGCGCTTTGAGGGTACACTTAAGAATTGAAATGGGTATAGCAACATCTGAAGATATCGAGAATTGCACTAATGTTTGTATTAAAATAAATTTGCTTTATTGCGTATGAACATTGAAGGTATTCTTTCCTAATTGACTACAATCTTGCCTGATGTTAAAAGACGATATTGTCTAATATGGTAAACACGCCAAACCTAGACGAACTGCTTATCAATTGCAACTTCCTAACAACCTAAATAAGTTCTTGATAGCAAGCCAGGTAGGCTTAGGAAAAGCTAAACTACTTTCCTTTCCTTCCAGGAAAATTCCAGCTCTAGGGTTCGAAGCTACGGCGATCGACGTGGTGTCCGAAGACGTTAAACAATGATCCAGTATCGCTTTAATGCGACTATACTCCAGCCAGATCACGGTTGCGCCCAATGATATTATAGATAAAAACCTGTAGATACGTCATAAGCGCTTAGACAGCGCCTTGTTAAGACTTGCTTAACTACCTATTAAGCAATATATAACTATTTCTTTTTCACTACCAAATATTGTGAATGTGCCATCTTGCTTTCAAATTTTATCAAATATGTCAATCAAGTGTGGCGTTACAATATTACTTTACGTAGGTGTGTGTTATCGTGCCATTTGTTTTGTCAAAATATCGTGTAGGTAACGTATCTACAGCTTTTTAGTTATAATATCATTGGGTCGCGCCATGTAAATTATAAGTTTAGAATAATCCACAAAATAATCAAATAATAGCAGCTATGATTTCGACAACTTCCATACTATACAAACTACACAAAACTTGTGACTACTAAGTTAAGATGGAAATTCAAGCGGATTATTCATGAACATTTTTTTAATAAATTAAATATAAAAGCAATGTAATCATAAATAGCCTATTTGTTTAAACTGCCACAGCTATCACTTCTCACATCTGTGTAAGGCAATTCATGAGATTTCCAGGCCTTGGCGAAGACTATAAACTAACTTTATTATTCTATCAACTGGAACGTTATATTTTACGCTTTCAGATTTAATTTGTCACGTTCACGTACCGCGGTTTATATAGGAGTACCGTATTCATATTTGAAGCTACCATTACAAAACTATTTAAATAACCTTGGTCAATTAAATTTATTAATTAATAAAAATAGAGTTTTAATTATGTTTATAAATGGTGACAGGATTATAAATAGAAATACACAAACAAAATAATAAGAAGAGATAATTATAAAAGTGTTTTTTTTTATCGAGAAAGTTTTTATGTTATTCATTTTGCTCTATCGCTATACGGTATATATGGCGTTAGGCTATAGTTATCTTTCTTAAATTCTATGTTATAATTGAATGCGAATAAAATTGCGGGTGATTGTTAATTGAATATAAATGAAGTTTTTGTGAAAATATTATCATCTAGTTAAATATGCAAGCGATGTTAAGGTTAATTATATTACACTAGCTTGTGCCCACGACTTCGTCCACGTGGAATAGTTACTTTGGCCTAACGCCAATACGCAGCGAAAGCTCGCAAAAGTGGGAAAAACCCTGATTTTGAAACATTCTTCATTGGTGTTTCAGTTCTATTGGTCTTGACGTGATGATATTTACCGCATAGCCTGCCTCGATAAATGAGCTATCTAACAGGGAAAGTATTATTTTTCAAATCGGACCAGTAGTTCCTGAGATTAGCGCGTTGAACCAAACAAACACACCCTCCAGCTTTATAATATTAGTATAGATAAAAAAGTTATTTAGTTAAACTTGCGAATCATTTTCCATAAGATAAATATTCAAAAGTAAGGTAAGTATTTCGGTATAAGACTAGAATATATTAAACCACATACATTTACTGACCACAAGCGAACATTATTTATCTGTATGAATGAGAGGTCACATGAGCCGGTCATCGCAATATTTTACGTCTGGAAAAGTCTTTCAACCAAATTTTCGCTTGGAAAGATTTTACTCGCATATCGACAGTTCAAAGAGCGAGGAATAATATTTCGAAGAACGTTGTCTTCAAACAATCTAACGCTTACTTAACATTTTTTTAAACAGGCCACAAGCGTGTTTCACTCATGATGTCGCGGGCTGCAAACTACAAATATGTAGGTATTAAATTATAAAAAAAAGTGTGTGTACTTATGTACACGCGTTAGAAGTTATACTTCTTTGGCGTGACAAGATAAAAATCTTTTCAAAATTTTTATCTTTCGCCTTATTCTACGTTTGTAGAAAAAACGACACTAACAATAGAAAAAAGGTATTTAATACATTAAAAGTTTTAATACAAAGAAATACAAACAACAAATACAAAGAAACAAAATGTTGACTATAGCTAACTTCAGGGTGTCGGTTTTTCATAACGGTGTGCGGGCGCATCGTAAAAATTGACTCTCATCATTTTTCCCAAACGCTCCAAAAGAAGTATAACTTCAAAAACGTAATTTCGAATTAACAACGTATTAATGTAGTGAAAAATAGTTGTGCAATAAAACAAGCTTGGTATAACACTTATATTATAAGGAACGCATTGCGGTCGGGTTATCTGGGATCTATTTAATTTACTCAGCGTGCATGAGCAAACTATGAAGTTTTTTTGATAGGCTCGAAATTTAAAATAATTGAAAATAAAGTATAATTAGGTGGGCCAGCTACAAAGACCCGGCGGGCTGCAGGTTGAGTATAGATGATCTAACATATTTTTAAACATTAACTTAAAAGAATTTCTTAGTTTTAGCAACCCCTAAGACATATCAATATCTCTCTATGAATTGATTGATACACTTTGAAGTTTAAACTTCTTTTCCCGCGTTGAGCGATTTTTGGAAAGAGAAACTTATGAGTTCGTGTCACCGGTGACCTCGACATGCTCGTGATGTATTGCGCTTGCGCCAGACTAGTAATGCGTAGTATAGCGGCCTGTGTACATGTAATATTGATACTCTGTGTTAAGCTTGTGCAGATCATATATTTGATTATTTAATAAATTGTATAAAAATGTATATACTTATTGTTCGGAGTGCTGATACATGAAAACACCAGTCTAATGTTAATAATATACAGGTTGTGAAATTTAAATATTTCAGACGATAATTGGTTTAAAATTTCAAAAAAGAACACTGCTATTGTATTGTGTTTTGTTTTAAGACACTGCTTAGTTTTCAATTTTGTCGGCATTCTTTATGACTGCCTCAACTTTCCTTTTATTCGTGTATATTTTATTAGCTCGGGTTTAGCTGAAATATGAACACTGTTTATATTTTATGTATTTTTAGGCTCCTTAGTTACTTTTAGTATTCCGTGTAACAAAGGTATACAAAAGATATAGAGATAAGGAAAAGTTCCACCGGAAATAATTACGGAGACACTTAATCAAGTCGTCGACAAAACAACGGAATTGTAAGCGTTAGATGTGATACCGGTTACTGTTATTTGTCATCACTAAAGCTTTTTTTTTATTCCGTCCTGAAGTCATACAACCTTTTTGTATTATTTGTAACTGTATAATAAATGACATATGCATTGAAATAATTATTTCTTATTGTACATATTTTTATTAATTTATATCGTATACTATCAAAAATACAACGTTTTAATCAGGCCATTTTTGTCGCAAGTCAGGCTATTTGAAAAGTGTGTTTTGAAAATTTATTATCAATTTATACATATGACCTAGATAATGACTATTCTAAAAAGGTCGAATAAGTACCACACGTATAACAAATTATGATCCCGGTAAAAATAGGAAATAAAAATATGGAAACGTAAATAAATAACCCAGCGGCAGATTCTGGGTTTGATTCTATTGGTACTAAAATCTCGGCAATGTCATTATTTAGTCTCGTCGGCCCATTCCGGGGTTACAGAAAATATTTTTTTAAATGATGAATGGATTTAGCTTTCAACAGGGTAGCGATCGGGACAGTGAGTGTTTTCGATTAAAAGGAAATATTTCCAATTTTATAAATAGGCAAGTAAATAATTGGAGTGGGGAAATAATTGTTCGGCAGAAATGTATGTAAATGATTTTTTTCCTTATTATTATAAAAATTAACCAGTGTTCATAAAAAAATATGATATAAATTATCAAAGTATTAAATAATTTAACAAATTTAAATTTTTACTTTTCAAATTTTACAAAATGTTGTGACATTGAGAATTTTGTTATTAGAGTTAATTGATTCGATTACTTGAATATTTCTTTATTGTGAACTGTTCTCATATTACAACAGAATTTCGGCTTCCATTTCAATATTGATGATATTTCTCTTTTCTCGGAAAATCGAACGAGTTGTTATTGCAGCTTGTTGTGTTTGGAAAACAAATGTTCGAGATGAACCGATTGCTACCTGCGCGATACATTCCATGCGCGTATTTCTGTTCGAGTCATTTGCATTTTTACAGACATTGCTTACAAATACCGTAATTCAATAAACATTTCATCGGTCCCGCCAACGACGATATTTATATTTCAAAAAGAAAATTGCATTATTTTGTACTAACATAAAACAATATAGTTTATAAAGTTTGTAAATGTTTTATATTCAAGGTATTATTGAGAAAGGAATTCAAATCCAGAATCTTAACTCGCCGATTGTCTTTTTATTATATTTTGGCGTACAGTACCGCGCGTTTGATTTGACATGTCGAGGAGAAGACCAAGAAAGTCGGCTCAGTTCGGCTTTGTGTCCGGCTATCTTTGTCTATCGCAGTTATTGTTCTGTGCGATAGAGAAAACGTTCAAAACCAAAGCAAACGGGTCTTAGCCGATCTTGTGCGTGATGCACACGTGCCGGATTAAATGCCGGATACTGTACAAGAAATTGATATCTCATGGCAAAGTTATATCTAAGGAATGCTTGTAATCTATACTAATATTATAAAGAGATAAAGTTTGTGAGTTTGTGACGTTGTAGGGGGTAATCGCTGGATCTACTAAACGATTGTGAAAATTCTTTTACCAATAGAAAGCCACGTTATTTGCGAGTATCATAGGCTATATATTAACTCGAAAAATGAAAAGGCTTTTTTTGTGGTAGCCGGATTTGCAAAGTAAGTAGGAGAAAAAAACGGTCGAACGAAAACGTTTCTTACGAACGCTGCCTTAATGATGAGAGATCTATTATTGAAATTTAGAGAAAAGGTGTAGAGCTTGATAATGCATACAAAAAAGTCAGCGACAGCATATGTCTAACTTCAAGGTTTTTTTTATTATCTGGGCGGGACAATGTCCGCCGTGCCCGCTAGTCTGCTATATTTATAAAGTGTGATATTTCTTACATTGACTGTTTATAATAAATATGAATGGTTTAAACTTTGGAATTATGATAAATAATGCAGATATATAACCATAAAAGCGACAGGTGGTATGATAATATTACGCGTGGCTTTAGCTAACACGTAGCCAGAGGGCAAGGGAGATTGGGAGCTACGAGTGTTTACTTCACAAATAGCGCCGTTCGAGTTCGCGGCAAATATCGCTCTAGGAGCAATCACCTATAATATCGACATGCTCCCATCAGTTACATCTGTGCATATTCTACACCCATTGGAATTAATCTAAATACTTTTAAAACCCAATTTTTGTGAGAAATGTTCATTACGAAAATAAATATACTGACAATAGTATTAATCGTTTAGAAGTATCCCTTATTATATTACTTTAATGAATTTATAACTTTACTTAAAATATATGAGTTTTGCCTGTAATCCTAACTAATATTGCTAATGTGAGTTTGTGTTTGTTACGCATTCACGTTTTATCGGAACCGGTTATCATGCAATATTAAATACACCTTGTCATGGTACGAAAAAGGATATTTTCATCCCGAAAAACAGTACTGTTTCCGAAAGCAAGGTTCAATCTACACTAACCCGAGTGAAGCCGCGAACAATAACTAATTAAATAACAATTCTATTATCTATAAACTTTATGTAAACTTTTTATACCGGAGATAGTTCCGAACGATTATGTGTCAAATCAAGTAAAGTGTAAACAATGCTTGTGTTGGTATTCCCGTTACCCGCATGTTACTCATCAGTATGTTGTGTTCAATTGTTCAGTCGAACGTATAGCAAACAAGACGCAAGTTGGAATTTTCTGTTGTCGGGCCTTCTATTGTTGTTTCCTTTTCTGTCTCAAACAAAGAACTCTTAACTTCGAAAGTGCAAACTTGTCCCTTACGTACGAAAGACATAAATAATAATTAAATTTTCCTAATAAATATTAACATGTTTCGTTTCGCCTTTTTGGTCGATAACGCGTACAATTAATTTAAAAATCATTAAATTAAATATACAAGTTAACTGTGTAAAACGAAATAATAAAATAGTAAATAATTCATGAATTCCAAAATTCGAAGTTGTAGGTATGATCTCGAAAGCAAAGAGGGGTAAATTATTCCAATCCTTTATTCGCATAATAAACACGTATGCAGAGCGCTTCGTGCGAACGAATTGTACATTATCTAAGTGGGAAGCCTTTACAGGTATTATTATCGGATGGATCAAAATGGAGACGATAAGGGGACTGGAATAGTCACTTTCTCTGTTAGTGCTCCCTTTAGGCGGAATGTACTGGTAGAGTTTAAATGAAATTGGGTATGTTCATAGCTTATATCCTGGAACGTACACGACATTTTTTATCTGCGTAAAAAAATAGTTCGCGCGTCTAAGATAGACGAAAAAGGTTGTGACAAAATTTAGCAGAAATAACTTCAAGCCGAAGAAAAATATTATAGCGCTTTATAATCCGTTTTACTGCGTAGTCTTCACATTTCCATGGTGATGAAGTCGTTAGTATCAATCAGATAGTAATAAATAAATATTTGAGTTTTTGGCGGGATCTCAGTCTGATGTATGGATTTTATATTTTATTCATATTCTTGTGTTTCTTAACTCTATATTTTGTAATATTGGTGGTGTTTTACGTAATATAGTTCGGTTATTGTGCACAAGTGAAGTGGATGGAAAATAATACCACGGAGCAATGACAAGGGAGCTACCATCTTGTTAGAATATTGAATTGATCACAAGACACTTTTAATATTATTACATACTCGACAATGGCTAGTAATCTAGACAATTGGTTGCTAAAAATAAAAGAAAAATATTTACTCTGAAGAGTGTAGGACATATTTTGATTATATTTATGTAAATAAAAATCAATTACCAAATGTATGTAATCACGTCACTTCTGAATGATTAAACCTCTTTAGGAAATTCTTTTTTGTCGTGTTTATAATTGTTAGGTTTATGAAAAGAAAAGTTTAAAAAAAGTTGAAAATTTGGATTAGTAATGAGTAAGAAGGCAGTAGGAGGGTCTTCAAAAATATTAAGAGTATTGACAGATTGATCTTCAGTGTTTTAGTTGCCATTTCATTTCATTGTAAAGGGAAAATTTGATCTAATTTATCTTTAGTATACCCGTTTGAAGCTCCGACGGATACCTAGTAAAATATAAATGATTTTAGTGTGTATTGTACAAAAAGAAGAGTAAAAGGAAAACCAATAAATATAGCTTTACCACTCGTCTTCCAACACCTGCCACATAATGAGTTTTTAGTTATTCCACGGTTCCATAAATATTTTCACCGTATTTACATCATTGCCTGTTATGATATTTTTACAATTCACTGTACAATATTACTGTAGCTATGTGAGAATATTTTTAATAATTATATATATCAAATATTTTATTATAAATGAACAGATCCTTTCAATATAATAATGATGCCTTAGAATTATTGAATGATATTGGTTTATTTTACTATTTTTACTTATATTATTATATTGCATTGGCGGCTTTTTCCACGGTTTCAAATTTTATTATATTTATTATTATTGTCATGTGCATATTAAAACAACAATGTCATATATTATTCATTAATATATACAATTCTTAGAACTATAGGAATATAATGAAAACAAAATCGATTCGATAATAATATTGCGATGCGCTTTAAGAATGTCGAGTGAAAGGCTTATTTTGATAATAAAGGATTACAATCAGTCGAAGTGATTCTTTTCTAATTAATTATCAGTATTTATACATTTTTAAAACAAACATAATCAATATAAAATTATGATTACAATAGTCAGTGCCTACTCTGTCCGGACGAATATTTAATTTCTCATAATCCTCATATTTCGATCATATTCTGGAGTAGTTTACGTATCGTAAAAACAGATTCAGAAGAATTTTACCTGCGTAACTCATGCCAGATGTTACCTTATAGAGGACACAGCCCGATATCTCAACATATATAAAATACGTCAAAGGTTGAGTCTAATCTGACCGTCTACGACATTTGGGACAGACATCTATTTGTAAAAGTAATCTGTATTCGATAACTATTTTCGATACTCGAAATAACTTGGTTTTCAAATGACATTAAATGTCACGGTGTTTTCTTCATCTACAAACCCTCGAGTATATTGTGATCCTAAGAATGTTTTTGTATGAGAATTATGTATACCAACAATTATTGTTCGTTGCAAATTATTATCCCATGGCATCTTTCATATTAGTTACAAATATCGATTATGTCATAATGTATACTATAATAAAACTGTAATAAGGCCAAATCTGTATATTAAATATTTTTTGAAATTTATAATCGGGGTAGGCTTTGTTATCGATATAGAAGCCAAAAATAACCCTTTTAAAAATTTTGTCTGTCTGTGTATGTCTGTCGCTGTGAACACGCATCACTTTGGATGTACTGAACCGATTTTGACGAAACTTGGCACAGTGATAACTAATATTACAAGATTACATCTAGGATACTTTTTGCCTCATAAAACGCAAGGGAGTCTCCAGGATAACGGACGAAAGTCAAAAAATTGTAGTTAATGAGATTCTTGACGTATTTTGGTAAATTTTCTTTGTGCTATATATAGCAGACAGATTAGCTAAAAACTTCAACTATATTTCTCGAAGCTACTTTAAAAAAAAAAAACAAAAAATATGATCGCTTGGTTCCAAACTGTCGACACCGTCGGACCATATAATGTCCAATACGTTATAACTGAGCTACGGCTACATGACACTTCTATGCGTAATTATCAACCACATATGAAAAATATATCACTTATATGTTGTTACATTTATTTTATTGTATAAAAAATGTTTGCTAAACAAAGGTGACAAGATTTTTTCCTAAAACATTCACCTAGATAATAGTTACATTACATTGTAGAAGATGAATCTCAATTAGAGTTCTATCAGTACGTGTGTTGTTTCGATATTTGATAAAATTCGTTTTCTAAATATTGTTGAGTCTTGAAGTAGTTGGGTTCAGGTTTGTGAATCTACGATTAAAATAATCAGTTGAGGTGTTTGCAATTACCATACTATGTTGTATTTATACTAATATTATAAAGAGAGGTAAAGTTTTGTTTTCGAGGAATCGTTGGTACTACTGATCCGATTTTAAAAATTCTTTCACTGTTAGAATGGTATATTATCCCAAGTTCAGTATCTCAGTGAAAAAGGTGGTTTATATGTCAAAAGTAAAATAAAACTGACAAAATTAAGATTGAATGCAGATTTCCGTATACTTTACAAATTATTATAAAACAAACAACTTAAACAAAATGGAAATTTAATGTAGATAGAGTTTAATTTTTAGAGTATGTTAAGCGATGAAGTTACAAGGGGTACTGGGAAGATATTTATCGGCAATATATGTAAGTTAGTTTTGATCTTAATTGGACACTTTAGGCAATGTTGCGAACAGGTTCTAGGCTTATTTTAAAAGATTGTTCACATACCAACTGGGTATATGTTCGAGTGAGTCCCTGGATAGTTTGGATTCACAATTGGAAGTGCTAGATGTCGCTGCAATCGGGTTTTAGGTTTTTTATGATTATTTGCGTTTAGAAATACAATCCAAAACCTGTAATAACCGATTTGGTGCAGACGAAGTTGCACGGGTCAGCTAGTTCGTTAATAAAATAAGTAGTACCATGTTTTATTTTGTTCTAAATAAAAAATAAAATGTTTATTTCTCATTTAATAATGCTAAAATGGGTCAGACACGTAACTCATTCACTCAACCAGCGGTTAAAACGAAAATAGCTCCACAATATATGTGCCAACAATTGCCAGCAGCCGACATTACGTGTCTAAATTAAATGACAATTAAGCTCTCGTATTTTAAAGATATACAGAGAACAGGTGCTCTTATAAGCTATATTAAAAATGAGTCTCGCGACGTGTTTATCTCTCGTAATTCCGTGCTAACCTAGTGTAAACGTGTAAACCTAATGTTTCCATTTAAATGTTCAGTACTTTTATATTTCCAATATCATTATATCTTAAAGTATGTGATTTTTTTTCTCGTAACATTGAATTTCTTTTGTGAGAATGTCTGTAAATTAGAAAACATCACCATGCAGTAACAAAATATGGCAGCATTAAGGATTAATGTATGCACACGAAGAAAAAGTCGCTGTGTAGGAAGAAATACCGCGCGCCGCCGACCTTTTTTTCTGTGACAATAAAAAATCACACAAGGTATATATTTCCATGTTGATATAAACAATCTTGATAAGAAGAAAATAATAACTAACGATTGTATATTGGTAGAACATTCATAATAGAATAAATCGCCAACAAATAGGATGATAAACGTATCATAATGAATCTCCTTCGTGAGTCATTATTCGCGATCAAATAGTTTATTTCTTCAGGTGTGTTTAGGTTTTCATGATCACGGCGTATAGATTCTCATTATTCTCTATGCGATAGTCGTTATCTTTGCTATGTACTTTAAATACCATCTTGTGAAGTGCACCAATTCTGCCAGAGTTGTACCGTTTTCTGTAGAACCGATTGTAGTTCCTCAGCGATTTCGCTCTGAGCACTGTAAATAAATGTAACGCAGATGTAGGACATGTTATGAAATGCAACGGAACTCGATAGTATTAGAAAAAAACCAATACATGTACTTAAACTACTTGAACGTACAAACTGTAACATGGACTGGGACGACGATTTCTTATTACTTTACTCTTTGACGACTTGACTGTTGTAAATCACAGTTTTTTTTTCTATTGTAGCACAACAAAATAACGACACTATATCTGGTGATAAATATAGGGGTATCCAAAAACAAAATATTATGACGGGTGGGATTTTTTACACCCGCCTGGCTAGCTACGACTCATAAGTTGAAAGTCTGTCATCAAGCAGCTATAAGTGTGTTCCGGCAATTCCATTTGAGAGCCATTCCCTCTCTAAGTTTAGCGTGTTTACCGTTACCATTGTTAAAAACTATATTGTATACAAAACCACATAGAGATGACCTACAATATATCAGCAATCCTCGTTGATATGTCAGCTTGCAAGCTTCTCGACAGCTGGACTTAGACTGGTTGACCCCTAAATGTTATAAAGGTGTGTTATTGTGATTGTTTTATTAACTGGTGCAAGCGCTCGCCAAAACAGACCGGTGAAGCTCCAAAGGCCAGAAGCGGTTAGTCAGGTCGAAAAATGAACAACCGATGCATAGCGGTCGCGACCCAGTCGAGTCCCAACGACGCTTGGTCACTGGATAAACATCGGTTGATCCTAAAACACGATTCACCTAAGCGTGCTACTATGACAGATGTTGAGTATGGTGTAACTTCGTTCATGGTGGTTACGACTGGACACAATTTCCATGTCCCACTACTCGGCTTGTAAGCGTTCTTCTGATGTTTTAAGCTTTTGATGTAGAATCGAATAGATAATTAAATTTCATTGTGGTTTTATTATATTCGACATACCTATCCAATCGGTATGTGTGAAACATTTCGTATTAGAATGAACTTCCTCAATTGAACTTACGTAATTAATGAAAGCCCCTACCTGAAACTGTTTAGTTTTGTTTATGTACTTCATTTTTTTTTCATTATTTATAAATCATCATCAGCCTGTAAGAGACCCACTGCAGGGCCACAGGCCTCTTCTCGAAGGAAGGTATGGGCATAATCACCACGCCAGCCCACGACGTATTGGTGATTTCAAACTGAGAAATCCACAGTTCCATATTTTTCCCACATACAGTAGTACTACAAGAACAACTCTCAGGTTCAGGTTTCCTCACGATGTTTTCCTTCACCGTCAGCGGATACTATTAACAATATATAAATGATACGTGAAAAGTAACACCGATTGTATTAAAATAAATTTCACTATTACGAACTGTAAAGTGTATTGTTTTGACAAAAAACCTTTACGAATTGTTTGTTCTTAACGCAGGCATATATTAAAAACATTATAAAACGTAAGAAATGCTTTTAATATAATGTTAGTAATGAGTAACCTCAACATTTATGCCATTTGAACTAAAGGATTATCCCATTCCGAAGGCTTTACTACTATATACTGATGAAGCTACCGTACGCTAATTAATGAGTTTCGAAACATGATAGTGTGTTGTATAATGTAGACCGTAATACTAAATTCAATTCAAATAACTGTTCCTTCGTAATTAATTGTTATGTTGTTAATGCCTTAGTTTGGAAATTGATTGTAACATATGATTTATATAAAAATTATATAAATACTAATCAATGCTGTTATATAGGGCTGATGAATTACGATTGTTTTGATATCTTTTCCTGTATAAGAAATCTTATGAATGTTATGTATGGGATCATTATATTATTGAATTTCAGTGTGGAGGTTTATTATACGTGGAGTCGATTTAATTTATAGTCTCTATTTACTACGCATATATCTATAAATATAAAATTGAAATAACTGTAGATTGTATCTTAAAATCGGTGAAACAGTTACAGAGGTTAATCAATAACGGCAAAAACTAGAAGACAGTATAAGATTAATCCAAATAAATCATGTATTTTCATGATACAACAAAAATAATATATAATCTAAAAAAATCATTTTAAATTAAGATCGATACAACTATTTCATTCCGTAACGAGATTTGGATTGTAATGTTTTGTATACTATTTCCAAGCCCATTAAATCATAAGTTACAACATATATTATCACAACATAGTATAAAATATATTCCTCTGTCACGTCTGTCTGTCTGTGTGTTCGTGAAAAAATTTAAAAACTACTGAACGCATTTACTTGCGGTTTACAGCAGTAGATAGATTGATTCACGGGAAAGATTTAGGTATATAATGTGTCAAGGTTTTTTTTATCAGGGCGGGATAACGTCCGCCGGGCCCGCTAGTTTATTATGTATAAATTAGAATCAAATGCAGAATGTAATATTTAAGCACGTCACTTCAGAACGGTGGATGATTTGTTTTTTTCTTGTATTTGTAATTATCAGAGTAAGATTGCATGTAGAAAAACGTTTCAAAAAACGTACGGAACAATGAATATTTTGGGTAAAAAAATATCCATACAGTAAGCGAATGAGACAAACCATATTGACAGAACTAAAGAATTCATTTTCAGTGGCCATTTTATTTCGTTACATGGTATTGTAAATGGAAGATATGATCTCATTTTCTTCTCAGGCGGGAGTTTAGTAAAGAATATGAACATGGCTTAGAAGCTTTAAGTTTTATGATATAAAGTTTATAAGGAATTTACTCGACTATAACGCACAAAGAATAAAACGGCTCGCTCACATGTATTTAGACGTTTCAAGAATCCTCAGGGAGCTTAGGCAGGGCCTTTGTGAGACTGATTCCTTTTTGTGTAATACAATTTAGCCTGTATCGACGTTAGGAGTGGTTATCGCGGACTGTATAAGCGTGCTATAAATTTGGATTACGTGTTTACGAGAAAACTACTCTTACTTTTATGTATAATAACTTGTTTTTTTTCTTAATATCTAATTAAATATTAACAAAAAGAGATCATTCTAAATACAATAGTATATTATTGACACAAACACAACAAAAGTCCTCATTAATTAACAATGTATTTTTTTAGCATCTCTATCCAGCTAATAAAAAAATAAAAATAATGGAAAATGCTATTTTAAATGTCTAATAGAATAGATGCATATCGTAATAGTCAACGGAACAAGAATTCTTCAATTGCTTATCTGAAATAACACCGTCGCTTTGAAATAATTTATAAAACCTAAATTGAAAGTAAAAGAGCCATAATCGCCGATTATTTTAATTACATTGATACATAGGTATGGTTAAGTTAATGTTTTACGAAGGAATTGAAAAAGGTTAGAAGTTTAGGCTCAATCCAAGGAGGATAAATTGATAAGTATTATTTAACTTTCTGTTTGAATGGGGAAACCTGCAAAACTCGAAAAATCAACGCACGCAAGTAGAGATAAGTTTTCAGTGTGAGCGTTGCGATTAGCGGTAGTGCGTGTGTGGGTGGTGACACCCTGTGGGCGCGACAGTGGTTTGAGCGGGGTGTATCGATCTCCGCGGGGCGCGTGCGCTGCGGCGGTAGGTGCGGGCGGATTCTCCAGACCTCGCTACGAGATTCGCTACCATCCGCGCAGTCCGCAGCCGGCCGCTACGGAACCCACTGCTCACGGCCGCGTGGTTCTCTTACTGCGGCATCGTGTCGCGTCTAACACGCGATAACATTCGAACAACCTCTAACCACAACCATCACAGGAATTGCTTTAGTGTCAAAACGCTTATAAACTTTATGTGTGTTTAAAACATTTCAATATTGCAGTTAGATAGATTACAGTTAGTGGAAAACTTTTTAAATATACTGAACGTAAATTCACTTTTGATAACTTTGATTAAAAAGTGTATAAAAGTATGAATGCGGCATAGTGGAATGTTTAAGTGTATATTTATTACTGTATAAAGTGCTTCAGTTTATAACTTAAAAAAAAAACTGTTGGAGTTCCTTAAGAGTTCACGGGTCGTTAACTTCGTGGAGAAGGGAATCGGAGAAAGAAGGCCGTCGCTTGCATCCGTTCATTGGAGTGATAAAATTTATGAGAAACGGTAAGGAACGTTAGTGATAAGGGTAGGGCGGATAATACGTGTGGGCACGTATTGGCGTTTGGGATTTGTAAATCATTCGGTCTGTCGAACAGTGAGGTACTACTTAATTACTATTACAAATCTCGTTGGTAAATCATTTAACCGTGGTAGTAATAAATCCTCACAACATAATTACAAGTTATAATTACATAATTTGTTAATTAAGGTTTTGCTGATATATTTCAAATTTACAATTGATTAAAATACACGTACAGTTAAATGAGTATTACTAACAGCAGTATTCAATTGTCATATTTTTCTATATATCATTTTATATACCTATAATTTTAAATATTTTTTTATGTCCTCTAGTTATGGTATCTATTACTGAAATAAAGAATTCGAGGTTTTCCGTATTACCTGGGCGTTTTGTAGGAAATAAAAAAGCTCGAATTAAAACTTTCGTCCCTATTTGTTAACGCAAACAAAACTTTTGGTGAACGTTGATCAAAACCAATAAATGTGTTTATGTTATGAATTCGATTAAAGAAAGAGAAAAATGCGTATATATCGTTCCTTTTACCATATGCTATGCTTTTAATTCATACATTCGAAATAAAGTTATATTATAATAAGGTTATATTTTTTTGCTAAGGCTAAGGCTAAGGCTAAGGCTTTGCTATCTATAAGTATACTAATGACTTCTCTTACGCAACAACTCGTTTGTTTCTCAACACATTCGTTAATCTGACATATTCATATGAGTTGGTACATTGCTACAGTCCTATATCAAATTTCTGCGAATACATTTCTATTCGCTATTCGAAAGGGTCTTCGAATTTAATCCGAGTTAGCGGAATGTGATGTTTTCTTTTGCATATGTTGTTTTTATTATTGCCTCAAATAATTTTACATGCAACTTTAACAAGACGAGTATTAGTCAAATGATGTGCATGTAACGATAGTTAATATTATTGTTGAGTACAGATATTAACCCACATGGCTGACTGTATTCAAAATGAAGACAACATTTTGTTCTGTTAACATGTTTAATAAATATGAGACATTGAGTTAAAAAATCTATCCAAGAACTTGTTCTTAGTTGAATAACTTCGAACAATAGAAAGCAGCAGCTGTAAATATGGAATACCTCATTACTTTTTATGTCTCTGAGAAATAAAAGGCAGGACGCCCCGAGGATCGTGAAGTTTTCATTAGATGAGCTCAGTATCAGTTTCAAGACGTTCTTATCTACAGAAAACCCGAGCATGTCCACGAAATAAATCGTACGATGACGCGTCGTGTTCAATTTCGCGTGAAAATTACGAGAATAGCTGGAACATTTTTAAATGTTTCACGGACAAATAGATAGCGAGACGAGGGTTTACTCTGATTCATATCACGTTCTAATCGACCTTAGCGTAGCTTAAATATTTCTCTAACTCTTTTGGGTGAATGCCTTTTTATAAACTCCTGGTTCATGATATACTTATTGTAATTAGTTCAATACGAAGCGTTTTCAATTAGCAGACCTACTTATGAATTGATGAGTGTATAAAATTTTAATATTTATCTATCTATCATTACGGTGTGTATAAAGAATGGAGAATACTTATATCACGTCGAGAAAATTTCGTTTATAATCCTTAAGACCGAATGAACTCTCCATGCATTCATACCGGGCTTGAGCAAGTGTTCCTTGTTTTCCCTACTTTTACGATTTGATCTGCAAAAGTCGGCGTTAGTCGGCTCCGACGCGGCGAGACGTTTATATCGACATACATTATTCGCATTGTTTATATTTTTTGTCATTCTTTCATCATTTACATGCTTCATGAGGGCAAACAGGCAAATCATTTTCAAAAGACATGTTCTCTTAATGATGGCCGTTCTTCGACGGTTTTGATTATATTCAAACATTTATTTTTCTAAACATTTGATGCAATTTAGAAGCTGCGGAGCTCTTTGAATACATTTTTTTATACTGAATCATTTTTAATTTACTAAATCTATTAAGTTAAATAATGAGAGAAGAGAAAAAGGGGGGGGGGGGGAAGCCGGGGGGGGGGCGAAAAAAAAAAAAGAGGAAAAAAAAAAATTTTTTGGGGGGGGGAGGGGGGGGGGAAAAAAAAAACCCAAAAATAAAAAAAAAAAACAACACCAAAGAAAAAAAAAAAACACCCCATAAGTTTAGTTTAGTATATGTTATTAGTTAAGTGTTTGTTAAGTTGTATGTTATTTCGTTACAACATGAGCAATTTTTTACTTACATCAAGATATATACGAGGTTAATTTATGCGGTTCATTACGCGAATACGTTCACCTTTCGGGTATTTCAAGCTCATCCATTTCAGTGCGAATTTCTCGTGAGGTTACGGCGAGTTATTTTATTCAATTAGTGAAGCGAGCCGTAAGAAGGTGTTAAAGAGTGAATTGGCAAAAGGAGCGAATGAATGGAATATGTGAACAGGTCGGTGAGTCGCGTCGTTCCGATCAATGTTGAATAATGAATGGGCGAGGAGAGATAACACTGAGAGTGGTCAACCACAATCGCTGAGGCTGTTTTAGGATGAAAACTACAATTAAAATGCATTATGTGAATGTGAAAAATTGAGTATTCTATTATTATATTTTAAGCGATAACGTTAAGAAAATGTAATCCACTTTATTGCATCACCGTTTCTTAATATTTATGTCATTATTAGACTTGTTTTATGAAACCCTGTACACAACGCAAGTCTACTTGGCAGCTAATGTGCTTCATCATTACATAGTACTAGCCTCTGTCCGCGACTTCGTCCACGTGAAATAGTTACTTTGGGCTAACGCTAACACGCAGCGGAAACTCTCAAAAGAAAAAAAACCCCGATTTTGATACATTCTTCATTGATGCTCCGCTCCTATTGGTCTTAGCGTGATGATATATAGCCTATAACCTTTCTCGATACATGAGCTATATAATACTGGAAGAATTTTTCAAATCGGACTAGTAGTTCCTGAGTTTACCCCCTACAACGTCACAAACTTTATCTTTTTATAATATTAGTATAGACAAAACAAACCCTACCGCGTCTGTCTGTTCGCGATAAACTCAAAAACTACTGAACGGATTTTCATGCGGTTTTCACCAGTGAATAAAGTGATTCATGAGGAACGTTTTGGTATATAATGTGTCAAGATTTTTTTAAAGTAGATTGTTTCATAACTAGTGCGGGACAACGTCTGCCGGGCCCGCTAGTTTATGTATAAATAAATATACATATTATAAATTCCCTTTAGTAAATGTTAAGAAAATAGAAGCACAATTAATATACAAGGAAAACATTGTAACTTTCGCCGTTAATTATGTCAATACGATTGTAACGTTTGTTCGGGATTTAGGCTTTCCGGCTTCATCCGTATTCCGGACCATCCGTATCAATACGATGCTCTCGTGAGGTTTCCCTGTGTTATTTTATTATGCTCGCGTTTCGAGTTATTAGAAGGCTTTAAGTATAAACATATTTAAAAAAGATACTTTAATATTAAATACGTGCTTAAAAAGTATCTCGATGGCTTCGATAACTTTAGTCTATTGCCTGCTGCTAAATATACCACTAATGCTTAGTGGCCCTGTATTATGCGTTAAGTGAAATGATTTACTTATGAAATTTATTCCTTTGTTACTAGTGTAGACATTGATTTTTTTTAAAATGAGGAAATTGTTGCCTCTCTAGGGAGTAATCTCTATAACCACAGATCCGAATTTCATAAAAACGCAGAGTGTGTCGTAAAGACTGTTTTAATAAAATAAAAAACAATAAAAAGCCAACGTCACGCGGTGTTTCCAGACGGTCACCCATCCAAGTACTGTCCGCCCTCGACGTTGCTTAACTTCGGCGATCTGATGAGAATCTGTGTTTCTAGCACTTTACCCAACAAAGTGTTTACTCCCGTCACTTTCCGTCACATAAAAAGATTACGGATCAATCAAATATTTAAAGCCCTCCCGTACCAAGTTTCACTTTCAATCTTTTAATAATAGGACGTTTGATTTTTTTTTTCTCAAACTGACTACGCTATTGACCTAGCAAGGTCTTAACAGCTTCACCGGACTACTAAGGCGAGCGCTTAAGGCACTCAGCCGATTTTTGTTTGGGCAACCAGCTCAAGGGTGGACGGCACACCTCGGCTTGGCTGTTGCCTGTTTCATGCAATACGCGACCTATCTGAGCTAACCTAAGTTAAGCTAAACTATTCATACATATATGAGTTGTTGAAACATATATGTGTACCAGGCATACTTATCTCAACAACTCATATGTGTATTTCGTATCGGAAAATTTCAAAACTATTTCAGTTCGAAAAGGGAAAAAAAAGTAAAACCCTTCCACTTTCATGTGTAAGCGTGTATGCGTGCACGTATGTGGAGGTGATATGTGTAGTGTTGTTGCAGTGATGTAAATTTTTTGATTATTTATGTATCATAAATCCTATTTATATTCTTACTAGCTTTTGCCCATGGCTTCGTACGCATTAACCTATTCTTCGGTACACCTATATGCTTTTCTGTCCGCCTGGTAACGTGTATGCAAAACTTTCATCATTTGAATAGTTAAGACGTGAAAGTGCAACTAAAACACAGTCACATTTATAATATTAGTTAACATCGAATTTTAATACGAGAATGGAGTCGTGTGTACTTGCTACTTAATTACTATAACTAATCCTGACGTCAGTACACAATATAGTATCCAATGATATTCATGTCAAAGTTGTACAACTTTTATGTAGTAGGAACGTTTGTATAACCCATGCTTTATAACGAAACTTCTTACGAATATGCAAAACAAATTTTCGTATTCACAGCCAATAAATATGACTCTTCAAATAAACATGACTTGGATAAAGTTTTCACACGGTGTGTACGCAAATTACTCGTGCAACGTGGGGACGCGGACGGGTGAGTGCGGTCCGGGACGGGTAACAAATTACCGAAGGCTTTGCTTGACGCGTACCTACCTACTTTGCCCTCACACACCTGGAAATATATATACTGTTCACATTGTTCCATTAAGTATAAAAGTACTTTACAGTATGAAGAGTATGAATTTGTTTATTTAATTTAACAGGTAAACCTGCTTAAGTTTGCAGATACAATGAAAAGTAGCATTTAGAATTTTAGTCGAGTCATATGCATATTTATAATTTATAAATATAACCGTATACATTCGTATGCTTGGTTTGCAGATAAACATACCTACATATAAAACTATGTATTTAAATTATTCTAATATATCGCATTATTAAATTCGGTGACACCATATAGTTGATAACAAATAATATTATCATGAGTATACAGTCTTTTGATCTGAAACTTGTTATGGGGTGGTTTTGAAATTCTGATCCACAATCTTTTTGTGTGACGAAAAATGGTAGGGGTCAACACTGTGTCGGATAGAGTGGGAGCAGTATCTCGCCTGCCTTCGAGTATTGAAGAACATTGAGATATACGCTCTTCTAGCTTTCTGTTTTAAAGTGTCTCTCGCGTGTGTACTACACACAATTGTTTTCTAAATATAAATACAGATATTACATCAAATTCTGGACTCGGATATATATACAAATTATTTGAAATACAGTGTAAGCTCTTTATGACGTCGTTCGTTATAACGAAAAACTTTGTATAAAGTAGAAAATAGTTTATTTTGGTTGGTTTTAAACCATTTATTTGTTCTTTTCAGTCCGTATAACGAAAAAAAATGCTCGGTCCCTTGAAATTCGTTCTAAAGAGTTTTCACTGTATATATAGCTATTGTAATATATTTTATCTTTCTTAATATGATTTTGAAACTATTACGAAAGGTTATAACATTACATTAATAATAAGTAATATTATAAATCGATTTTTTTTATGACACTCGTTGATTACGTATTATATATGGCTACAACATATTCCATGAAGTAGCCTAGATGTTCAATGGTTAACAATTTTCAAATAAATTAAAAGAACTCTACAAATAAATATGAGTTGGAAATACATCCTTGAAATGGATCCGCAAATTACCACAGTAAAGTGGGGACGTAGCAAGGTGGTCCGGGTAGGAAGGGTAACAAATTACTAAAGGCTTTGTGTGACGTGTGCGTGCCTACTTCACTGTCGCATACCTTGAAATATATGCTCTTGACAACCATTTTCCGATTCTCTAATTATTTCCAGGGGAATGGAACTTATGCAGTTATTTAAAATGTTTAGTGATATATATTCTTTTGAGTTTTACTATAAGTATATGAGATATTGGCATATTTCATTAAGGCATCGGTTTTTATTATCATTAATTTAATCATATTCGTAGCTCTCACACGTATCGTTTATTTTAATACCTAGGTTCGTGGTAAAGTTTAAGTATTTATCGTATATTTTTCTGATTTAAATTCGATATTAGTTTTTTTACGCGGATGACGTCAGATTGGCATTATTACATAAAATGTTGTTCGATTCATATTTATTAAGTTAGGTTGGAGAAATATTGAAAACTCATTAAAATAAAAAAAATGATAAGAAACCTGAAAAACTTTCATTTCTTACGAAAAGTTCTTCTTGTGGTTACACTTTTACAAATTGATTTTTATATCATAATTCATTCAGTATCAATTCATAATTAAATATTAATTTTTGTTCAGAGAACGTTTTAAAAATTGGAAAAATAAAAAAAAATCATTTGCAAAGTGTACTTCAAGTTTAGAACTGTAATATATCATAATATCTCACTAATAAAAATAAAAGTTAAAGCGGTTTTTACTTTATGTGTCAATCCTTGTATCATTATCATCATTACATAGTATAAAACAAAGTCCCCTGCCGCGTCTATCTGTCTGTCTGTTCGCGATAAACTCAAAAACTACTGAACGGATTTTCTTGTGGGTTTCACCTGTCGATAAAGTGATTAATGAGGAAGGTTTTGGTATATAATTTGTTTGATGATTTTTTACAATCAGGGCCGGACAACGTCTGCTGGGCCCGCTAGTTATTATAAAAATAAATATTGTCCTTATAAAATATTAAGTACTGGCGGGCCCGGCAGACGCTGTCCTGCCCTAAAAATAAAAAAAATCCTGAAATCAGATCGCAACGCCACCTACAGGTTCCAATCTATACTAATATTATGAAGAGGTAAAGTTTGTAAAGTTGTAGGGGGTATTTCTCAGGAACTACTGGTTCGAGTAAAAAAATTCTTTCAGTGTTAGAGAGCTCATTTATCGAGGAAGGCTATTATAGGAAATATGCCATCACGCTAAGATTAATAGGAGCGGGACAAGAATGAAGAATGTTTAAAAATCGTTTTTTTTTCTTTTGAGAGCTTCCGCTACATGTTAGTTAGCCTGAGTAACTATTCCACGCGGAAGAAGTCGCGGGCAGAAGTTAGTTATGAATATAAACTGTCCAGTGATCGTCCCACCCATTCAAACACACAAAAAAAAAATCATCAAATTAGTCCAGTCAATTAAGGAGGAGTATAGTTACATACGCATGTACAAAATAATTATTTACATATGTATATAACGATAAGGCAACAAAGTAACAGTTGTAATATTATAATTATTGCAAATTCTTTAAGAGTCCTTCAATTTAATTAATATTTACTATACCCTTGATACATTTAAATATGAAGTCACTGATAGGTGGTCGTTTAAAGTGGTCCTTGATAAAGTGCTTATATATTATAAAATATATATAATTTGTGATTTATGTCATTAAGGCCAAAGAAACCCGATAAGCTATGAAATACGTAAATACAGACAAATAATACGAAATTAACAAAAGGAACGGTATAAATGAAATCCTGGGCTTTTTTTTACTTGGCTGTATTTATGTGGCTTCTAACGTTTCCGATGTTTTACATTGGTCATAATAAAGCTTCGACCGGGATCCGAATACCTTAAAATTGTGTCCATAAAGATAAGAATTTTTGCGACTTCGTTTTGGTAGTCTCGGGTTCCCTAAAAATTTATGATCACATTTCACGACTTCGTAGAAGTTCTGCTCCTTTTTTTTTTGCTAAACGGAAAAATGATATCGGTCCGGTCTGTTACGACGAAGCTTAATAAACGTTTATAAAAGAGTGAAACGGGAAAGTTTTTAAAAACAGAATATTAATTCTATTAATTTGTAAGTTCTGTAGTAAAAATATAAACTGTCGATTTTTATCGTTCATTATTGTTCATATATGTCAAATACAAATTACACAATTGATAAGTAAACGTTATGATAGTTTCAAACTCGATACTAATAATTATATTTTATCTGTGTACTAGCTGTTCCCGCGACTTCGCCCGGGTGGAATAGTTACTTTGGATTTGGGCTAACGCTAACACGCAGCAAGATCTCTCAAAAGAAAAAAAAAACGATTTTGAAACATTCTTTATTGGTGCTCCGCTCCTATTAGTCTTAGCTATCTAACACCGAAAGAAGTTCTTTAGATTAACGCGTTCGATCAAACAAACAAACCCTCTAGCTTCATAATATTAGTACAGATTTGCTGTCAGTGTGAGAAATAAATGACTGGGACTGGGTTTTTGGCGGAATCTTAGTCTGTCACGTAGTGATTTTTATATTTTATTCACATTATTGTATTATTTGACTCTATATTTTGTAATATTGGTGACATTTTGCGTAATATAGTTTGGTTATTGTGCCTACGGGCCAAGAATTTTGAGATGCAACAAAAACTCCCATTAAAGTTCCAGCAAGGAGGACACCATTTTCTTGGTAAATTGAAAGTATCACAAGAAACTTGTAATATTATTACCTACTCGACAATGGCAGTAATAATCGAGAAGATTAGTTGCCAAAAATAAAACTAAATAAATACTGAGACATAATAGGTTCTGTAAGAACATTCTATACTCTTTGTGACGCTGGAAACAACTCATTGCCATCTCACAATTCTCACCATTGGCTTAAGTAGTTGCCACTCTTGTTGTTCTAACTAAAAGACACCAAACGAATCAAGGTTACATTCATAGAATAAAGTTTGGCAAGAGTTATTAGCAATGCCGTTAAAACTTTAGGTACAGTTATATCCTCAGAACTATATCTTAGATTGAATATATGTTATTTCATTTAGTTTATATAATAGTCATTTATGGAATTTAATTTAGTAAAATTGAATCGAAAGTATTAAAGATAATCACGAATTAACAGGTAAGAAAATAATGCAAATCACCTGAGGTAAAAACAAATTGATCAACATACGAAAAAAAACAAAAGTGAATATAAACTGGGAAAGTCATCTGTAATAGATTGCACTTACGATATGGTTCATTGTTGCATTTTTCATTTGTTACTTAGCGCTCATATAAAACTGATCTTTAGAACACATTTTCTAAATTAAATTTATAACAATACAGTAAAATTACTTAGCTACGATCTCGAGGTTTGTTAATCTTGCAAACTTACTGGATGTAGGTCTTCGTTTGAATGGTAGTGAGCCACCAATCTTTAACCTTAATACTCTAGTGAAGTCTAATTAGAATGCTACTTTTAACTACGTTGTCGTAGCGTAGTACTATAAACTTTTAGCGTAGCAACCGTAAGCCCGCGAAAATGTACTATTAGTAAATTAACAGATATATACGTAGAAAACTTTAGCAAAAAACGATAGAAAACTGCCTTCGTTATACGCTGTAATAATATCAAATTTTAGAGGCAGTGGTTCCGGTAACTGGCCCCTGAAAAGGGACGGGTCTCTAATTACTATGAATAATGGATACATACAAAACAGGGACAATGTTTACTCATAAGGGACGACGTTACAGTTATTCTTTTGCTATTTTTGGATAAGCTGTTTTATTATTTACCTGTATATAATAATTTGTGTGTTAGGTGTGGTTGTCGTATTTATACGAAGATATTTTTAAATCCAGTTGTGTTAGAATTTAAAGTTATAAGTAGTGTGGCTCTTCTTCACATTCTTGGTTTAGGTTTAACCTCAGGATAAAAAACAAAAAGGCCTTGATATGGTTTCAAATGCTGTGGAATAATCTTTTCAGGTGCGACACTGTACAGTCAGAAATATACTTTTGTTACTAATTGTTAATATCATCTATACGCAAATAGACAAAGGAAGAACAGTTTAGTACTCTTTTCTCTTGTCTGTTAACCGATGTTTTTTAATGAAGTGAAACTTCTAATGCGACTTCCAACAAGGTTGCGTTAAACGTTTAACTCTACCATGGAGGGGATATGAAAGCACTGTTGCGTTTAACGTTCAACGCTCCTGGGGAGGGGGAATAGAAAGAGACAGAGTGAGAAAATTAATCAAACATTTCGTATCTTTAGTTATCATAATCCCATTGTAAATGTTATAGATTTGGATATATCTCCACTCGAAAATGATAATTAAAAGATGCGATCAGTGAATTGTAAGCAATGTTAATAAAGTTTGTCTTAAAGAAACAATATGATTTCACTAAAAGTCAATTTCTACCCCTTCCTATTTTCATTTCCACGTTACGAAGTTTCACTTCTTTCGCGCGGAGGGACTCCACGCACTATTTTTTTCTTTATTTATTTAGTAGCTATTGACAAACTATCCAAAACTCGATATATCCAATGGAGTTTTTAAAGAGTACATTTTTTTTGTCCAGTACAAAGGAGGGTTTTTACAACACTAACTTAAAATTAATACAATCCTTCGTCGATTATTTATGCAGCCCGAATGACCACACAGTTATGCCGACGTAGTAATTCCGTATTTAGTTTGACCCGTATGACTATAATTTCTTGGCCTGTGCCGGTCTACATTACTAGCTTTATTGTTGTTAATAAAACTATTTTGGAAGAAATATCCACATCGTCGCCATGTCGATTTTTTTATTGATAAGTTTCTATTCATCAGAATTCACGATTCTTACACTACAGCCTACAAATTGCACACTGTTTGGCTACAAAACCTGAATAAAATTGAAACTTAAAAAAATTGAATTATGCCCGAATTTCGTCCACCGGTGGTCGAACCTAGTAATAATAATCATTTAAATACTATTGTGTGTATGAGTGCATTTGTAATGTTTGAAAAACGTTTTTTAATTTAATAATTTTGAATTTTATCTCTTTTTCGGAATGACTTTAATATATTAATAAAAAAAAGAGTAAGAAAAAAAGAATTAATAGGAGAGAGGATATTAAGGAAGAGAAAGAAAAAAAGGGGATGGGTGTTTAGGGAATATTTTAAAAAAAAAAAAAAAAAAAAGAGTATAGGGGAAAAAAAAAAAAAAAAAAAAAAAAAAAAAAAAAAAAAAAAAAAAAAAAAAAGGGAGGAGGGAAGGGGGGGGGAGGGAAAAAATAAAGAAGGGGGGAATTTATAAAGAAAGAAAAAAAGGGGGGGAGGAGGAGGAAAAGGGGAAAGGAGGAGTCAAGGACAATATACCTTTAAAGTTAAAATGTCTATTTCGTACAAAATTAAAAATATAATGATTTCATAAAAAAAGTGTTCATATGTCGTAAAATGAAGACGGGGATAGGAGACTTATACTGTAGACTGCACAGTACGCTGAATTGATTCTTGAATTTTGTACAAAACCCAACTCCGCTTAAATTTGAATGATAATAAATCACACTCGTGCTAGAACAAACATAATTATACATGGATTTATATTTTGTATATAAATAGTTATATTTAAGTAATGTTTATGTATACAAGGATTAGTGAATTTTTCCAAAGTAAATCGATTTTTAATGACATTTTACGATTTCGATGTACGTTTACTACTAAATAATTTACTTTAAAAATGTCTCTTCACATACACGAGCGTGGTGGTGACATATACATCTTGTCGTATATCTTATCATGATTACATAGTATAAAACAAAGTCCCCTACCGCGTCTGTCTGTTCGCGATAAACTCAAAAACTACCGACCGGATTTTCATGCTGTTTTCACCGGTGGATAGAGTGATTAATGAGGAACGTTTTAGTATATAACTTGTCAAGGATTTTGTCATAATCAGGGCGGGACAACGCCTGCCGGGCCCGCTAGTATATAAATAAAATGATAGAGGTCTGCTATTGTACACGCATTACACAATAACTATTGGATATAGTTCAGCGATGTGTGAAGTGGGGCAAATGGTATAGTGCGTACGCGCAGGGCTGCGCAATGCCAGTCGACGCTTACGTTTTGCTTTGTAGCTAACCAAGCATAGAAAACATTGGATATACTAATAAGATTATCAATACATTGCCGTTCCAATAGTAATTGGGTTGTAGTTAATTTCAAGACTCGATATAAACGACTCAGAGTAATATTTTAAATTATATTTTAAATAATAAATGAAATGGTAAGGGCAAAACTTTCATTTGATCAGAATAATATGGACTAATTGGTAAAATAAACAGAAAAAACATATCACAAACATTCTAACCTGAAAAATGTTTATCTTCTCCCGGTTAAATATCAATTAAATGAAACTGGTTAATGTTAGTTACATTATGAGTATACCTTTTCAGTATTGGTATTCGCTGAGCACGGTACATAAAATATTCAACAGATTCCGCTCGTTGAGTTAAAGTATTATTATTATTGTGGCTACAATCCGCATTATTCTCGTGAGAGAACAAAGAGCATAATACTTTAGAATACTGGCGGTGGACAATAAAATTTTTGGAATGATGACTATTACCTGTGGTGTTTAATACTCAGGGTTACAAATCTTTTTTAACATATTTTAATGGTATTGAATGCCTAGGTAGATGAAAGTAGAAATTTATATTCAGATATGGATTAGCATTGAAAAGTAACTCATCCAGAAATATATAAATATTGTTCGTATAGTATCGTTGATATTTTTTATTTTTATCAATATCGGATTATACTTCCTGGATATCATATATATTAATACGTGAAGCCAAAACTTTGTATCCCTTTTTAAGAAAATTGCGTGAATGGATGAATGTGAAATTTGGCATAGTTAAAGTTTATATGGAGGAGAAGTGCAGAAAGCTATTTATTTTATATAAAATGCATTATAAGTACATTAAATTAATTAAAATATGCATTACTCACATTACTGCTCAAATTTTACACAACATATACACACATGTAAATAAAAAAAACATTTTGACATCCGTCAATAACGGACTTCAAAAAAGTAATAATAATATTCGTCCAATAGGACAGGCGAAGGAATTAATCCATACTGCCAAACTTCAAAAAAGGTTGCTATGCTTGACTGTATGTATTTTTTTACTCTTACGTTCCAATTACCCTTTTTCATTCTACATTCAACAATGATATTATAACATATCTTATATATTAACACGTGAAGCCAAAACTTTGCACCCCTTTTTAAGGGAATTGCGCGAACGGATGAACTTGAAATTTGGCATAGTTAAAGTTTATATGGCAGACAAGTGCACAAAGCTATTTTTTTATATAAAATGCATTACAGCCATATTAAATTAATTAAAATATACATTACTCACTCTACTGCTTGAATTTTACACAACATATATGTAAATGAAAAAGACGTTTCGAACATCCTTCAACCTTCTTACGTTCCAATTACCTTTTAAATATTTTTAACATGACTGACGTTGTATGCCTTACCATATGCCCTTTGAAATCAACTGGTCAAATTGTAGGTTAATTTTAGAATAATATAATATGTAAATTCATAATATATATTAATATTAATTGATAAATAATTTATCCTTAGTAAATTTATGGAACTACTGAAATAATTATTATTCTCTTTGGTTTTATTGAATGTCAAAATTTTTATGTGACAGACTGCTTTCACTTCATGTCACTTTGCTTCATGTTGCCATAAGAGTAAAGCAATATTTCCAAACTCAATGTCAATATTTTAAAGTTTAGTATTTCTTTATGGTGTACTCAAATGATGATTCAATAAAAAATGAGCGAAAAATATTATGTAAAATCAAAATAAGAAACATTGTTTGGTCATGAAAGAAATCCATGACTTATATCTCCGCGGTTACAATGATGCAGTTCAACTTGATGTAGCAATTATATTTAGTACAGTTGATGATGAATTTATGAACAAAAATGAATTCATTTTCAAAAGTTAATGGTAGTATTATAAACATCTTTGTTTTGGATTCATAATTTGATTCTATTATGTATCCATTACTTTTCCGAATGATGATACTGGGCATATCACTATTCCTCATAATGTATAGACTATATTTAATTCAATATCACTCAGAAATACCACGCGCCCATGGTGTCGTAAAATTAATTGAAAATTGTGTCATGAGGGGGTCCGATAAATTTATTTTATTTTCGTAAAGTTATGTTTACTTAGTATTTAAGAGCCTTACCACCTTATGTAACCGCCTGTTTTTTGTTTCAAATGTATAATTAATTTCAATTTTCATTTAGACATCGATTTTTTTTAATGTTTATATAATTGAAAAAAAGTGGCAAATAACTGAGTAAGCATGATGAAAGCCTTTGATTATAGAGGTTATAATACCCTTTGATAAAAGAACCCTAATAAAGTTCAAACTTTAAAAATTCAATGAACTATGGTGAATGTCGACCACTGGGCGCCCACTAGTAAAATGAAATATGTAAACAAATTGAAAGCAAAAATATGCTTTCCTCTCATAAATTTCGTGTACTGTCTATATAATTTAAAATTAAACTGTATTATCTTATTTTTATACAATGTTACGCTATTTTATATTAATTTATGTATATTTATCAAGTTTATAGAACTTGTTAATAATACACGGAATAACAACTTCGTTGACAACCTTTGGGAACAATATAATTTGTTACATCGTGGCAACCCGCTTTCATTATAGTATAGTCCAAGGTTGTAAGAAGTATTTCTTAATATAAACTTTAATAATTAAATTTTACTTGTTACTACAAAAATTACATTTAAACTGTATCACACAAATTTGTAGTAAACTTTGATGGATGGAAGCCCTCTTGTGAGCCTATAATTGTTACAAACTAGCGGGCCCGTCGGACGTTGTCCTGCTCTGATTAAAAAAAACCTGGACGAATTATATACCAAAACGTTCCTCATGAATCACATTATCCACTGGTGAAAACCGCATGAAAATCCGTTCAGTAGTTTTTGAGTTTGTCGCGAACAGACAGACAGACAGACGCTGTAGGGGACTTTGTTTTATACTATGTAATGATTTACATTTTGTAATACTTTATGATAGGCAGTAGTATATGATACAGTATAATAGTAACACTATCAGCCAACTTAAATAAAAATCTCATGTTAGATACTTCCCTTGGGAAAATCTATAGTATAAAACTTTATGCTAGCCCTTTAGTTATCTATACTATTATTATAAAGAGGTAAAGTTTGTGAATTTGTAACGTTGTAGGTGGTAATCTCAGGAATTACTAGTCCGATTTGAAAAATTCTTTCAGTGTTACATAACTCATTTATCGAGGAAGGTTATAGGCTATATATATCATCACTTTAAGACCAATAGGAGCGATGCCCCAATGAAGAATGTTTCCAAATCGGGGTTTCTTTTCCTCTTGAGTGCTTCAGCTGCGTGTTAGCGTTAGCCCAAAGTAACTATTCCACGTGGACGAAGTCGCGGGCAGAGGCTAGTTATAATTTTATTGGCGCTAAGGATAATTTATTTCAAAAATTACCATAATATTTAGATATTTTGTTTAGTCTTTGAAGTGAAATTCTGATCCGCAACCTTTTTATGTACAGTGTTGGGTAGAGTAGGTGTAGTGACTTGCTTGCCTTAGGGTATTGGAAAACAGTGAGACATACGCTCTTTTCGCTTTCTTTTTGAAAGTTTCACTTCTACCGCTGAACTACGCGCATGGTTTTTTATAACACGGCAAAGTAACGGCACTGCACTTGATGGCAAATATAGTGCAATGTAAAAACTGAGATCATCGTTGAGAGATCTAAAATCAATCGCTGGTCGCCTCTGTCATGCCGGCCTGCAAGGCTGTTACCAACTGGCGGTGATAGTTCAAGTCCGTCTGGCCACCTTTAAGTTGAAAATCTGTTACCAGGCGACTATAGGTGTGTTCAGGCAGTTACACTCAAGAACAAGTCCCTCTGGGTTTAGCGTGTTTACCATCTTGGAGAACATTGTCATTTACCATCAGACGAGGTTGTAGACAAACGATAATACCTATAAAGTATAAAAAGTACGCTGGACGATCCTGACACGTTATAAATTAAAAGTGAGTCACTGTGACTTGTTTCTGACCGTCTACATGGAAGTAGTGATGCAGTTAGGTACACACCCTATCGTTTATCTCTATTGGATATACACTAGCTCTTTGCTAGATGCGACACGTCTAGCGAATGTTACATTTGATGTGTGGTAGTCACAATCCAGTGAGACACAATTACTATGTCCTTCTACCTGAAAGATATTTAAAGACTAAAGAATAATTGCATAGTCTTCAATTTCGAAGTGATAACTTAAATTATAGTTAATCACCGATTGCAGAGACTTCTACAGTTTTTTATATCATAAGGCTATATCAGCAGGTAGGTAAGGTGTGCGCGAATATTGAACAAGAATCGTTTATGACACTATAAAGTAACCTTTCTTTCCAGCAGCGTCCGTATCTTCTTTATGGGCCGTTTTCGTTGATCGAATCCATCAGTTTTTTATTTTACCTGTTTATTATATATGATAATGAAAATATTTTAATTCATTACTTCATATATTAGGGAATAAAAAATTCAAAACCATAATTGTGATAGTTAAATCTACTTTTTTAACTGACTAACGCGATTAGTCTGACGAGCCTTCACTGCTTCATCGGACTAAAGTTTATCGTTAATGTTTCTTATCTGTGTGTTGTCATAAAATAAGAGAGTTTTATTATGGACAATTATAATTGTATAAGATGGAAGTTATTTAGAAAGCCACTACATGAAGCTACAATACCTTGTTTTAGGGGTTCAAACCGAACTGAATGCAAATAAAACTATCAAAATGAAATGAGAAGCAAAACATCATGATCCAACGATACAGGGAAGGAGGAACATCAATTTTATGTATAAATCTATCACCATCTAGTTAAAAATCTGTTTCACCAGTTGTCATTTCTGTGCTAAGTGCATTGTTACGAGTATTATTATTTAGTTTGTTATAATATTTTTGGTTCACTACTAATTTAACATCAGGATATACCTGTAACCTATTATATATATATATATATATATATATATATATACCTATATTTATACAAAATAAAGAACGATAATGTAATAAGTATTATTTTCATACAAACCTATTTTAAATATATCGAACTTGCGAAGTTTCCATTTTTTTATATATGTATTTTATAAAATAGAGGGTAATAGATATCTCTTAGAACAATATTTCGATTGGGTATTGCTATTCTTTTCAAATTATAACAATCAGATTTTCATTACCTAAAGAGTAATAGTAGGATTTCCCCGAATGTAAAAGTAATGTAAATATATGACTTGTTTAAAATTACAGACGTATATTATAGCGTTAAGTAGGGGCATAATACAAAGCCAACACATAAACATTATTCCTAACATACGAGGCATTTGTGCGTTATTTTAACGTGGCTTATTCTTGCTGCCTCACGTTCTAGTGATATTAAATGATATATGTGATTGGTATATACGTAGCGAACATGTTTGGCATATAAAAATAATACGTTTCATTTTCTTGTAAGATTATCATTACTATTATTGTTGTCTCTCGTGTTCTGGAAATGCGTGTCAACATATTTATCGAAAATTATAATATATAGCAACATTTATTTTCCTTATTTGAGATATGTAGTCTGTCAAAGATATGCAAAGATTTCTTACCATGTAGGCTTAACGGCGACGAAAGTTTAAAATACCTTTCGAATGATATAATTCTAATTATGCTCATTTTTAAATAAACTCTGTAAAGTGTACTGAAGTTTGCATATTTATATATTCCAGTGATCGTATATTTAGCCGAATTTGCAACATAGAAAGGGGTAAAACCTTTTTTTGTCATGTATTAATACATAGATATTATTATCTCTATCGAGTATTGCGAAAAAATTAGTTTGTAGATGTAAGAAACGTAAACTATAAAGAACAGATACTTATAAATAAAGGCTTCGACTTGAAAGAAGAATCATTTCCAATACTTTTTTATAGAACTCAACCTTATGAATAGCTTTTAAATAAAAGAAAAGAAAATCTGCTGAGGAACAGAGGAGAAAAATATTCGGAACTGATTTATCTTAGCCTATTTTTACATCGATAATTAGATATCGATTTTTAACGGTTATCATTATATCAACATCAAAAGTAGCTTTAATTAACTACAATTTGAATATTAGTGTATCTACTTCGTTCATTACTGTATAGATTTAATCTTTATAATTGTAAATATATCCCGTTCTTAACATATGGGTAATTAACGACAAATCTTTATTTAATTATGATGAATGTTAACCCAAGAACAGTCTTGGTATTTGCCAGTTATGTTAGTTGGAAATGTCCTGTAGTTTCGTAATTTAACTTCAATGTAATTAATGAAGTGACCGTAGACCGGCTCTTGGTAGTTAGTGAAGTCCTTAATCATTACTGTACCTACAGCTTATATACATTACGAGTGTTACGTAAAGCCATCGGAAACTAAACAGTCTGGGTGATTATACTACCAATGAAAAGGCAATGGAAAATTGATTATCGTCCTTGTGCAGGTTCAATGTATTTTATAATATCTTGATTTTAGGCTTTTATAAATTGTATACTGGCACACCGTATTCACATGTTTCTTTTAGCACGACACGGATGAATTTATAGAATTGTAATAAGATCTAGCGATTCAGTCACCAATGATCACCGTGGAGTCAGAAGGAAGACCGTCGCCGGTCATATATGACCAACGTGGCAGTAAAAGTGTTAATAATCTCTTTGTTTATGTTATGTACAACATTTAATATAATGAGCCTCATAAATTGTGGTTGTTGAGTTGTTTTAGCAATGGAATATTAAGTACATGTCCGCAGATTTAAACCCCGGCATGTATCAACGAATTTTTCGGAGTCCCCGTGACTATCGATTGACGGTGAAGGAAAACATTGTGACCAAAACTTGACCCTGAGAAACGTTCTTGTAGCACCATCATATGTGGGAAAATATAGAACTGTTGATTTCCTCGCAGTTTGAAATCTCTTCTGTTGTAAGCTGGCGTGGTTATTACGCCCATACCTTCTTTCCGGATGAAGTTTTTGGCCCTGGAGTAGGTCTCCTAGGCTAATGTAATAATAGGCTTGTTTAATTATATTTTTTGGAATTATTTATTGTTAACTAATATAAGTAAACAGAGCCTTTTATAAGAGGTGTATGTATTCTATATACGAACAAATCAATTCTCAGTTGTTAAATCGTGTTCATAATTTGATACTAGCACGACAGGGTAGCGTTTCTCCAGCATTTGCCCTCGCTAAGAGCGAGTATCTAGTTTGATAATTCCGATAAGGTTGGAGAGACGGGCGGTAAACAGTTCTCCTCGTAACATACGTTATTTGATCATCCACTACAAATCAGATTAACTCGCATTAATGGAGGGAGTTTTGTCGTCGAATTTTACTGTTACTGCGCTGCTAGATAGATTATTATGTGTTAACTTTTCACTTTAATAACTACGGTGGTGTAGTGATTTTCTTTTTAAATATAAAAATAAGAGTATGTTGTCTTTCTTAATTTGTTCTATCAATAAATTTATCACTTCATGTATCCATTTTTAACTATAACACAGTTTGTCTACCGGTATAGTTTCGATTGAACATGACGTTACTTTGTGGAAATAAATCATTAAATATTATAGTGGACGTTACTTTGCACTTCCGCCTGGAATAGATTGGTCATTACCACGTCTCACGCAACAAATAACGTCTGATTTTATTTGTCGAAATAAAATCCTTACATAGTATAAAACAGAGTCCCCTACCGTGTCTGTCTGTCTGTCTGTTCGCGATAAACTCAAAAACTATCGAACGGATTTTCATGCGGTTTTCACCGGTGGATAGAGTGATTCATTAGGAACGTTTGAGCCCGCTAGTGGTGCATATGAAAAAGTAATATCTGAAACTAGTAATAGAGAGAGAGAGAGCGAAATATTAGTAAGTAAAACAGTAAAAAGAATTAAAAACGCATTTCTTGATTGACGGTTGACAATGTTCGTATGTAACTGTAAATATAAAAAATATATAATTAATTAAAATATGTTGCAGATTAACGTGTAATAACCACAATCGATTACACGTGTTTCGCTTCGTCACGGAGCATCTACAGGATCGATGTTGACTCTTCCGACACGAGCTGCCGAGTGATTATTGTTTTAGTTACTAATATTTGTCTCTCTCTCTATTACTAGTGTCAGAAGTAACTTTTTCAGGTACACTTGGGTAAATAAAATGAAACGTTTTTTGTTAAAGTAAGACGTGGTAGCTGCCAATCTATTCCAGGCGGAAGTGGAAAGTAACGTCCGCTATAATATTTATCGGTATAGTGTTTTCAATTGCTTGAATAACATTCCGCCTTCTGGGTATGTTTTGTACTGCCGATGTCCAACTAAAATAAAAACCGTATAAAAGACGGAAAATCTGTAGCTTAGGGGTTTAACATAGTACAACTAATTCATTTTTTATATTAAGTGTAATTCAAAAACAGAAGCTCATATGCAAACAAGACAATATTGTTTGTTGTGTCTTTTTTCTTGATTTTTAATATATTGCATAAAGAACCCAATATCGCAAAAAACGATAGACGCGACCCCCTTTCTTTGGACGGGAGTGTAACTATACTTTTGAAACGATGTCAGCTCAGCGCTAGTAGCTCTTGGATACTGTTATGGTTGAACTGCTTTCGAATCATATATTGAGCTTTTCGATGGAGGAAAACCGTAAGTTATAGTGTGACGCTTTTCAATGTTTTTCTGGATAACTACCTCTTTCAAAATAAAAACTGAACACCAGGTACCTAGCGGTGAGTTAATAACTATTTACAAGCCAACTCCTTTCATGATTTAGTATCTTACATTTTTTATTTTGTCAAGTGAGATATCTATTCGATAGTTTATGAATTATAATTGATTAAAAAATCGATATTTTATAAATTAAATATTTTGTATTTCTGAGTGGTATGAAAATTTAAATTTTTTACAAGATATTGAGTTCTTTTGGTAGTAGGGATTTTTTAATTCCGTCTGGCTAGACCACCACCCTCAAGTTGACAATTTGTCATCAAACACCTACCTGTTGGTCTTTCCCGGCAGCTGCTTTTGAGAGCTCTCTTCTAGGTTTAACGTGTTTACTATCTTAGACCACATCAAGTTACCTAATATCTTAACCTCTAAATTATTAAAAAGAAAGTTGTACTTAATCAGGGTTAAAAACACATAAGACTCCAATGTTGTTAGTATAATATACATTCCTCATGCACATAAGTACATCTAACTGTCTTAATGGTAAGTTCGAAATATTTTAATCTGAATTATAAATCTATAATATTCTTTTAACGTTATATTAGAAGATTTTGAGAGAATCATTTTTTAAATAGAAATAAACTTGTTGAATAAACATATTATTTATGTAGGTTTTCATTACGAACGGAATCATTTAAGTTATTTTGTAACAACATATACTGGTTTGCTTATTTTGTTTGCTAGTTTAGTTCGTGCAGGCACTTTATAGTAACGATGCCGTTTACTCACCAAACTGAATTTAAAACTATACCTTTTACGAGATTAAAGTATTTTTATATGTAGTAACTGCTTCTTAAAAGCCAACGAATGAAAACGTACGTTGGTACGTAAGTGAACGAAGATTAAATCTTTGTTCCGGGTATTAATAAATCTAATAGATAATACATATTAAAAGTAAAATGTACATTTGTTACTTCTTAAGTATGTGTTTATCTGGTTTGGAACTATATGTTTAATACTTTCACTTATGGTAATTTTATTTAGATAAAGATCTAGTCAACATGGCTAGATCTTTGGCGATCAATAACATTATTATATGTTTGTTTTCACTGTCACTACTCTTAAATGTATAATATATAATAAATGTATGTGTACATAATATAACAACGTATACATTTTAAATAATTGCACATACGTACATGTTCAAACAATTATAAATTGTAATGTGTATTTCAAATGGATGTTATATTATTGACCTATATTGAGGTTAAATAAAAAAAAGTAGTAAAAAAGGACGAAACTATGTAATGTGTAATTTTATTGCAACAATAAACTCGAAAGTAAATTCCGCCCTGTGTCATAAATTTTTATATTAATAGGGTTTACGGTTTTATGTCATCAGTTTTTTTATTGTTAACAGCTTTCCAATTATTTGTTTGTATTGGTACAAGTAATATCTTTGTTTGTAATGTATTTATTATAAACAAAGTTATTATTCTTGGTTGAAGAGTGCGAGGCATGAGTATGACGTGAAATTGAAACAACTATCAATAATCCCGCGTGTGAGATTTAAAAAAAAGGTTCAAAGAATTCATTTTCGAATTGGATAAATAAATTATTTTGTGTACCAAAATTTTTATTAACTAAAAATAAAAGTACTGATAATAAAAAAATCTCGATTGATAATAAATTAAACCAAGAACAATCTGATATACTGGAAAATGTCTAAAGTCATACATACATATTGTTGATTAACGATACTTGTAAAAAAAAACGTACTTTTTTTTTGTAAAAGTAGGTACCATTTATTTGTAATATTATAGAAAAAATTGTGTAATGTACACGTGGTAGAAGTGAAAACTTCAAATAATCTTATTATATGAATAATACATATAGAGATCTACCGTTGTGCGCGCAATACACGATAACTACGGTATAGATAGATATAGATCTTTTTTTTTTAGTTTTACTTCTCAGACTACTGTCTAATCTAATGGTTCTCATTTAAATAATTGTGACGATATCTCAATTTAATACAAAGTTATTAAAGTTTTAAGAAAATACGATTATTTTAAGGAATATTAGGCATTCTGCGATTATATATATATATATATTTCAATTTCATTTATTACTTGTTATTTCAATATACATATTAGTGAATAGATGTGAACAGTAATTATTTCAGTAAAGGTATACTATTAATCAGAATAAGTCGGTTAATTCCTGAATCAAAATCAGTTTATCAAGTGTGGACGATTTTATACAAGTAAATGTAGTTGCTTTATACAAATATTCCACCAGAGACTTGATAGAAACGGGTGTGTTTAATTCATTTTGTTGGGGGATTCGTGCCGCCGCTGGCGATCCACTAACGTTCACTTTGAAAGTGTAGGATCGTCCACCGAATCAGTCGTCGTATGTAACACGTTGGCTTTTAATCTATTCGATTTAATTTAACGCTAAAATGGTTTTCAACGGGGTAAATTCGGGAATCTGATTCAAACGTTCTGTAACTAAATGAGTAGTCCTAGCGAAGTCTTGCCTAAGTCTATTGGGCCGGGAACGCACTAGCGATTCCCTTGGTGCTGCTAGTGTCTATGAACAGCGGTGATCACTTGCCATCAGGTGAGCCGCCTGTTCGTTTGCTCCCTATAATATAAAAAAGGAAGTCTGTGTAAGGTTCGATTGCAGGAATACTACCTTACACGTGCCACAAAGTTCCAACCCCAGGTATTAAAGCTAAAGTATTAATACCCCAGATATTAAAGTACTGTTGTATTTCGATTCAACGAGTGTGATTGCTAAGATACACTAGCACACGAGGTGTTCCAACTCACACCTCAGTTGGTTAACTATTATAACTGGCTTCAGGGCTTGCTTTACGAAGTAGTTTTGTATAGCCGTAGGCTGTAGTTAACACGTAATATTAGGTGCACTGCAAGCTGAATGGTAAATGTTAATTATACGGGACTATTTTTTGAGCGCAAATACGGAAACATACCAATGCTTGGTGACAGATTTTTCATCTAACCACCATCGTTTCAGTAGCTTGTTCTAATCGCAGATCTAAGTGTTGTAGAATCGATATATTTTAGGACACAATTGTTATTTCAAACGTTATTTTTTCGACATAGTCACAAATGTGTGTGATAAAACAGGTAACGAAGCATATTCAATTTTTCTTATTGTTATAATCTACTAGTATATCAGTAGACTATGGCACATTTACATAATGTTCATTACATGCCGTTTCTTTTTAGATAATAGTTACATATATGAATACGAGTAAAAAGGTATATTACTTATAATATAGTACATAACAAATAGTATAGTATGTATATGTATTAATAGTATAGTATAATAAATAGTAATTCAAAATCACTTAATGAGAAATTTCAAGTAGAAAGTACATAAATGTAAATTGCGAGAAATGTTTGATTACATGTCTCGGTGAAGTAACAAACGAAAATCCGCTAACTAAATCAATTACATTATAAGGTCGAGTTTGTGTTCATTGATGGAGTGTAATTTAAATATCTTTCAACATGAATTTAGCGGTAATGAGTTTGCAAGCTTTTTATTTTTGAGACATATTTATAGCCCACTATATCTTTTGCTTGCGGCTTCGCTGGTGTTAATGTAGTTATCCCACGGACGCTGTACATTTTTGCCTATATCCTTTCCTGCAACCTTCACAACGTACGTGGAAAATGGCATGATGATCGGTAGAATAATTCATGCGAGAAAGCGTAAGAAACAAAATTACATTCGTATTTATAATATAAGTTTGAATTGAAATTCAAAAACACATATTAAAAAAAAGGACGGTAAAACAAATATATGGATACCTAAATGATGATGAACGTGTAATTAAATATCAGATTGGAATAATTACGAAAAAAGGATTGTGTGGTTTTATGAAACCACGGTAAAAGTGAAACTTTTTTTCACACTATAGACATTTAACTAATAATAGTCTATACACTATACGGTCAGCTGCTGCGAACTATAGGCGCCGCCATATTGGCCCTGGCTGCTCTGACGAGCGCCTTTCACTTTATCCCTACTCCGCGGCCGACCATCACGCGACATGCAACACAGACGAAAACGTTTGAGACGATGTAATAAAAGTTTCACTTTAAAAATATTTTTGAATTAAAATATCATGAAATTAGTTACGGGTTTTAAACTAAATTATTGTAACACAATCTACTTAAAAATATGACTACAAAGTAGTTTAATCGCTTCCTGCAAAATATTCTGAGTCATTATTATATTACTTAAAGCCTTTGTAAAGTCTCTGGACTAAGAGTTAATATATATACTATGAAAAAGCTTTTCAAATTTAAATAATCCAGTTATTTTAGTCCTTTGTATTTCACGTCATAATCGTCCCACCGAGCTCACAGATTAACGCTTTTTGAAAGACCCGTCGTGTCATGCCGATACTAAGTTTGTGAAGGATGAGGTTATTGTATTTTATATCGAATTTTTTTGTTGTTGTAATGAATCATGATGCTAACAAACATCAATCATGATAACCTTCCCGTGACTTATAAGTGAACAAATAAAATAGATTACGTAATTCTTGACTTTATATAATTATTTAAGTGGTTTGTAGGTGGTAGAGCCACGCTGAAGCTATTACTGGTTTCAGCATGAATGGGCGCCGGCTCGCCCGGGGTACTACCACCCTCTCACATAAAACCGACGTGAAGTAACAGTGCTTGCATTGTTGCGTTTCGTTCGGTCAGCGAGAGCGCCGAATACCCACCTCCCCCTCCCCCTTCCCATCCCTCTTCCCCCTTCCCCCGTTCCCCCGGCCCCTCCCCCAAACACAGGCTGGCAACGCACTTGCGACTCCCCTGGTGTTGCAAGTGTGTATGGACGGAGGTGATCACTTAACATCAGGAGACCCACGTGTTCGTTTGGCACCTATGATATATATATTTAAAAAAAACAACGAATTTGTATCTCTTCGTTTTCTTTTGTTGCGTGTTTCCTCTCGGCCTTTACGCATATATATAATTACCGCATTCAATATTCAAATAGATACTAGCTCAGCATATGATAGAATAAATTGTCTTAGCGTTTATTTTATTTGGACCTATATTAATAGAAATAATGATAAAATTCAAAGAGAACTCTTTAATTAATGTAGTACAAGCTTTTTTTTTACATCATAGGAGGCAAATGAACAGGCGGGTCACCTGATGTTAAGTGATCACCGCCGTCCATAGACACTAACAACACCAGAGAAGTCGCAAGTGCGTTGCCAGGTTATGAGGTAGGAGGAGGGGGGAGAAGGTGGAAGGAATGGGATGGGGAGTGGAGGGGGAGGGTGGTGGTCTAAAGCAAAGTATTGAATTTGGGAAATATTCTCTGTTTGCTAAAAAAATTGGAAGAACCATTCAAATATAAGATGTAAATATAAAACATTTAACATTTCGTGGTTCACGTTTATAATCCTGTATATATTTTTATATACATTAACCGTAAATAAAAAGTTGCAGATTTGCAACTGAGCATTCAACTTTACCTTTTTAATAACGGCATCTCGTAATTACGAATTCTGCCAGTGTCAAGTCAGTCAAGGGGAGTCACTTTATAAGTAGTATTAATTTTCTTATGTAATTTAGTTCTTCCAGAGTAAGCCACTGAAACACATAAAGACAAACAATACTTTCGGACATCATGCTTTACGTAAACAAATATTTACATAATGGTTAGTGTTGGTTATTATACTTTAAATTACAGATGAACGGGGTGAGATGAACATTATTAGCTAAAATATTATAGAAGGAATGCAATAAAGTAGGAAAATTGAAAAAAATGTGTCCTAGAGTACCTTCATCCAATCCACATTTACATATTGAGTTGCCCTTGATTCTGAGCTTGCAAGTTGGACTGGAGAGCACACGTCAGACCTATCCTCAGTCTACAGATAGTGGATGCACCAAATATGCACCGTTAACCTGAATGAAGTATTTATCAATTTATGGTGTTGGAGACACTTTTTTTTTATGTTATAGCAGACAAACGAACAGGTGGTCACCTGATGTTAAGTGATCACCACCGTCCATAGACACTAACAACACCAGGGGAGTCGAAAGTGCGTTGCAGCCTGTGTTTGGGGGAATGGGAGGGAGGGCGGAGAGGAGAGGGGAGGTGGGCCTCCGGCGCTCACACTGACCTAACGAAACGCAACAACGGAAGCACTGTTACTTCATGTCGGTTTTCTAAGAGAGGGTGGTACTACCCCGGGCGAGCTGACCCATTCATGCTGAAACCAGTAATACCTTCAGCGTGGCTCTACCACCTACTTTGTTAACAGTGGCAACTTACAAATGTTACACTGTTGCCAAGTGTCTATAGGTGTCTTTTCACAGCTCTGTTATTCACAGGCGTTACTTAAGTTTAGTGACTGTATTTAGTCATCGTCAAAAAATAACAACAGATGGAATTGTGATAAAAGACTTAAAAGAATTGTGATCAAAGACTTAGAAAGGTCGATTTATAAAACTAAAAGATTATTATCTATAATTCATATTAGATGATAATTTTAGTAGCAAAATCGATAAAGGTATTCCGTATCTCACCCCGATTACCTCTCTAGAGAGACTGAATCCTTTTTCAAAGGTTGTTATTTTAGCTACAGAAGGGTCTCGGTTCCTAAGAGACCGCTAAATTTACATTTGTTAAGAACACTGTCACGTCTAGAACATTTAATTTGTATCGTAATGTGAGTACAAGTCGAACATGCTTAGTTATTAAGATTTTTTGTTTTATATATTCTTATGCATAGTAATCTATGAGGTTCGTTTTGGAAAAAAAAACGAATTACGTCCTTATATATTACTAGTAATTTCTCGCGGCTTCCCCTATGTTTTCTATGCAGTGAATACTTTCACCTCTCTATCTATATGTATAAAATAATAACTCAATGATTTTTAATTCGAATTCTGATACAAATTGTTACCTGCTTTTGAACCACTAGGTTCGAATGTCAAAAAATCCTTCCTCAGAACTGGTACAGAAGGAACTCGCAGGCTAAATTTTCACGGCCTTAGTACCAGTAGTTTGAGCTATGCTTTGATATGTCAGTCACTCAATTATGTTTTATCAGTGGATCACAGTGAGAAATAGAAATACATATATACATTTCATCCATAACGCTTAATTTTATACCCACCTATAACACATTTAAAGAATTAAAAATAAAAGCTTTTAGGTAAAATATGAAATTTTCTTCTTTTCGTATTTAATGTTAACGTTTCGAACGAAAACAAAGTAAAAAATTAATTCATTAGCAAAGACAAATGGTAGAAAGTTATTTAACAGATTCCGTTTGTTTTGTAGAAATTTTCATTTTCTGTTTCATTAGTAAAATTTAATCTTATTACGAAAAGAGGGGAGAGGAGCAATACCTTGAAGAGAAGCCTTATAACGAGTGTGCCAGAAATTTTATGCCTTTTTAAAACGATAAATCACAAGTAAGAATTTGTGTTTTCTCATTCTATTTCTCTTTGATAAATTCCATTAACTTGTGTTTAATGGAAGTATTACATTACTGACCTATAACTTGAGAGTAAGAATTGTGATGCTCGTAGAAAGAATGATTGTTACATTTTATACTTGTATACTAGCTGGAGCGTTTGTTTCTTCATATAATACTATCTCATATGTTACTTTCCCTTTTAGTTTATTACTGACACGTTGTAATAAGAATAAATATATTTAAAAATGATTACAAATTGAAGGTAAATATTTTTTTTATTAATGGGTAGAGGATTAGATCAGGTGCAGGTTTCCAGTGAGAGCCTGAAAATTTAATGAAAGCCATCACTCACGCCGCGGCTATTCCGTCTACGTGTTCTATTGTTTCAAAGCACACTTATCTTGATAGTTAATGCCGTAATGCTATCAGCGCTTAATTACGGTTCTCGGTATCAATTATGTTGAGGCTAATTCTATCATTTCTTTTTAATGAGCACTCTGTTCTATTGGAACTTGTTCTTGGAAATATATTCAGCAGTATGAATGATTAAATCACATTAAATATGATACGTTTCACTTCATACCTTACTGGAATATCAGGTTTTGGTAGTTGAACTAATGATGTCTTTATTAAACACGGTTTTGCAGGTGGTAGAGCCACGCTGAAGCTATTACTGGTTTCAGCATGAATGGGTCGGGTCGCCCGGGATAGTACCACCCGATCCACAGAAAACCGACGTGAAGTAATAAAGCTTGCGTTGTTGCGTTTAGTTCGGTCAGTCAGAATGCAGTAGGCCCACCTCCCCCTCCCCCCCCCTCATCCCAAACACAGGCTGGCAACGCACTTGCGACTCCCCTGGTGTTGCTAGTGTCTATGGACAGTGGTGATTACTTAACACCTGATGTTAAGAACCCACCTGTTCGTTTGCCTCCTATGACATAAAAAATTCGATCGTATCTATTACGTACGTTAATAATAAACTACTGATCTTAACAATGTTACAGTATTGATGATGTAGGAACTGTGGTTCCCAGAGGAGAGAACCCATTCTAAATCAGTTCCTATCGAGCTACTTTTTCGGAATAAAACTATATATATGAACTTTCTAAAACATTTGATTAAATATATCAGATTCTTTGCCGCAATATTAATACAATGACGTATCCTAGCAATAGTTATGGTAATATCATTAAATGTTATATGCTTTGCGGTATTTGTTTTCATTCATACAAACCGGTTTCATAATTATTTATCTACGCGAGGCCAAATTTTACTAATACTTCTGTTTGCAATCAGTACCCAAACACCGACTTTTACATATTATCTGACGGAAACCTGCGCCCCGTTTTCTGAACTTCAATATTAAATTAGTTCCGAACAAGTTTCAGCAAAATTATATTTGTGTTAAAATTTGAGATTATAAGACAACTTTTGGGTTCATATTGCAATTTTTGTATTACAGTACGTTAATCAATGATTTAATAATAAAATAATTGCATTATGTTTCAAATCTGTTTGCTTTTTCATTCATGTAAAGTCTGATTTAACTTTTTTGATGTTGTTTTGTGTTGGAATCAATAAGTTATATATATTACTAGTTGACCCGCGCAACTTCTTCTTCGCCAAATCGGTTATTACTGGTTATAGGTGTAGCTTATAGTTTTTATGTTATTATATTCTAACTAACTCCATCAATTAACATGCTCTAAAAAGTAAACTTTATCTCCATGAAATTTTCAATTTGGTATTTAACTATTTGTTTTAATAAGAATTTGTAAAGTATACATGAATCTATTATCTAATAACTTTAGTAATTTGTAATTAGTAATTGTAACATTTATTTTCTTTTTCACATAAAAACAATCCCTTCGGGTGTGATATTAAACTTAAATATATGGTGTATCGTATTTTTTGTAAAGCTAACAGTAATAAATTTTCGCACCGCACGCTCTGTTATAGAATTTTACTAATTTGAATTACATTTATTCTCATCAAGTATTGAAAATATTTATTAACCAAAATAAAAAGTAGTCTAATATACCTTTCTAACAGTGAAAGAATTTTCAAAATCGGATCAGTAGTACCAGAGATTACCCCAAACACCCAAACTCACTAACTTCAACTTTAATTTTTTAATATTGGAGTTTCATAGATACGAATTCTACCAATGTCCAGTCAGTCACGGGAAAGTCTCTTTATAGGTAGTATTAAATTTTTATGATATAATTTAGTTCTTCTAGATTAGGCCACTGAAATACACAAAGACAAACATAACACTCACATACATAATGCCATAAATAAATATATATTTATATAATTACCGTTAGTTATTATATTATGTTAATGTTTAATTTTGTTAAAATATATAAAATTAGCCAGAATATTGACGAAAGGAGCAAATACACACCCTTGAGCGTTTGTTAAAATCAGACGGACGTAGTATACCTATTGTTAGGTAAAATATCATACAACACAATACTAAATCGAGGCAATTGAAGAAAAATGTGTTCTAGTGTGTCTTCATTCAACCCACATTCACATATTGGAGTTGTCCCTGATTCTGAGCTTTGTAAGATGGATTGGAGAGCACACGTCTACAGATAGATCCTCAGTCTACACATGGTAAATGCAGTAAACTTGCAACAGTCATGCAACTTGCATGGCCATGGATTACCAGAAATGTTGTTCTGAATGGAAGCATATGATTTGCCTGTAATTGGGTTGGTAGTTTTGTTTGGGGAGGATAAATCCTGAACATAGGTTTTATAGTGATCAAAATATCCAGTCTGGATAGCATCTTTAGCGATAAGATCAACAACTTCATTACCCTGGATCCCACTATGTCCTTGTATCCTTGCCAGAACTACGAGACTCCTAAACAATAACATTGATACAAATGGAATTGATTAATTGTGATAACTGATGTTTCATTGAAATATGTCAAACATGTCAAAACAATTTCAAACGTAGTGTAAAAAGTTTCAATAGAAGAAAAAGTCCTTTCTCTCTTGAAGGTAAAGAATTTTATTGATAAAAAAACATTTATATACACATGTATAGATTTTTAGGGCCAGTATGGTTATCTCGGGTATCCACACAACACGCTACTAAATTAATATCACAATCTGTTCAGTAGTTTAGGCATGAATAGAGGACAAACATACAAACATTGATTTTTATATATACAGATACATACTAGTGAGCCCGGCGGACGTTATCGTGCCTTGGTAATAAAAAAAATCAACGGCAGCGCCACCTACCGGTTACAATTGTGAATCTAAACCATTCTCGAATCCACTGGAACGCACAAAAAATTCACCAAAATCGATCCGATCGTTTAGCAGGAGTTCAGTCACATACACACGGACAGAAGAGTTATATACATATATATACTAATAGCCCCGGCAGACGTTGTCCTATACTGTTAATAAATAAAACCTATAATCAGACCGCAGCGCCACCTACCGGGTCCAGTTGTGAATTTAAATAATTCTCGAACCCACTGGAACACACACAAAAAATCTCATGAAAGTCAGTCGTTTAGGAGGAGTTCACATACGGACAAAAGTATTATATATATAAAGAAAAATAAAGATATATAAAACCTTTTGAAACCATGATGTTGAGAAGGTCTTGTATACATTGATGTCTTTACCAGAATTGGATAAATTCATAATTCCAATGAGTTTTTTTAACGTCCTCCAACTTATTGATAGCATTTTTTACGTTACCATAAAGGAGGTTGTTATTCAATATTAAAATGATGTTAATTTAAAAAATAACATCTTTTCAAATATGAAATAACATATGAATAGCAATATTTTTTGAAGTTATACTTCTTTTGGCGCGATAGGGAAAAATGATGAGAGTAAATTGTTACGATCCGCGCGCACACCGTCACGAAAAACCGACACCCTGAAGTTATTACGATGCGCGCGCACACCGTCATGAAAAACCGACACCTTGAAGTTATTACGATGCGCGCGCACACCATCACGAAAAACCGACACCCTGAAGTTAGCTATAGTCAATATTTTGTTTCTTTGTATTAAAACTTTCAATGTATTAAATACCTTTTTTCTATTGTTAGTGTCGTTTTTTCTACAAACGTAGAATAAGGTGAAAGATAAAATTTTTGAAAAGACTTTTATCTTGTTACACCAAAGAAGTATAACTTCTAACGCGTGTACATAAGTACACACACACTTTTATTTTACATATGAAAGATACGTTTCAAAGGAATGAATAATGTTTTGTATCCAATTTCTCTACATTATGCTTAAGTACGTATTGTTCCGTTCAAGTTATTATTCAGTTAAATCTTTTAATAAGTCCTCAATTATTATCTTTGATGTCAGCGACCCTTTTTACCTTTGACCCGTGCTTATTCAAAGGTCTGAAGCTTTCACTGTTTGACTTCAAAGTGAACTATCCTTCTCTTGTCCCCGTCCTTTGTATCTGACGATTTGGTAATATTGCTATTGCCTACGATAGTTTAAATATTTCTTCTTTCTTTTCATCTATCGTTATTACAGTTGATAGTATAGTGATATATTTATTACTGCTATATAATGTGTCAATTTTTTTTTACGTTTACGTAACGTAGCACAATAAATTTCATGATAGAAACTACTGAAGGATTTCTAATACTACTAAGAACTTGTACACCGATTTCAAGGATGCCATACTTTAATCGCGGACGCTGGCCTTTAAGTATTATTGATGTGAAACATCTATAGGCGAGGGTAAACCTGATTGTTGGCGTAGCTATACAGGGCGTGGCGTGTGGCGATATAGGCCGTGGTGTGTGTTTGAGACGTGGCGACGCGATGCCATGCGCAAGCCACTGTGCGTAATCTCTCTTGCCGCACTAAGCTTGTATACCTATAGTGTATACAGTGTTGTTTACTACGTTACACATGTGTTTCACATCTGTCAGGCGTCCCGTGACGGCTCAATTTTTTTTTGTTATTCACGAGTAATCATAAATGCAGGAGTTCATTTGTGAGAGATAAAGTTATAAGTTAGATATATTTTAATTGATTGATAGTGAAATAATAATGTTGTAATAACTGAGTGTCCTTTTACACTAATTAAGTATATTATAAAAGTAATATAAATCCAATATGCTGAATCACAGATATTAAATAGCTAAAATATGGTCGAGTAGTAAGACTTTAAGCTGACAGTGAAAGAAAACATCATGAGGATACCTGGACATGAGAAATGTTCTTGTACTACCGCAGTTTGTGGAAAAGTATGTGAATTTCTTGAAGTTTGAAATCGTCAATATATTGAAGGCTAGCGTAGTTATACTCATATTTTCCTTCGCAAAGAAGACCATGGCTCTGTAGTGGTTCTCTTAGAGGCTGATGTGATGTGATGACAATGCTAGCTATTTAGCTATGACGTTAATAACACCAATCAGTCATAATTACTGTCATAAAATAAAGTCCGTAACTGTAAGAAATAATATAAAATTACGCGGATTGTTATTATGGTTTCTCTCGAACTTTCTTCGTAACACTTAAATTTTTTCACTCATTTCATTGTAGACAAGAATGTTACTCTGATTTTTCACTGCTGCAATTTAACTTTTCGTAAGTTGAATCGACGAACCAAATCGTTTTTGCAAACGAAAGCTTCGGTAAAATTACGCAATCAACATATAAAGTGGCTACTGAGTAAATGGCACCTAAATCCAGCCAGCAGAGACAAATGAATGTAACTTATTAAATACTAAAAGCTTGGTCGTGGGTTTAAATGTGTGTTTAGTTTTGTCAATGGTAAAAGGGATGTTGTGAGTTAGTTACCTCTTTTCTCTTAAAAGTGAAAGCGGACTTAAATAAGGTTGTTTGTGGCTTATGTAGTTTAAAATCCTTTTTTATTCAGGCTAGTTGTTTTCGCAATGAGGCCATTTGGAATTAGCAATGTAAAGGGAGAGAGGGGTTGAAAATACTAGTTTTTATATAGAATTTTGCTATCCACGTATTAAAATATATATAGTATAAGATTTTCCACGACAGACCCTAAGCTACAAATAAAAAAAAAGAATTGGAATACTAAAATAAGTTATAAATTGGAGTTTTTGGCGGGATCTTGGTCTGTCATGTAGTGGATTTTATTTTTTATTCATAATTTTGTGTTACTTGACTCTATATTGTGTAAAATTGGTGGTGTTTTATGTAATATAGTTTGTTTATTGTGCATAAGTGAAGTGAATGGAAAATAATACCACGGACCATGAATTCTGAGATGCCCCAAAAATTCCATGGAAAGTTCTAACAAGATAGCCACCATCTTGTTAGTTCACTGAAATTATATCAAGAAACTTGTAATATCGATACTCACTTGACAATGGCAGTAATAGTCTACTAGAAGACTGGTTGCCAAAATGGAATGGAAGAAGAAGAAGTTATAAATTTCGACATATTAATGACGACAGTGATATTTAGAATTTAACTAAAATAATAAAGTCAATTATAGAAAGATATAAAGTGACGTATTATACATTATCTCTGTGCTATTAATAAATTGAAGGTTATCAACTAAGTTTAAAGAAATACATAAATTATAGGAAGTCCCGAAAACAAAAGTTCTGATGGAATCCAGTAAAATTAATACCGTCTATTACATTGCGTATTATAATCGTTTGATTGTAAAGATTATAAAATATAATTTGAATAAAGGAATAACAGAAAGCTTTTTGATAAATGTCTGATGAAAAGATTCCGAGTGTCCTTCTTATTACAAATTTAAGAGTTGTAATAAAATGAACAAACATTTTAAGTATCTGTGAAATTCGTTAGAATTCTTGGTCAAGTATGACGATTTTGTTTTTATTCAGTTTGAGAATTGATGGTGAAATTCTGATTTATTTAAATGTTTTAAACTCGCATATACCTATACTATAATAATGTATTAGTGCTGTATTAAATTCGTATTTTAATGAATATATGAATAAGGAGAATTGGTGAGATTAGGCATATTCTAGTTTAGATAGATAATGATAGTAATAATATCAGAATTTACAAGTTTTGAACACCATGTTTAAATGTTACAGTAAACTGTCCATAATGACCTGGTGAATTGTTTGTGAGAATTTATACATACTGTAGTTTATTTTGAATAAGCTCGTACCTGCAACTTCGTTTTTGTGAGAATGGTTTTGATGTTCATTCCCAATACATCCTCGATCTGGATTAATTAATTTCTTTTTGATGTTTCTTGAAATGTAATTTTGTCATTACTACTTAACTTCCATAACGCTTTTGGGAACTTTAAGTTACATCGTTAATTTTTTTCTTCACTGCTTAGGTCATATAGAAAATTGTAATTATATGTAGCCTAGGTAAAATATTAACAGGTTCTCAATATGTCAGTAAAGATCTCGCTAAAATCGGTTCGAGCGTTAAGGATATTGACCTGGAAAGTTTATTTAGATATGGATGAATACAATTAAAGTGTTTTTATCTTCATAAAACAGTTCAGGAACTTTTTCTCCTTTGTTTGTTAACCAATATCCTTTATTCTTTTTTTCGGTTAGTAGTTAGTTTAATAGCACTAGTGTTATATATAATAGGTCTTTACCTATGAAATTACCGTTCTGCAGTACTGGCCATTTCAAATCAAAATAATTTTTGTTTGGCTAAGAATTCTAATTTCAAATTAATTTTATTTTAAAAACATGGAATTCTTTTTCCAAAAGTAGTCATTTGTTTATTGATTAGTGTTACATTTTCATCGCATTTCAATCTTTTTTGTCATCATGGATACATTAAAAATTCGAGTAATTATGAAATATGAGTACCGTCGTGGCAGCAACGCGGCACAAGCGGCACGCAACATCAACGACGTTTACGGAGCTAACACTACAAACCAACGCACCACTTGTTATTGGTTTGCTGGCTTCCGTTCTGGGAATTTTGACCTGAAAACTGAACATCGCGGTCGTCCGAAGACTTTGGTCGACAATGACGAATTAAAGGCGATTGTGGAAGCTGATGATACACAATCTACGGCTGAATTAGCAGCAGCTTTCGACGTTAGCATTAAAACAATATTGGTCCATTTGCGTCAAATTGGCAAGGTAAAAAAGCTGGACAAATGGGTGCCCCACGAACTCAATGATCGCCAGCGCGAAGTACGCGTCGAGACGTGCCTTGCACTGCTCAACAGACACACAAATGAAGGAATTTTGAACCGCATTGTTACCTGCGATGAAAAATGGATTCTGTTTGATAACCGCAAGTGCTCAGCAAGTTGGTTGGATCCTGGTTCAGCACCTAAACAATGCCCTAAACGAAAACTTACCCCTAGAAAAGTGATGGTCACTGTTTGGTGGTCTAGTGCCTGTGTGATTCATCACAGCTTCTTACCAAACGGTGAGCATTATTGCAGATGTGTACTGTGAAGAACTGAACACAATGATGAAGAAGCTGGCACATCTCCAACCAGCATTGGTCAATCGCTCGTCTCCGCTGCTCCTGCACGACAACGCGCGACCTCATACTGCACAGCAGACAGTGTCCAAGTTGCAAGAACTGGGGTTGGAAGTTCTCCGTCATCCGTCCTACGCACCAGACCTTGCGCCTACAGACTACTACTTTTTCCAGAATTTGGATAACTCCTTGGCGGGAAAAAAATTCAATACCCGAGAGGCAGTACAAAATGCCTTTGAAGAATTTGTTGCCTCCCGTCCAGCTGATTTCTATAAGAAGGGCATCAATAAACTGCCACTGCTTTGCAAAGATGCATTGATTGCATGGGTAATTACTTCGATTAATACAAATAAAAAATACATGAAAAAAATTCGTTTAAATTTTTCATACAAAACGGCAATTTCATAGGTAAAGACCTAATATTTAAAAAAAGTTTTTTTTTCGTATCACTAACGAGTCGAGACTTTTATATATTCGTCATATTTCAAGCGTTTGAAGTCTATAACATGTATTATTTTTGCAATACTCAACACAGTTTTAATTATTTAAAAAATATTAAAAATATAAAAAGGAAATACAGACAATAATACCTGTATATTAAGACGTGAAGAACAAATCTTTATAGTCCTGATTCTGGTCGAATTGCTACCACAGGACGACAACTGGTATTCATAAGCAAAAAGAATTCAAAAAATTAAATTATTTAATAGTCTACTGACGTTTGTAGTGGTTAATTAAATACGCTCATAATGTAAGGATTGGTATCCGAGCAATTACAAATAAATCTACAATAGCCTAGTATTTAACGCTATTTCACGTGATGTTAAATCATCGTCCTGAATAATGTGTCGGTATTTAAAACCGCAATGCATTCGTCACATACCCATTAACGTGAATAAGTACAGCGTATTATCCACTCGGGTTTTATTTTACACATATATCTTTTGTGTACAAAGGAGGATACACCAAACTTATAATTTCCAAATTAAGGTATAATAAAGCCATTATTTATATTGCCCAGGGTATTTTGCTAAGCTCCGCTTCTCATTATATGTGTAATAATTTTGGGAATTTATTTGTTGGATATGATTGTAACCTAATTCGTGTTTTCCAAAGTGTTATTTTGTATTGCCGTAGAAGGATCTTTTAAAACTTTAATATACTACTATTTGCCATATATGTTTGTATCGCGAATGAAGTCTAAATACTGATAGTTGTAGATTGAAAAATAGAAACTGAAATGCTTGCAAGTTTGTTTGTAGTTCGGTGAAACTGTAAAGGCCTTACCAGGCTACCAGTGTAGTGAGTTCGAAAAAACAGCTTTATTTTTGCCTGACTGTCCGTCTGTTTGTCTGTCTCTCCGTTTGTTTGTTAGGTTTTCAGATCTTAAATACTCGATCAATCCTCGTGAAATTTTGCATACATGTTATCGAAATATCGGAATATAGAAAACGACATATTTATTTAGAAAAAACATTACTGTACATGGTAACTACATACACCTATATACATTGTTGCAACAGACAGATGCTTCGCATGCGTTTTTTGGGATAGTTGTTGTCGACTCGTTATTTTATTTCACTAATTATTATTACAAGTATTATTGATAACTTTTAGAGCTTATCACTTTTGGAATTACATATAATGACGTGCATAAAAATACTTGAAAATTGGTTGATAATTAAAATGATTTGTTTTTAATTTTCATTTACCATTCATTACATTATATTGACAATTTTCATACTCTATAAGTTTCGGAATGACAATTATTTCTCCTGTCCCAATTTCATGAAAAGACGGTCAAGCCGCTTTTAGTTAAATATAAATCATATATTTTATCAGGCAAAATCAATTTTGGTAATATTTTATATCGGGGGAGTATAGAATATAAAAGGTGATTAGAAGAAGATTATTTTTAAAGATTATTAAAGATTATTTTAATAAATTTGTCTGACTTTTTGTCCATTCCAAAATACTGTGTAAAGAACGCCTGCAAATCGGCGAACAGTTGCTAGTTTTGTACATATTTCTACATAGAATAGACATAAAAATATATTAAACATTTTCTTTAATAGTTACATGAAAAATTTCTTTTTATTTTCGTTAAAGCCATTATTTCATTGCAGTAAAAGCACCTATAAAATAAACAAAATACAGTATCGGTTGGCTTTAGTCACCGTAGATTCGTTGATCTGTATTTTTTACCGCATCACGAGTTTTTTCAGCAAACAGTAGCTCGTGATGAATTAATGGTCAGTGAGGGCAACGCAAAAAAAGTAGACGTAGCCCTATAGCTACGTAACACTTCGTACGTTTTAAAACAATGCCTGGATACGTTTCAAATTTTAGTTTTGTTCGTATTTTACAAACCTCAAAAAGTTCATTGACTTTATACGCGGAAATGAAAATAATATTTGGCTTGGATTCACTTGGTTGAGTTTATAAAATTATTCTCAGTATTATACTATCTATATATCTATCTATACTATTATATTATCAGTATTTGTATGTTTGTAAAGTGCAAACATTTTCATATGTGGAAAGCAAAAATAGCTCAGTCAATTCTTTAATATCTTGCAATCAAAATTAACATTTTTGTTTACGAAAAATAACTAGAGGAACACCTATTAAATGTAACATATTTTTACGTCTGACTTCTAATTAGTTAGATCTGCCAAAGTAGTGGCATATTGTTCTCCACAATACGATACCATCTACTAATATACGGAGTTTTCGTAAAGAGTTTCTATGGAATTTAAACTTTTTTTTTATGTCAAAAGGAGGCAAATGAACAGGTGGGTCATCTGATGTTAAGTGATCACCACTTTCCATAGACACTAGCAACAACAGGTGAGTCGCCAGTGCGTTGCCAGCCTGTATATGGGGGAGGTGTAGGGAAAGGAGAAAGGGGAAGGGAAAGGAGGAAAGGAGGTGGGCCTCCGGCGCTCTCACTGACCGTACGAAACGCAGCAATGTAAGCACTGTTACTTCACGTCGATGTTCTGGGAGAGGGTGGTACTACCTCGGGCGAGCCGACCCATTCATGTTGAAACTAGTAATAGCTACAGCGGGGCTCTACCACCTTCAAAAAAAACATTTTAACTACACTATGAAAAAGCCAGTGCACTAATATAGACTTTACAGTTATTCCTTTAAGAAGATATAGTGTTGACAATAATAATTAATGTGGTGCCTGAGTAGTTTCAGGAAGAAAAACGATTATGAAAAAAAGTATTTGTAAAAGTGAGACATGAATTGACTCTTAACTTTTGTATACTCTACAGCTTTTACTACAAAAATCTTGTTCAAGGATAACGAAATTTTTAAATATAATATCAATATTGAAATATACTGTGTAATATTTTTTCTTTGCTAACTTGTATTTTAGTTAATGCTTTGTTTTTGTTAATAATTAGATATTTTAAAATAATAAAAAAGAACATAAATTCCTTTTCTAAATTTTAAGATTTTATTGAAATAAAAAACAGCTTGGCCAACCTGATTATACTTTATTTTGAATTATTTTAAATGTCTTGGTCATCAGAAAAACTATGAGCACGCTGAGTAAATTAAATGGATCTCAGATAACCCGACCGCAATCTGTTGCTTATGATATAAGGGTTATACCAAGTTTGTTTTATTGGACAACCATTTTTCACTACATTAATAATACGTGGTTAATTTGAAATTACGTTTTTTTTATTTAAAACCTAAATATTTGTAGTTTGCGGCACGCGACACCATGAGTGAAACGTGTTTATGGCCTGTTTAGAAAAAAGATTGAGTACGACTGTTTTAGAGGTTCAATCGAATACTTCATTATTTGAAATGTAAAATAAATGACAAAAAAATATTTTATAGCAAAGAGTTTAAGCGAGTCCTCAATTATACCAGCACAATTATTATATCACAAACCATGAGTGTAGTGCACATAGTTATGAACGTTCCGACTGGGTGAAGCAATAACGGTGGCCTACGAAATTACAGGCATGACGCACGTCCACTAGACACTGTCCACAAACTTTAGAGTGCTTTAATGTGAAAGCGTTTGAAGAACCCAATTAACAAAATTAAGTCATACACGGCTGTTCCAATTGATGCTTAAATATATAATACATGGAAATAATTGCGTTTTATATCCACAAATATTTAAAAAAACTTGAAAATATTTCTTATCTATAATATGCATTTATATTATTAACTAGCAAGAGTCCGCGACTTTACTCGCAGTAGGTATTATATAAATCTTAATGCCGTCACTTAATGGCGAGTTGTAGTAAAATGGGGAGTATAAAAACTATGAACATAAGCTACTCTTGTACATCATTTGACAAAATTTGGTAATCATTTTTGAAATCCGGGTTTACAGACAAACCGACGCGACGAATGCACAGAAAGACAGCGCAATCTATGTAAATTAAAATCAATTCCTAAATTTATGTACATTTATCACTGTAGAACGGTTAAATCTATTTGGCTAATTATGGTTTTGTTGCTTCTGTAATTGTCAGGACAAAGTTTGTGTAAAAGAAACTCAAAAACTACTTAACGGATTTTCATGCGAATTTCACCATAAAGTGGATTCATTAGGAAGATTTTCGTATATAACTTGTTAAGGATTTTTTTATAAACAGGGCATGACAGAGTCTGCCGGGCCCCCTAGTATTCATATAAAATAGTGAATGAGTGAAACTGTAGACAGATCTTCAAAAATATTGATGGAATTGAGATAATGACGTCCAATTGTTCAGTTGCCAATTATTTCTTGCCCCATTTACTTCGTTATTACACGTTATTATAAGAATCTCCCCTAAATCGGTTCACATGTTTCGGATATTGGTGCGGACAAACACATTTATTTATACTACTGGTCATCAAGAAATCGATATTGGATTGTAATTCAATTCTGAAAGTTTAAACGTTGTTGTGGTTCTTTTGTCAAAGATTGTACCTCTATAATTATTACATATAATTTATTTGAATATTGGTCTATTACGTCAACTGTGAGTGTGCACAAATAGGTCATTATGAATTACATGTTTATTAAAGTTTCTTAGATATTCAATTCTCATCTATTTTTTTTTAAATCATAGGTGGCAAACGAACAAGCGATTAAGTGATCATCACCGTCCATAGACTCTTGCAACACCAGGGGAGTTGCAAGTGCGTTGCCAGCCTGTGTTTCGGGAGAGGGAGTTTGGGAGAGGAAGGAGAGGTGGGTATCCGGCGCTCTCACTGGCCGTACGAAACGCAGCAATGCAAGCACTGTTACTTCACGTGGATGTTTGTGTGGGTCGGGTGGTAGTACCCCGGGCGAGCCGAACCATTCACGCTGAAACCAGTAATAGTTTCAGCGTGGCTCTACCTACAACTAACTACCTACAAAGATAAAATATCACGATACCTTCATGTAGTTAGTATAAGCTTTTAAGATCCTACGATTTTTATAAACATACCGAGTTCAGCGATGTGTTTTATTTTATCGCTGTCTGTTCATAAAATATATTATTAAGACAATAAGTGATACAGACGAAGTCGCGGGTATTTGATTGTTACGTATAACTTCTTTCGTGATAATCTTTAATTAGAGAGACTGTTTTACCACAGAGTGGTAGTATGTGTTGGAGTTTTACGTGGTTGGCACTCAATATGAACAAAAAAAATTGTTTGATTTAAAATAACATACTTGTAACATACATAATGTTATACGTTTTCGTTCTGCACTCTTTCTATATGAACGATATGTCAAATCTTACATCCCTCCGTTCGCGTAGTGTGCTTAAAAAGGGTACAAAAACTTTTCTTCAAGTACAGTATGTACTTTATTGAAGTTATACTTCTTTTGGCGCGTTAGGGAAAAATTATTAAAGTAAATTTTTACGATGCGCGCGCACATCGTCACGAAAAACCGACACCCTGAAGTTAGCTATAGTCAACATTTTGTTTCTTTGTATTAAAACTTTCAATGTATTAAATACCTTTTTTCTATTGTTAGTGTCATTTTTTTACAAACGTAGAATAAGGCGAAAGATAAAATTATTGAAAACATTTTTATCTTGCTACGCCAAAGAAGTATAACTCTAACGCGTGTACATAAATACACACACACTTTTTTTGTTATAAATGTGTAGATTATTACTAAATTTTTTTTTTCGCACTGACTACGCTATTGACCTAGCAAGGTCTTAACAGCTTCACCGGACTACGAACTATTACTAAATCTACCTATAATTACGGGTATATACAGAAGGAAGAAATCAGATTTGCAAGTTATTGTTTTTGTTAAGAAACTATTATTTATAAAATCTTTAAACATTGCTATTGGTAATATCTGTATCTGTATTGGTAATAATCATTGGTTTTATATGACTAACATTAATTAACTCTAAATTATCTCAGCTAACAAGGTGAGCAACTACCTATAATATTATAGTGTGTTTCCGGCATGTTTGTCCAAGAGGAGAGCCTAATCAATTTCTGGTGCCCATATGTATACATATGTTGTTTGTTCAATATTTTGATGTAATTATTAACTATTGATGATCAAAAAGCTGATTTTATACCCATCAATAAAGGAATTTAGGTCATTGTATCCGTCTTTATTCCTATAAAATAAACTGTTGTAGAAAGAAAACACGTTGCATTTATTTAAAGAAATTAAAAAATCTTACCTTACGTACCTTTAAGCTATAGATAAAGCGGAAAGCCGTTGGTCTAATAACTCCTTTTACAGCGATGTAGTTTTTTTAAAGATAGAGAATTTGTAAAAAGCCATTATAGATCCACTCTGTCGGAAAGTGGGTATCTTAGGTAATGCTGCTACATATCTCGTCGGTTGCAATCGGTATTTGAATTGCTCAGTGTAAGTGTGTTATATGTATGTATGTAGTTGTAATATATTGAATTCAATATATTATGTAGTTAGTGGTATTGATTTTTCTAAGTTCATCTATCCGGTTGTCGAGTGCGTAAAGGAGTGCTTCGTCAGATTCACTTAAACGAACGACCTCCTCTAATAAAAATATATCGTGTCACTGATTTCCAGTGATTTAGAAGTTATATCTATATATTTATAACATTCGCTGATTTGTTTTAGGTAATCTGATTTTTTTAAATATATTTGTTTATTAGTGACATGTTCATACTATTACGCTAAAGAACGATAATACCCATATTCCAAAATGGTTACATAATGCTTTCAATGATGTCTTCAAAGTAATATTATCACGCGCAGCCTTTAAGTTTTAGTACTTGATCGCTGAACGGCGATTTTTACCTTCATCTACTTTAAATTTTGTGCCAAATAATGTGGGACTGCATAAATTTACCATTACAAGTGTGCTCCGAAATAGGATAAACCAAGATAAATCGTAGGATAGCGTTTATTAGACGCTGTTGTAAAAGCTCTCTGTATACAGGATCGATGCAGTCTTTTGTGTGGAGCTGGGATAATACGTACTTTGCGTGAAGAAATTTCAAGCCTTGGATTAGCCTCGGCTGTTGTTAGAATATCACTGATGAAAATGTCTAATGAAGTTACTAGAAAATACACAAAGTAATTGAGCTCTTTATTATGTACTTTTGGTCGTAAAACCTGAATTACCCGTGTTCTTATACGAAAAAAGTGTTGTGATAAATGTACTCTGGAATGATTACACAGAAACGACATTGACAAATGACGTCTTAAGAACGCCAAACATCTGTTATTCAGAAGAATAAGATAAATACAATGAGTTTTTGCAGCACACGTGAAATAGAACCTGTCTTATTTTATAGACTCAGGTACAGGCCTTGTTTTATTAATGGTGGCAAAATATACTATAGTATAATCATAATGAGTTCCTGATCCGGGTATGTTAATTTCTAAGTGTCTAAATTAAAGATGATTTTTGCATATCTATTAGGTTCCATCGTTAGCTTTGCGTACTTTTAAATAAATACCTAAATGCTTCTTTAGAGGTAAATTATAAGAAAAAAACTTTATAAAGATCCGAAATGGTAAAGTCAAAACGCACAAACGAATGTGATAATCAGTTATGTTAAAATAAATAAAAAAAATCCTATTTATATTTACTACATCTACAATTTAATTCATGCACTGATTCCAATATTTATACTGTTAACATAAAGTCTTCAAAGATACTACACGCTATCGTTTCAGGTAATTATATCAAAATGTAAACAAATTATACTGAATTTTACCTATTATCGTTAAACAAAATATAATAACTAATAAATTGTATAAGCTAAAACCTAATTTTGAAATAAATATCGCACCGTAACGAGTAAATGAGATCTATCGTATTTAGCAACTAAACGAAATATAATAACCAATCATTGCTATAGCTAAAATTGTGTTACGCAGTAATCGCTAAAATCCAATAATCTCGTTATAAACCAAGCTTTTAACCAATAAAATATTTTCGGGACTACCTTTCTGCTTCCGAGGACAAATATTATGGAAATGAAAACTTCTTTAGACGCGTTGAGTAGTATTTTTGGCAAAAGATACATTTATAATTACGCGTCAGACTAGCTACGCATTGTATAGGGGCCTGTGTACATGTAATATTGATATTTTGCAGTTGATTGATTAGTAGACTTTATAAAAATGTATATAACAATTGCTCCGAGTGCCAATAGATAGATATGAAAACCACACTAATGTTAATAATTTCAATAAACAAATTTTGAATATTTTTAGTCACACTATAATTAATATGAAATGTTAAAAGAGCACACATTTATTTTATTACTTTGAGGTTTTACTTCTATCAGCAGTCCTTATGACTACCATGACTTTTTTTGAAGTTATATTTCTTTGGGCGCGTTAGGGAAAAATGATGAGAGTAAATTTTTACGATGCGCGCGCACACCGTCACGAAAAACCGACACCCTGAAGTTAGCTATAGTCTACATTTGTATTTCTTTGTTTTAAAACTTTGAATGTGTTAAATACCTTTTTTCTATTGTTAATGTCGTTTTTTCTACAAACGTAGAATAATGCGAAAGATAAAATATTTGAAAAGATTTTTTCTTGTTACGCCAAAGAAGTATAACTTCTAACGCGTGTACATAAGTACACACACACTTTTTTTTTCAAAAAATCAAAGTACCTCGTTGTTTCCGTTTACAAGGCAGTGAAAATATTATTTAGTTTTCAAACTTTAAAAAGTAACATCTATACAGAATACAAGTTATCGTATTCTCTTTTACGTATGCTTCTTTTACGTTTGTCGGATAGTAGATAGACTGAAACTATTTATTTTTATAAAGTCCTTATTTTCTCATTTTGTTTTGTAATACGTTATAATTATAGCAGATTTATTGTTTGTACAATTATAATGAATAAACTTATTACTAAAATTCGCTTTATAATAATTGCTATTTAATATACTAACCACCACTAATTATTCCTATCTACCTGAAGATTTAGGTCTATTAATATAGAATTAATAACAAATATTCAATGAATACAAAACGAGATGGTAATTAAAAGGTGAGTAATATAGAGTAAGTTATTAAAGAAAAGTAATTAATGTTAAAACTAGATCCGTTATAACCGCTTAAACTAGATACAGATATAAAACAGGTATCTACAATACGGGGTCCATAATTGCTACATTGCGAGTCGCCGCCTTCGTAGCTCGTTAATAAAATTCTAAGTCGCTAGAGAGGCTTCCGAGAACGAAGAAATTGTAAGATATCAAGTAATATAAATTTATTAGTACAAGGTATTACTAATATTCTCTTTTTATTTTCCCAGCTTTCCATCTGATAACTACATTTACTTCGAAGAAACAAATCAATATTTTTTGTTATACAAAACAGTGGGAAAGGGCGAAGATTTGAATGTTGTACAAATATTTGTAAATTAAGTAATGTTACACTGAAATAATGTAATCTATACTAATATTATAAAGCTGGAGGGTTTGTTTATTTGTTTGGTTGGACGCGCTAATCTCAGGCACTACTAGTCCGATCTGTAAAATTCTTTCAGTGTTAGATAGCTCATTTATCGAGGGAGGCTATATATAGGCTGTAAAAGCGGAGCACCAATGAAGAGTGTTTCAAAATCGTTTTTCCTTTTGAGAGCTTGCGCTTTAGCGTTAGCCCAAAGTGACTATTCCACGCGGAAGAAGTCGCGGGCAGAAGCTAGTATAAAATATGCAACAGCACTCTGGATTTATGTAGCTTCCTATAAATGAAGGATTTTCTGGAATCTGATCACTATTTACAGATATTACTACCTACAAACAAATTTATAAACTTTGCCTCTACACTTAAATTTAGTAAAATTTAAAAAATGAAACTCTACCATTATATTAATATGTAATTACTCTTTTTAATTAATAAAGTATTCAGTATTTCAAATAGCTTAATTTAAAAGCTGGCATGACCGATTAGGACCAGAATGAGTTTCCACAAACGTGGGGAAATTCGTAAGCCCTTCATGATTATAAATATGACCTTTCTAACAAAAAAAAGGCCTATACTAATCCGACGTGCAAAACGTTCTAATAATTACGTGCAGTTTTCACATAATTCTGTTTAAAAGTAATACTGTTATATAGTTATGTTGGACAAGTATATAGTAGACATAGTTTTACTAAAATTATGGTAATGTTGAACCACAAGAAAATCTTTTGTGCCTTAAATTTTCTTATCTCTTACAACCGACGAACTTTTTGCCTACGAACCTTTTTGTTATCGGGTCGATACGGTCCAATGAGAAAAAATAATTATTTTTTAGTTTTATAAAGAAAATATTATATTTTTTGTTGTACAATATGGAAAAACTAGCGGGCCTGGCAGTCGTCGTCCCGTCCTGATTATAAAAAAAATACTTGACAAATTATATACCAAAACCTACCTCACTAATCACTTTATCCTTTGTTGAAAACCGCATGAAAATCCATTCAGTAGTTTTTGAGTTTATTGTGAACAGACAGAAAGACGCGGTAGGGGACTATGTTTTATACTATATAATAATGATAAGGATGTAGGGTAAGCATATAACGACGTACAATACAATAGCGTAACAATATAATGAACTAGTTTTTAGCCGTCGCTCCGCTCGTGTTGTTGTAGATGAACAGTATATCCTTTCTTGTGTTCTTGACAATATGTTGTCAAGTTTGCAAAGTAATGATGATGGGTTGAGTAGTTAAGGTGTGTAAGCGTAACAAACAAACAAACTTACTTTCACGTCTATAATATAATGTACTATTATAAATTTCATAGCGAGAACTATTAACATTTATTGCAAATATTTTTTAAGATTATTGTTACTTAAATAAACATAAAGTAATTATATAAAAGTTAATATAAAATTGTTGTCCAAGTATCACTATATTTTATAAAACAAAGTCCTCCGCCGCGTCTCTGTCTGTATGCGATAAACATTTTTTGAATGGATTTTCATGCGGTTTTCACTAATAGATAGAGTGATTAACGAGCAAGGTTTAGATATATGATTTGTCAAGATTTTTTGTAAATTGGTTGAAATATGACTATAATTGTCGGAAGTGTTGGAAAAAGTCAAACCGTCTGGGAGTTTTCGTTGACAATGGTGCGTAATTAATCCCTTTGAGGTATAACAAGACACTTGAGACAATAAACGACGCAGACGAATCGCGGGTATCAGCTAGTTAATAAGTCGAAAGTTGGCCATAATAAGGGGTACAAAACTTTTTTTTCACATGTTAATAAGTAGATATCGTTGTCTGTATTTCTTTTAATTTTTTTCCTCAATAGTTAAAACTGTATTGAGTATAAGAAAATAATGTAGATTATAGATGTAAGAAGCGTGATATGTGATGAATAATGAACAAAGGCTTCAACGCATCGAAGGTTTGCAAAAAAAGTATTTTTTTATTGATAAGACTAAAACCTGTCAATAGTTACCAAACAAACAGAAAATCGGCTAACAAACAGGAGAAAGAGCACTGACCCGTTTTATTTTCTCTTTTTGTCTATTTTCTGGTCGAAATTCTACCATAATTGTTAGTGGTAATTGTCCCAGAGTAAATGAATAAAATGATTGAGCTATTAAAAAATAAATACGAAGTTGAAGTTTCAATGCATTTTAAATTAATCTATGCGTACATTTTTTTGGCTGTTAGGAATTTCATAATAAACAAATCTATAAATATCCTTCAAATTGTACCGATTTTGTCATTGACGGGCAATGCTATTAAAATATATGTAACGTATTCGAAGGTAGGGGAAACAATTAATTGATTCCAATTTTTTTGAAGCGAAAACTTATGTTATCCCTTCTCCGATGACCTCAATAAGCTAGCGAAGCGTTACCGACATGCTCGTGACGTATTACGCTTGCGTCTAACTAGCGACGCCGCGCCGTAGTATAGCGACCTGTGTACATGCGATATTGATATTTTGTATTGACCTTGTGCAGCCCCTCATATGTTTGATCAATTAAATTAAAAAATGTATATATTTCTTATTCTACAAATTATAAGTTTTAAATAATTCAGACTATAATTGATTTAAAAATTGAAAAATAACACATATGTATATATAAACCGATTCATCAATAATCGAAATAATTGATCGCGTGAGGTTTTAAAAATCGGAGATACGTCTATGAATGGGTACGTAAGGGTCACTGCGGCTCAAAGTGGCTTTGTTAAATTGAATTTACGTGTATTGCGAACTTCGCCGCCCGTTCTCTGTTCGTGTCCGTTTCCGAGATGTAACAACTGCTTGGGATTTACTGAACGTTGCTTTGTTTTAAGGATTTATTTGGTTCGGTACATTCAGTCGTTTCGAGGCTGACTCTTCTACACTTGCTTATTTGAACACAAAATATATCAGAGTAATAACGGAATTTTTGTGTAACTAGCTGTAACTAACGTTTATCTGCCACTTAGTCTGTGTTGTTTGTTATCTTAACAATATAAAGTTATTATAATATAATATTACAATCTTAATAAGTACCACACCGCTTGCTCCATTTCTCATGGGTAAGGAAACACACTTTGCTGAACGCGGTTAGTGCTTATAAAATTTATTATCGTAATAAAACATTGATCAATTGATAATTATCAATAATATACTTTAATTATATACAACCTTCAAAAAGTGATATCTGTTTTTTATATCATAGGCGGCAAACGAATAGGCGGGACATCTGATGTTAAGTGAGCACCACCGTTCATAGACACTTGCAATATTAGCAGAGTCATAAGTGCGATGCCAGCCTGTGTTTGGGGGGAGGGTTGAGAGGGGACGGGGAGGGGGAAAGGGAAGCGGGCCTTCGGCGCTCTCACTGACCGAACGAAAAGCAAAACAATGCAATCACTTTTATTTCACGTCGGTTTTCTATGAGAGTACCCCGAGAGTACCCAGCAAGGTAGTACCCCGGGCGAGCCGACCCATTTATGCTGAAACCAGTAATAGCTTCAGCGTGGCTCTACCACCTACAGGACATCTATGCCGAATACAAGTTATCTTATTTTCTTATGGTTACTGAAACTATCTATTTTTAACCGACTTCAAAAAAAGGAGGAGGTTATCAATTCGTCTGTATTTTTTTTATTTTTTTTATTTTATGTTTGTTACCTCATAACTTTGGACTGGGTGAACCGATTTTGATGATTCTTTTTTTGTTTGAAAGCTAGTGCTTCCCGTGTGGTCCCATTTTAATTTGGTCCAGTTCCGACAACGGCATCCAGTGCAAAACCGTATAAGTTTTAAATTTGCATTAATTATGTAAACGACAAATAGACGAATAACTCAATATCACGCTAACCGATTTCGATGATTTATTTTTTATTGGAAAGGATGTACTTCAAGGGTAGTTTGATGAGAATTTGGTTAGGTTCTGATATGGGATCGTGAAAAGTAAGAAAACTTTAAGAAACGAGCCTACTCCTTTATTAAGGGGGAACGATCTGTGTTTCCTTTGGGGGAGGTGTTAAGGGGGGGGTGATTACTTACAAATAGGGGACCCGTAAGTTTTTTTCAAAAAAAAAAAAAAAAAAAATTTAATTTTAAGAGGTTATTTTTTTTTTTTTTTAAAAAAAAAGAAAAAATATAAATAAATTATTAAGGGGAATTTTGGGAAGGAGGGGGGGGGGGGGAAAATATGGGGGATAATAAAAAAGGGGGTTAACAAAAATTAATTAAATAAAAACAAAAAAAAACCAAAAAAAACAACAAAAAAAAAAAAAAAAAAAAGAAAAATTAAAAAAAATAAGGGGGGAGGGGGGGGGATATTAAAAAAAAAAAATTAAAAAAAAAAAAAAAAAAAAAAAAAAAAAATTTAAAAAAAAAAAATAAATTAATTAAAATAAAAAAAAAAACCAAAAGAAAAAAAAAGAGAAAAAAAAAAAAAAATAAAAAAAACAAAAAAAAAAAAAAATAGAATTAAGGAGATGGAGGGGGGAAAAAAATAATAACATAACAAAGAAAAAGTCAACCCTCTCGGTCAAAAAAATATTCTACAAAAAAATTATGCCCGAATACAAATATATTAAAAAAAAAACATATTATAATTTATTTTTTATAAAAAATATTTTTTTTTTTTATGTTTTTTTTATAAAGTTGATATTCTCTCACTTTGTTTTTAAAGGTTTTAATTGTAGCAGATTTTATCGTTTATACAATTATAAGGAATAAACTTGTTACTGGAATTCGCTTTGTAATAATTGCTATTTAATATACTAACCACCACTGATTATGTATTCCTTATCTACTTAAAGATTTAGGTCTGTTAAGGCCTGCTCCGCTTTCACGTCATCTGCGTCCCTCTGATACCTAAATTTGTGTTCTGCGCATCTACTTCTGAGCGGTTAAATAGTTTGACGCGGACTATACAAAATATCTTTACTCTTTTGTAGTGCTTATAAAAACCATAGTTTCTTAAACTATTAATTATTGTATATCAAATGAAGATATCGTGATATTTTTTAAATAAGGACCAAATTTACATTTCACTTGTTTTTAATTACTCAACCACCACTGCATTAGGTCCTTACATGTGAAATCGACGTTTTGTCTAACTTGCTACTTGGATCTGGCGTTTGGTTACGAATTCCGAATTAAAACGAATTTTAAATTTTCGCTTGTGTTTCGAATTTAGTGATTCATTTGTTTCCGCACCATTTGATTTTTCTTTCACATTGTTATTTACATAAAATAGAAAACTTAAAATATCGCATTTTTGCGCTGCAGAAACAGCTCGAAGGATTAATTATGTGTATGGAGAAGTTACTGTGAAAGACAGCACGGTACGTTCTTGGTTCCAACGTTTTCGTTCTGAAAATGTTGACCTATGGAACCTCGTTTAACGAACAAATTCCGGATAGCTGAAGACCCTGGTTGAGAATGAAGAATTAAAGATGATTTTCTGAGCAGATCCATCGCAAACCACAACAGAGTTAGCGGCAGGCTTCAGTGTTAGCAATAATTCAATTTTAAGTCACTAGAAATGTGGGAACATATAGAACTTTGAATTTCTCGGGGTTTGAAATTACCAATACGTCGTCGGTTGGCATGGTGATTGTGCTCATACCTTCCTTTGGGAACACGTCTATGACCCTGCAGTGGGTCTCTTACAAGCTGATGTAACTAGTAAATAAATTAAATATAAATAATGTTTCATAATTTAATATCATACAGTATATATTTCATTATTTGAGTCAGTAAGTTTTGAATTTTCTGATACTTACCCCAAAAAGGTTGAGAAGAAATCGATGTCGATTGTTCACTTTAGTGGCTCGTAAGGCGAAACGTAAGATGATTTGTGTTATACTGGTGTTTTGCGTCGAGTGCCCACTGGCGTTACTCGTAGACGATCTTATACATAAACTAGATTTCTAGAAATAAACTCTATGGTAAGATTCCGTATTTTTAGGAATATGTAAAATTTTTATTTAGGTTTTTAATAGTATCCAACTATTTCTTTTTTGTAATAGGCTGTAATATAATAATGCTGTAATGTAATATATAGAGCTAAAAGTTCGATTAGTTAACTGCCATAAGCTTGAAGTTGAAAGTTTGTCGTCACACACTTAAGGGAGGGTATTAACAGACACGCTTAGAAGTACGTATATTTCTAGGCTGTTTGTTTCCGCCTACGGCAAATAATATATTAAAAAATGCTTTTTCAGTTAAAACATCTAAATTTTTATTTATTTGTTCCACGAAGATTTCATGTTACATTCCTTCGATGGTCTACAACAATCATTTCACTGTTGTCCTTCATCTCTATCAGCAGTTAATTCTCACATATGTATATTTAAGCCCATAAGTCAGAAAAGCAAATTCCAGTAAGGTAGTAAGGTATTCGGTGGCCGTAGGTACTCAGCTGAATGTCTTAAGCGCTCGCCTTAGTAGTCCGGTGAAGCTATTAAGACCTTGCTAGATCAATAACGTAGTCAGTTCGAGGAAAAAAAAACTACACGTATCAGTAGTCCGGGAAAGCTGTTAAGACCTTGCTAGGTCGACAGCGTAGTCAGTTCGAGAAAAAAAAAAAACGGTGGCCGTGGCTTTACTAAGAATAATATACCTTTTTCTAATATACAGGACAGTTAGTGGCACAGGATAATCAGAAAAAATATAAATAAACTGATAATTTAGTTATAATAATAACAAAAACAAAAGAATAATGATTGCCACCAGCTAAGTCTTGCGTCCCGGTGTTATAGACTAACTAACAATGCGGTCAAGGTTGCTTTGAATTTAAGTGATTCGTTCTTTCTTGCTGATCTAGTTAGAACATGATCTATGTGTCTTTGTCTACAGAAAATATGATGGAAAATATAAGGAGAAATCTTGAAAGCATGTTTAATGTTCATGTAGTGTCACTGTTTTGTGGATTACAACTTTTTGCCGCTGCTGTTCATCTGGCTTACTATTTCTATATTATATTAGCTTCATGAGAAAGGGTCAAATTTCATGGATGTTTTTTTTATTAATAAACAAATATATTACCTTTATGAATATCGAGTGCGTTACCTTTAATATAAAACTGTATGTTGATTTTGTAAATAAAAAAAAAAGAGGGGGGGGGGAAAGGGGGGGAGGGGGGGAAAAAAAGGGGAAAAAAAAAAAAAAAAAAAAAAAAAAAAAAAAAAAAAAGAAAAAAAAAAAAAAAAGAAAAAAAAGGAGGAGGAAAAAAAAAAAAGGAAAGGAAAAGGGAGAGAAAAAAAAAAAAAAGAAAGAAAAAGGGGGGAAAGAAAATAAAAAAAAAAAACGGAAAAAAAAAAAAAAACAAAAAAAAAAAAAAAAAAAAAAAAGGGGGTAAAAAAAGGGGGAAAAAAAAAAAAAAGAAACAAGAACCCAAAAAAAAAAAAGGAAAAAAAAAGGGGAATCCAGAAAAAAAAAAAAAAAAAAAAGAAAAAAAAAAGAAGAAAAAAGAAAAAAGAAAAAAAAAAAAAAAAAAAAAGAAAAAAAAAAAAAAAAAAAAAAAAAAAAAAAAAAAAAAAGAAAAAAAAAAAAAAAAAAAAAAAAAAAAAAAAAAACAAAAATAAAAAACAAGAAAAAGAAGAAAAAAAAAAAAAAGAAAAAAAGAAAGAAGAGAAGGGGGGGGCCGGGGGGGGGGGGGGGGGGGGTCCTGGGCCAAAGGGGGGGAAGGAGTACGGCTCCCTCATAAGAAGAAAAATCTTGCGTGGGGGGGGAGGGAGAAAGGATTCGGGGGGGGGGGGGGGGGGGGGGGCGCCCCTCGGGGGGGTGGGGGCGGGGGAGCCGGATAGGAAAAATGGAGGGGCCGGGGATAGGCGAGGCGCCCCCGAGGGACCCGAGGGAGAAAGGCCTCGAAGAAGAAAGGGGGGGGTGACGGGAAGGGGGGGGGGGGGACAAGAAACGGGAGGGGGGAGGGGGGGGAGGGGGGGGGGGGGCGGGGGGGGGGGGCGGGGGGGGGGGGCCGGGGGGGGGGGGCCCTGAATGTAAATTTTGTCACTATTTTTATACACCTTACTACTGTCTTCTGTATCACTCACTCACTAACTTTTTGTATATAGATTTCCTGGCCGAAATTTTTCATTTTTTTAAACATATTATTTCATGCAAACCTTGTCCTGACAATTATAAACGCATTAAAAAAGTATTAACCAAATAGTTGCAGTCGTTCTAAAGAGATGCGCTTACATACATTCATACAACTGTTTCTTGTTTATATACATAGATACGTTGCTGACTTTCCTTAGTCTTATTTGTCATTTGTAGTATAATTTTAATTTTTATAATCATATTTCGACCCATTTTTAGATCATCTAGTTCATTTTGTTTTATTTCAACAAAATAAGTTGCCGGTGACATTTACGTGTTTATAAGATATCGCAGAAAACCAACGAAGCTTATCGCGTTCAAACGAAGAAAATAATTTATATGTAAATTTAACATTACCGTAATTTTACTTCGGTCGTTTAAAACTACAAGTCATGACTTAATTTTATCGTTACGTATAGCTATATTAATTCTTTACGAACATTAATCAATTGATATAACAATATCTGCTACAAAATCCTGTAACTAAAAAAGTGTGCGTGTACTTATGTACACGCGTTAGAAGTTATACTTCTTTGGCGTAACAAGATAAAAATCTTTTCAAAAATTTTATTTTTCGCCTTATTCTACGTTTGTAGAAAAAACGACACTAACAATAGAAAAAAGTTATTTAACACATTGAACATTTTAATAGAAAGAAATACAAACAACAAATACAAAGAAAAAAAATGTTGACTATAGCTAACTTCAGGGTGTCGGTTTTTCGTGACGGTGTGCGCGCGCATCGTAAAAATTTACTCTCATCATTTTTCCCTAACGCGCCAAAAGAAGTATAACTTCAATAAATTAAAAATATTATTCTTTAAATGTTTAAATTCTGTGTGAACGTATTTTCTCTAGGAAAGTTATAAAGTAAATTGTCACTCTAGGCTGATTCTTTTTTCGAATTGATTACGCTATGGACCTGGTAAGGTCTTTACAGCTTCATGCTGCATGCTGATGATCTCCACGAAATATTTCGGTACACAGTTTTCTATTTTGTCCCTGCAAGACTTTATTATGATATCAATTATCATTCAAGTTTCTTATGATGTTATATTCAAAATAATATATGCATTTCTGAAAATAGGTCAAAATATAGGTATGGTGAGATGCAAACTCTGGTGTAACTATTCGCTTACGTAAAGAACAGACTGAACATCAATAACAAAACGAGACTGTTAACTTCAAGTAATAAAAGTTGAAACGATTTCCGTAAACGCTTGTAAAAGTCTACACTGAATCTGCTGATCTTTTTATTATATTTATATGAATAATGCAGTTCCTTGTAACTTTATACGGTTGTATGAAGTCGAAGTACACTGGTTTTCCGGTAGTTGCTTCATAAACGTTGAGGGCGGTCGATATCGGCTGTCGGCTGAAGTGGCTTGTGAGAAGAAATGTGAAGCTATTTGTGCTGGGCCGGTACTCCGCGTCGAGTGCCCTCCGGACGCAACCGTCGACGTTCCACCGAACAAACTAGATTAACGTCGCGACCTCGTTTTCTTATAAACCCTATGTTTGAAATCGTCTTTTGTATTTTTGTTTAGCTATTTCATCCGAGAAGCCGTGTATTCAATTTATGTTAACTAAGGAAATATTCTATTTTGGTCTTATAAAATACATTTAAGTAAATGTATATTTTTATATTTCTTCCTTAAATAATCATTACATATTATAAAACAAAGTCATCTGCCAGGTCTGTCTGTCTGTCTGTTCGCGATAAACTCAAAAACAACTGAACGGTTTTTCATACGGTTTTCATCAGTAGATAAAGTGATTGACGGGGACGGTTTAGGTATATAATTTATCAAGGTTATTTTATTACTAGGGCGGGACAACGTCTGCCGTGACCAGCTAGTTATATATATTATGCTTCTAGTGGCATATATAATTTTAAGTCAGATCTATATTGTCTACACCATAAAATCGTTAAAATTATAAGGAAATAAACAAGTAATTAAATATTATTTTATTAATTTAAATTACGGTCGTTCGGAGTGTTGATTATTAACTGCTACTTCACTGAGTTTGGCAAACTTTTACTGTTTGTAATTACAGTATAATAGCTATGACCGTGGCTCCACGTGCGTTTTTATTATCTCTTATAATTACTATTTATTATAAAATATGGTTGGGTTATAGCAAAATCTATAAATGAATTAATGAAATGAAATAAATTAATGGTGGTAGAGCCACGCTGAAGCTATAACTGGTTTCAGCATGAATGGGTCGGCTCGCCCGGAGTACTACCACCCGACCCACAGTAACACCCACGTGAAGTAACAGTGCATGCGTTGTAAAAAACAGTAATTAATACAGGAAAAAAAAGTGACGAAACAGTGATCATCTCATTGTATTAAGTCCATTTACATGTCTATCTTTCTCTCGTACTTACTTCACGTCGTCATTAAAACTACAATAACTTTTGACAGAGTGGACCAATTTTAATGAAACAAAGACTAAGTTACTCCGACTTACGATTTTCTTGCTGAGGATATATTGTGAACACAGTACTTTAGCAGTGATGCGTGTTCATACAAAATACAATATAAAATACAATACAAATTTACATTCTTATTACATATGTATAGATAATGTAATATACTCTCAAGTAGTGTTAAACGCATAATATAATATTAAAATAAACGTTATAACTAAAGCATTGGTTACCGATATACATGGAAAGAAGATAATAAATCGGAAGATATCCCTGAATGCCTATAAGTTTTCCATCAAATAGAAAACATTCGTAGCTTTGCGTGGCACTCTAAGATTGTTATATTTAGAAAACAAAATTACTTACTATTAATATTCCATTTTACTGATAGAATATTTCAAAGTAAAACGTATTTTTCTATTTTAATTATGATCAATTGATGTGGCTTCATCCTAAATAGAAATAGATTATTGATTTAACTTAGTTGTGGATATATGAAAGTATAGGGACACTCGTTCTATATACCGTACTCGTATACTCGTAATACCACATCTATATTGGTATATGGTTGTAGGAGCCTCAGGCTCACTACAGTAGGAGTCTAGATTGACATGGACAGGGTAACAATAAGACTCGGAATGCGTAAAATAGACTGTTTATTTCTAACTCAATATATGTTATTTATACAGACAAGCGATCGTTCTATTGATGACTCTATTTACAATAAATTCTAACGTTTCAACCAGTCTGCCAAAGAGGATGGCATACTCGGTAGCTACATGGTATTTCTGTAATCATAAGACATTTCAGTTGTTGCTTGACATACTAAAGTTATTCTAAACGAATAAGTTAGTTACGCCATCAATGAAATACTGACGGAAAGATAAATTGCTTATTTGAGTTGTAAAATGAATGTTTATTCAAAGTATAAAAGGGAAGCGTTAAATGACTATGAATACTAAAGCGAGTACCAGGATATTTTGAGCTTACGACTTACAATAATAAGAAAGTTTCTAAATTAGCGTACAATTGTGACTATTACGTCACAGTAAACTCTGGTCTTATTACATTTCGTAAACACACCTACAATAGAACTAGCGGTTTTCATTTGTTCATTATTATTTTTGTTACAATGTTTACTTTTATTTTTCGTTCTCCCACCCTGATTATGAAAAAATCCTTGTCAAATTATATACTAAAACGTTCCTCATCAATCCCTCTATCCACCGGTGAAAACCGCAAGAAGATCCGTTCAGTAGTTTTTGAGTTTATCGCGAACAGACAGACAGACAGACGCGGTAGGGAACTTTGTTTTATACTATGTAATGATTTGGCGCCTCACTTTCACTATTCAATATGTTAATGATGAAATAGACTTTTAGATATATTTAATACTAGCCTCTGCCCGTGCTTTCGTCCGCGTGGAATTTTGAAACTTTGATTGAAACTTTGGGCTAACGCTACCACGGAGCGAAAGCTATCAACGGGGTAAACCCCGATTTTGAAACATTATTCATTAGTGCTCCGCTCCTATTGGTCTTAGCGTTCCTATAACCTTCCTCAATAAATGAGTTATATAATACTGAAATAATTTTTCAAATCGGACCAGTAGTTCCTGAGGTTACCCCCTACAACGTCACAAACTCACAAACATTATCTCTTTATAATATAAGTATAGATAAAGATTTAAAATTGACTCAAATCAAACCCGTGATCAAAGTCAACTTTGAATTGTTTAAAATTATTCATCTATAGAATTATTTGTAATAAATAAATGATAACATATATCAAAAATCCTAAGATAATTTTTGTTGTTCATGTTTTGTAATACTTTTATCTGTAGCACTGAAATCCGTAAATCATATTTTGGCATTATGTTACGAAGTCAGTGATTCTTTTACTATTTTTATAATTTTATGAAGTAGAAAACACGTTAGTATAATGTGTTCATTGGGAGTTTTTGGCGGGATTTTGGTTTGTCATGTAGTGGATTTTATATTTTATTCATAATCTTGTATTACTTGACTCTATATTGTGTAAAATTAGTGGTGTTTTTATGTAATATAGTTTGTTTATTGTGCACAAGTGAATGGAAAATGATACCACTGACCATGAATTCTGAGATGCCTCAAAAACTCCATGGAAAGTTCTAACAAGATGACCACCATCTTGTTAGTTCATTGAAATTATATCAAGAACCTTGTAATATCGATACACACTTGACATTGGCAGTAATAGTCTACTAGAAGACTGGTTGCCAAAAATGGAATGGAAGAAGAACTTGTAATACTATTAACTACTCGACAATGGCAGTAATAATTTAAAAGATTGGCTGCCAAAAATAAAGTTAAAAAAAAATGTTCATTGAATCGTATAATTCTTTATAACCAGTCTCAGAGCGACCGGAGCCTAAATAAGGGCGGTCATAGATAAGTTGTCTTAGGACTTAATTAGAACGTCTGGTGTGCCTGTAGTGCCCGGTGTGTTCCCAAATTGCATACTTTACTACTGCTGAGTGACTGAAATAAATGTGGAGGGTGTCTCCGTCGTAAGTCTTACATAAACCTCTACCACTCTCCAGTTGCCTTCATCAGTGCCTGAACCAGATATAGTGAACTAACAAAAACCTATGTATGTAATCACTATAAAATAAAATGGAAAGCTTTCAGATTCCTTATATTAAATTAATTTGTTAATGGATAACGTTTAAGCATTTAATAACTTTTTGGCTTTTTTCCGGTAGTGAAATGAAGGGAAATCAACGTGATACCATTGTCATACTTCTCAATAATTCTTAAACTTGAATTGTAATAGAATGTAAATTGCACGTAAACTGTATTTTTTTATATCATAGGAGGCAAACGAACAGGTTGGTCACCTGATGTTAAGTGATAACCGCAGACCTACACCAGGGGAGTCACAAGTGCGTTGCCAGCTGTATTCGGGGGAAGAGGGCAGGTGGGATTTTATATTTAAGACGTATCAGGTTAACCAACCTTTTCTTTTGTAATACAGAATAAGAAAAGATTGTAAAAAGCGATCGCTACAAAGTTATTATCTCCCCAGCGCACAATGCAAAAATACCTTTGAATGTATTGACACAAGAATAATACTCAAATCGTTCGTAAATTACTTTATGATTCAATGTTTCTTTAATAACATTATATGGTTTATAAACATGACTTAGCTTTTTACTCATGTCTTGTTTAACGTACGGTACCAGTTACCCGTTTGTGTAAACATCTCCGTCTAGTGTCAGTGATAGATCGCCTACTACTTGCGGTTTATTAACTATATTACTTGCAAAATGTCTGAAGTACGCCAGACTGTGCCACCTGTTAACCTAGTAAGTTATGTGTCCTCTTGAAAATAATCTGTCGGATAAAAACTGCTGTACAACGTTGTATTCCATTTTTAATATTTTATTACTTAAGTTTACCTTATTATAGACCTATCCATATGGGGCACTGAAACAAAAAAATATAGACATGGGATGCCTGAACAAGGCGGATATTAATGAGTAGTTGATGCTACTTATATCTATTACTAGCCTCCCGACCCGACTTCGCATGGTTGTACTAATAACAAGAATAAGACCAAATCTAGCCTTTATAGGACAACCATGTAACTTAATAGAATGGTAACTATACAAGTGAATGTCAATCTATCAATATTTTTGAGTACCTCCCTATTATCTTCTAGCTCACTCACTTTTTATATGAAGATTTTAAAACCCAATTTATTTATCAAACGTTTTCTTTTATAAAAACCTAGTTCTGATAATTACAAACACAACAAAAAAGTATTAACCAAATAGGTGGAACAGCCATTCTGAATTTTCTTTTATACCATAGGAGGCAAACGAACAGGTGAGTCACCTGATGTTAAGTGATCACCACCGTCCATAGACACTCGCAATACCAGGGGGTCGCAAGTGCGTCGCCAGCTTGTGTTTAGGCGAGGGGGAGGGAGAAGGTGGAGGGGAGGTGGGCTACTGGCGCTCTCACTGACCGAACAAAACGCAACAATGCAAGCACTGTTACTTCACGTCGGTTTTCTGTGGGGCGGGTGGTATTGCCCCGGGCGAAACGACCCATTCATTCTGAAACCAGTAATAGCTTCAGCGTGGCTCTACCACCTACAATGAAATGATGTGTTTACATACATTACCGATAGATTTACACATTAAAATCCCAATCCATTAGTTAGAAAGTTTGCGTCCTTTAATGTATCGTCAAGTAAACACTTTTAGGATGAATTGGTTTTCGCGAAAAAATATTATTTATATTGTGATTAAGTTTATAAAAATATGGTTCAATATATATATATATATGTGATCCCATGATTCAGACTTAGCAAAACCAGTAATAGTTTTTTAGGTAATAGTGTTAGGTTCTATAATAAAGGCCCAAAGCATGTTACCGATTTGGTGAAATTAAGAGAAAGGGAGAAAAGGATATTATAGAGTGGATCAGTAGTATATATATATATATACCTATATATGTAATCCACTAAAAGCATTGTATGATGTATTGGAAATATATGTTAAAAAAAATGTATCCGATCGAGTTTCTTGCCGGTTCTTCTCGATGACTGGGTTGTTTTCCGAACCGGTGGTAGTATTTGACGTTCATAAATGCCTTATTAGGGCCTAAACTGAATAAAGTATTTTTGATTTGATTTGATTTGATTAGCGTATTTTGCGAATAACACAACATCATAGTAGTTATATTTATATACATATTTCACTTGGAATCCAAATTATCTCTTAGAGTAACTACGGATATAACTTACGAAATATTACTTATTATTACAAATACTAACTTATTAAACTGTCAGTGCGAATGTGAAGAGTGGTTTTATTTATGTCACATAACTCAAGGAACAGGTGTTTCTAAACTGTTTACCAAATTATATGCATAACAATGTAATGAATAAATTACATGTAACAACAATTAATTGATGAATTGTGGAACACGTCTCTAAGTTGTAGGCGGTTTCGTTAGAAGCATCATAACATTTAATCAATTTAATAAATGAGCAACATTTGAGACGAGAGACTCGTTTTGTAAACAGCTCGAGTGAAACGTTATGTTAAGTATGAATTAAGCTTTATTAAAGTTGTCTACATAAATTATATTTGAATTAGGTTAAGAGGTAAATTATCCTGATACTTTACTGATATTCATTAATGGTTTGTAGAAGTGATCTCAATAACACATACTATATCAATCACCATATTAGTAACTACTAGTCTGTTAAATTAGTGCATGTCGGTGACATTTTTCCTCTCATGTTACAACTTAGATTTGTTAAAGTGAAGAATTAATGATGAAGGGTAAACGTGTTCTTTCATTGAATTCTTGATCACTTTACATCAATTGTGAGTATAGTTATAGAGTATAATAAAACGCACAAGTATACCTAGTCTGTTCCACAAGACTATTGCAAAATTTATTTCACACTAGCGTGCCCGGCGGACATTGTCCTGCCCTGATAATTAAAAAAATATAGACAAACCAGACATATATACCTAAACCTTCCTCGTGAATCTCTCTATCTACTGGTGAAACCGCATCAAAATCGGTTCAGTAGTTTTTGAGGTTATACGATGTAATGATATTCTCTGAAATCTGTAAAGTAGTATTTACACACTATTAAAAAATAGGTAATACAAATTTTTTCGAGAGTTGAGCTAAATATCTCTGCGTATTTCTTTACAATGTACTAAATATTGAAAATTAATTTATGGTAATTATAGAATGGTTTAAAAAATGTTTGAAATCAACATTTTTATTTATTGATTCTTCTCAGAAATTTAGTATATGTGATTTTTTTATACACACGTATCCATTCAGAAAACTACGGACTTAAGAATATTGTTACAAGTTAGTGTATTTAATTTGAAATTCAAATGTCATAAGTGATTAAGCGTTACGTTTAGATAACTGATCACAATTTTCAAGGTATAAACGTCGTAAAATTAATTGTTCTAATCAACCAGATAAATCAGAGCTTGGTAATTGATGCTATGAGTAGATTTAAGCCTTTGGCGGTTGAAATAGGACTCCGCCAGATGGTTTACTGGTGATTGATGACGCCAATTCGCTACTTGTCCAGTTTTCGCAGCGCCGCACCAGTTTGGTATTGCCTCGACGCTCGCATAACGTTTCACGTTCACTTCTCCTTCGTTACGGAACTTGGCACACTCTGTAGAGCTTAATTAGATATTTTTAAAGGAAAGTTTCAGAACTCTGCGTTAATATAATATTACTACTTACTTAATCTAATAATTTATTACTTTGTTTGTGAAATATTTTTATTTCAAATGCTATTTTATAAGTCCTATAAACTATCACAACTTATACATACATCTATTTAACACTAAATAATAATTATAATTCTTGCTCGTTATCTATTATTTGACTTTATTTATTTCCACGTAATATAATTTAATATGCAATTAATGTAAGCTATCTCGTCGAATTACGTGTTGTAAATTATCCAAGTTTACGCATCTGATTAAAACATTAATCCACGGAATTATTCAAATTTACTCTCATATCTTTTGAAGATGAAATAGAATTAATACAAAATGTTTGTATTTAAATATATCTAATTTCAAAATGTTATTACAAGAGTACGGATAACTTATATTTTTATAAAAGTATTTAATAATTTCAGTTTTTCTATCTATCAAGTGCTGTGTGAAAAAAGAAATCCTAAAGAAATTAAAATGATTCACCTTAAATACCGGGGCCAATAACATGAGCAAGATCATAAATTCGTAGAATAAAATTGATTAAAAAAGTTTATTCAAACGAATTCATAATTTCGGTAAATGTTTAAATAACTTTGAAATGTTTTGCTACTGAACGATAATACAACTTTATATTTATATTCTTTACTTACTTTTGCATAAACATATCTTTATAATTAGTATGTTATCGTAGGTGGTAGAGCTACGCTGAAGCTATTATTGGTTTCAGCATGAATGGGTCGGCTCGCCCGGGGTAGTACCACCCTCTCACGGAAAACAGACGTGAAGTAACAGTGCTTGCATTGTTGCGTTTCGTTTGGTCAGTGAGAGCGCCGGAGGCCCACCTCCCCTCTCCTCCCATTCCCCCAAACACAGGCTGGCAACGCAGTTTCGACTCCCCTGGTGTTGTTAGTGTTTATAGACGGTGGTGATCACTTAACATCAGGTCACCCACCAGTTCGTTTGCCTCCTATGACAAAAAAAAATAGTTTGTTAAACATATTGTATTTAATCAATTAAACATCTTCTATTTCAATATTTTCTTCCAATTAAGGTAAATATTATTTATTTTTATAATAATATTATTGCCGTTCAATACAGTAACTGCTTTCTTTACGTAAATGTTATTCTGGACTCTACATCAATATTCTTATTTATTATTGAATTCTATTTACTGCAACTATCGCAATTTCAATTTATTTAAAGAAAATCTGTTTATTCCAATGTTCGAAATCAAAATAAATCACTTATTTTATTAGAGATCATTGATAGGACGGTGCCAATGTCCCTGCAACAAAATGTCGACGGAGCGACCACAAAGCTTCTGCTAGTCACGCAAGGGTGATTGATGGCTTATCTCGCTTGCCTCCCTTGTTATCTTTGTGGGCCTGTTACGCAACCAAATGTGCCCATAAATATTGCCATGTCGCTGAACAGAATCCCTTTTAATATTTTTCGCTTACAATACAGTTCATAACTTTTTTTCATGTTTAAAACCTCTGTAATTACCTATCTCTAATATTTATGGACTAAATTATAACAATATAATTTAAAGTATACATTGAAATACTGATTCATTTATACTCTTGTACTGTAATAATAATTTGGTTATAAGCAGACCATTCTAACTAATACGAGTATTATAAATGTGACGGTGAGTTTGTTACGCTTTGACGCCTTAAGTACTCAAACGATTATCATCCAATTTTGGATACACGTTATTAGGGATACAGAAAAGGTCATAGGGTACCTTTATACAAAATGAATTCTCTTCCCGAGGGATAGATCAAATCTAGATTAACGCGAGAGAAGCTGCGAGGAAAAGCTAATATAACATGAAAATTACTTACAAAGTCATATCGTTATTTAAACAATGGGGTTCCCGAGGTTTTCAAATGTTTTTATTTAGGTCTTTACTCCATCAATTTAATACCATGTAACGCATCGATCTCGGTAAAACCATGTTTAAGTTCGAATCTGCGAGGAAGTATTTAAATCAATTCAGATGCGATTTTTTATTTACCTTATTTGTATCAGATAATATGTGGTCTGTGTCTTAAACTAATGAACATAATTTACTAATTTAATATCACGATATTCCTATAGAGAATGGACTTAAAATATTTTTCATTTTTTTTCTATTTAATTATTAGTTCTTAAATTTTACGAACATTAAGAATGTATTAACGAAAAATATATATGTGCGCAGATAAAAGCTGAATACCATTATAAACGCACAATTCAACATAATCGACTTGTAAATCGAGTTGTGTTAACCACTGAGGCGAAAACATCTGCATGAAACCCATTTGCGATGCTTAGTCATGGAAATGATAAATTTTATTTTGTAATGTAATGTCATTGTCTTGTTTGTATTACATTAAATTGTAAACTCTGAGCCAGACTCGAAAGGTACACAGTTACCTGGCGGTTGTTCCTGGTCCGGATTACTTTACTCATGTTTGATTAAAAGGGAATGTTTGGCCACAATCGCATCTGATATTAAATGATAATATAGTCTGAGATGGTAAATATGCTAAAACTAGACAGGACTGACTCTCAAGTACGGCTGCCGGAACACACCAATAAGTACTTAGCGATAGATATTCAACTAGAAAGTGATAGCTAGCCAGGTGGGCTTAGGAAAAAAGCCCTACTACCATGGTTTCATAACGATGTTTCCTTCACCGAAATCTCCGACTCATTTGCTAGGATTCGAATTTACGTCCATCAACGCTGTGCCCCAACACGCTATTAACTAAGCCGTCATTATTTAAGTTACTCGTCTATTCTAAATAATAGATTCTTATTTAATACTAGCTACTTACACTGGTTTTGCACTAGTGTAATGAGATTATTAATATGGCATCATAAGTACTTTAGCGATTTAGCACCTGTACTATGAGATCCATTTTTTGGTACTTTGAAATTTACGGTCTCGTCGCACAAACAACTTTGTTTGTTTACTCGTAATATTAGATATTACGAATTGTTACTGTAGGTTATCCTTAGGATAGAACCATATACCAGCAAGAATTTGTCTGTAGATCTTATAAAGAAATTGTACATCTACTTAGTACTTTAATTTGATATATCTCATATAATTTAGTTAGCGTTATCAGTGTAAGCGTTAGAATAATAGTAGGACTTAATAAAATGCATCAATACGACTGTATCAAATTCTGTTAAGTGATTTGGAAGAACTAAGGGAACATACAAACATGCGAGAAGCATCTTCCTTTCGTGATATTTATCGATTGTTATTGAATCTAATTGATGATAATATGAATAGAATAATGGTTATACTTATTCTATTATTATAAAATGTTTTAAAATGGTTACATTGTTACAGGTAACACGAATGATTGGATTGTATCAAAATATTAGCAGTGTGGCGAAAAAATGAACCGGGTGAGAATTAATTTTATTATATTATATAGCTATTAAATAATAGTGAAGTATGAAACTGGTTTATTTGTGCTATTTTTTATTTTAAATTTGATGCAAAGTAATTTGAAACATAGATAAAAGAGTTACTACTTTATACAACTATTCATTTATGATATGTATACTGTATATCCTCTGATTATTCATAAAGGACTGTGATTCGAAATTAATATTTCAGTCTAAAATATTTTTTCGACTTTAAAATATTCTAAGTGTACGGTCAGAGTGGAGGCTTAAATCGGGCGTCGAGCGGGGCATAGCGTTCGGCTTTCGTTTCAAACAGATGCATTAATACGGAGGTGTCTTGAGTGGCGCGCGAGCGGATTTCTCGGTCGCTCGACGCCCCGCTGCACGCCCCGCCGAACGCATTTTCACTCAGGTCGTACATTTATAGAAATTGGATTAGTGATATACACATTAGAAAAATGTATAGTAAAGATGTGTATTTTAATAGTTTTATGGTGTTGACAGTGGGCTCGAGCACGTGAAAAGTGTGTTTAGGGATGAACGGGGCGAGCGTGGGGCGGTGCGCATGCGCGGGTGCGCTGCGAACCGCGTGATGCGGGAGCACGCGCGCGTAGCTTGCGGCGCGTCGCCCGCGACCGCGGCGGCGCCCGCGCCCGCCCTGAGCGCGTGATGCGCACGGATCGCGCCGCGCTCTACGCGTGGCTCGTCTGCTACGCGGCCGCACTCTCTACCCACAAATACAGTACTCGCGTCATCAGGACTAAGTACGGTCCATTGCGCGGTATTGTTGTACATTCGCATCCCCAAGTCGAGGCTTATCTCGGCGTGCCGTATGCTACACCTCCTTTAGGTAGTTTAAGGTAAATTATAACATTATTAATTTTGTTATCATGTTAATATATGTACATATTTAATCACTACGTATTATAAAACAAAGTCCTCTGCCACGTCTGTCAGTCTATTCGTTCACGATAAACTTAAATAGCACTGAACGGATCTTCATCCGGTTTTCTCCAGTAGATAAAGTGATTCATAAGGAAGGTTTAGGTATATAATTTGTCGAGGTTTTTTTTATTATCAGGGTGGGGTAACGTCCGCCGGGCCCTCTAGTATTTATATAAATTTAAATGGAAGTATAATAAGATTAACTGACTTATTAAATCAATAAAAAAATATACTTATTTATCATATTATATAGTTTATTTGTATACTCGGAAAATAATTTATATATTCTTAACCAAATGCTAAAGAATTGTGAAATAATCGTTTATTAACAATATAATATTATTATAACACAATAATCAGTAGTCCGGTGAAGCTGTCCTAAGACCTAGACCCTGCTAAGTCAATAGCGTAGTCAGTTCGAAAAAAAAAACACAATATTCAGAAAATTAATGTTGGTTGGGTTTTTTGATCCCCAGCGAAACTTACCTCGTTTGTAACTAAAAAAATAATATCCAGTTGAGCTTTGTAATTCAATAAACCTTGCTTGCGCTCGCTTATAAAATATTTCCTATTAAAGTAACTTGAAAAAAAAAATCCCTTTTTACTTTATACCTCAACAAGTGTACCTGATAAAACAGCTATCGGTATAAGGTTTTGTTGGGAATTAAATAATATCAAAATATTTCCTGAACTCACAATCTCAAAAATTAGCAACTTTTTCTATAGCCATTTTAAGCTATATTGTGTACAGGCATAGGGACATAAATTTTAACGGCATTCACTGAAATTGTGACTGAATTTCTATATTCCTTTTAGGAAATATTTCGTATCTCTATAAAGTCACACTTAATTCTTTATTTAATCAATTATATTCTTTAAATATATAGTAGAAAGGAACGGATTCTTCTGTTATTCAAATAAAAAATCTTCTTTAACTGAAAGCGATCTGTCCGATTTAGGTAAAGAGCTACATTTTCATATTGGATCGAGAAAAAAGTATACACTTTCTATTTTACAGTGTAACAAAATATCCTTGATATTTACAATAATCTAAAGGGAATTATTTTACCAAAATGTGTAAGCGTAATGTATTTATTATGATAGATACATGCCTCCAGTAACCCCGTCTCAGTGGAGGGCCACAAGACTGGCTGACTCCCCAGGGCCAGCGTGTCCACAAGCACCGCCCTTGCCCTCTCCTCGCGAGGATGCGTTATTACAGCATCCAAGAGCTCGAATCCGACAACTGGAACGATTGATGCCAGTTTTAGCGAATCAGAGCGAAGACTGCTTATATGTTAATCTCTACGTGCCTACGAACGGTAAGTATTCGGAAACTCATTTTATATAGAGAGATACAAATAATTATTTTTGAAGTCGATACTTCTTATGGGAGAGCTTGAAATTCTGATCCGCAACTATTTTGTGTGACGAAAAGTGGTGGGGGAAAACACTGTGTCCGGTAGAGTGTTGTGAACACTTGTTCTCGTCCGATCACCGAAGTTAAGCAACGTCGGGCGCGGTCATTACTTGGATGGATGACCGTTTAGGAACACCGTGTGACGTTGGCTTTGTCTTGTTTTTTTCAATAAAAATATTTCCTCGTAATACAAAATATTTAGTATTTCTATATAGTACTTGTTTATGTGACCTTTAAGTTCTCATAAATAATACTGATGTTTTATTAAAATGAAAGTTCAAACAGTAATTGTTAAGAAAGCCCCTGTAGATTCTACGTAATATTTGAATGATCCTCGATATTCGTTTTAATAGATGGGTTATGAATTTGTTAAGACTTCGACAGAGTACATAAAAATGCTTTATGAACCACAGTTCCTAATATATTTTTGTGTACTTTGAATAAGTCTGATTACTTCGAGTACTTAATATATCTGTATATATACAACGTACCTGTTTTAATAAATCTCTAGTTCTGTCTATACATTTAATATTTTTCAAAATTTTTATTTTTGATAACAATATAAAGGTCACTACTGATCACACTAAAATGTTATAGAAATGTCCCGATGTACTTCAAAATCGGATTGACTGCTTTCATTGTTAGAAATAATTTTACGATTTAAAACAAAAGTAGTCTTTTTTCTAATTCTCTGCTGATTTTGATGAATTTTGTACATGAGAATTACGAGTCATTAAAATTGATACTGTAAAGAAATTGACAATATTACTTTTAGATTTTGTAAAACAAAGAATAATTACATAAAGATAATTCTCAAACGATTTTGATGAAACGATGTACATGAGAAGTTCATGACACACTTTAATGCATAAAAATGTGTAACATTAAATGGAATACTAATTTACAAAAAATCAAACTCTTTTCATGAAAGTTATTAAAGTGATGTTACTACACTGGTTTTAATGTGATTCCATGATTGATAACATAGAAAGTTGTTAGTAATACTTTTAATATCGACGTAAGTATAATTCCGGTATTAATACGCATGTGGAGCCACATGCAAGTCCTAGTATTTAATAATCGGAATAAATAAATAAAATCTATACTAATATTATAAAGCAGGAGGCTGTGTGTATATGTTTGGTTGAACGCGCTAACCCCAGGAACTACTGGTCCGAAAAATTCTTTTAGTGTTAGATTGCTCATTTTTTTCATCGGTTTTTTTTTCATTTTGTGAGCTTCCACTGCGTGTTAGTGTTAGCATAAAGTAACTATTCCACGCCGTCGAATTCGCGGGCATAAGCTAGTGTTACATATATCGAGGTATAAGTTAAACGTGAAAATATTAGATAGATATATTTTAAGAACTAACATAACAGTACAGTACAAAATCAACGAAAAACTACACTTGTGGTTTTGATTCGCGGTAAACGCTCGCAGCTTTCATTAATCTCTTACCTGAGCGGTTTATTCATAATTTATTCACATAATTTCACTGTAATTTCACCCGCCGCTGAATAAGCCGCTTTTTAAATATGCAACAGGATGCATATACCTTAAGTACTTCTCTACCCAAATATATTTTTGTTTAATGCTGATGAACCTTCGTTATGTACAGTAGTACATTTAGTGCTAATTAGAGTTAATATGTGTGAATGTAACTTTTGTTTATGAAAAGTTGCTGTTATATCTTAGCAACACGATAGTGAACAAATCGTCCATTTTTATTTTGATATAAGTGAATAATTACTTCGTATTGTTAAAATTATTTCGTAGTAAATGTATCGTTAGGTATTAGAGTTATTATTATTTTATAACGTATTCACGACATATATTCTATTAACGCATGGTAATCGAGAAGGTAGTAGAATTAGGCCTTCGTTTTATTGTTTAAAATTGTCAGACTGGTTTTAGTGCAATTGAAAAAACATATTTTTTCTTATCACTATATATACGACATCAGAATTCAAAAAAATAATAGGAAAAATTTAAAGTGTCTTTTTATTGAAACTGCCTATTCTGATTTGCTATCATCTCGATTACGAGCGCAGAATAATTGTAAAAGTGTACGTTTTTCATGTTTAACCATTAAAAAATGTTCGAACAGCTCGTTCAATTGTAATGAAATTTGGTATACTGTGTCTTATGTCGTGGACTTAAGATATAATATACTGATATTATTATGTGTAACTTATATTCAATTAAGCGGGTACATTTGTATGCAAGGATTTTTTAAGAAGTCAGTTTTACTTGTTTATAATAGTTAAACTCAATTATCAGGTTGTAGATGTTAAATAATTTGAAGTAAAAAATCCTATTTATAAAAAAAATTGAACAAGTTTTTATGTGTTTCTGTAAGGATATAAATTTAAAAAAATATGTATTGAAGCAGTACCTGTAGTTCTATTCATAACAGGAAAGTTTTAAAACAGTTGGTGTGAAAGGCTGGTAGGTATAAAATTTCACATTTCAACCGTAAAATACGCAGTTAAACTGAGTTTAGTTTGAGAGTTTACCGTATCTTCCACTATATTTTTTTACGTTTTTATTATGTTATTTATATTAACGTTTTATATGAGAATATCGTGGCAGTAAACTTATCTAGCTTAAAGCCGTCGGTATGAACGATGTTCGTTTCATTCTCAATAACTCAGAACAATTCGGAGGACTTTCGAGTTCGGAATTTATAATTATAAAATTTTAATGCATACAACTTAGGGTGTGTGCAATTATTCATAGAATCGGTTAATCTGAATAATTCCTATAGCGTCAAATTTTAAGGAAAACCAATTTGGAGTGGGGTTAATTACGTTTAATTACGAAAGTTAATTATACACATCAGATATACATATATACAGTTTGAATAAACGGTTAGTGCCAGGCTCCCAGGTTTAGAAAATACCTGATTTCAAACGCAAAAGCAAGTTTTTACATTTCTTTATAACATGTCATAAAGGAATGACTTAGCTACAGATTCTTAACAATGGAGTGCCAGTTGTGACGATAGGTACAATCGGTACATGTACAATGTATGGGTGACGAGCGCTCGTATAAATATATCACAGATCAACCAGGTTAGGTAGTCCGAATAAGATCAGCTACAATTCGCTCTGTTATACGGCCTTAACGAGAAGTCTTTTTAAAAAAAGGAAATAAAAAAAACACATATTGAAAAATTAGCACAACCGTCGAACTTGAAGAATGGATGGGGATTGACTGACTGGATGAGTCATTGGGATGTTGAGGGCAGATAATGATGACTGGACAGAAAAGGCAATGTGTCTGCAAGAAGGAATGCAATGAGAGGTTATAACAGTTCTAACGTCTTGAGGATAGAATTGATCACATCGTGTGCTAGTGCGTGTTGTCAACCAAATCCTTCAAACAGGAACACAGAACAACGAGCACCGCTCTTTTTCAACAGAATGAAATGTATTCGGAATAAATATAATTTTTAGTAATAAAAAAATCGGAGGTAGTCATAAGGACTGCCGACAGAAGTGAAAACTCAAAACAATGGAATAACTGTGTTATCTTTTGAATTAATTGATTAATTATGGTCTGAACTATTTTTACTTCATAATTTGTATATTGCAATTATTATTAGTCTAGTTATCACATTTATCGGCACTACGAACAATAATTATATACATTTTTATAGAGTTCATTAAATGATCAAACATATCATAGTCTGCACAATCTCAATACAAAATATGAATATTAGATTTACACAGGCTTTTATACTACGCGTCGCTACTGTAACGCAATCCGTGCAAGCGCATTACGGCCGGTCACGCTTACTAGCGTGTCATGACGCGAAGTTATAAACTTATCTCCTGCCGAAAATACCGCTCAACGCACCTAAAGAAGTCTTCACTTTAGATAGACTTAAAATAAAACAGAGATAAAATAAGATCACAATATTTGTACCGTAGATAAGTAATATTTAGATGAAATTGTACTATTAATACATTAAAAGAAGACACTTTCGAAAGCGTGAAGAAACATCGCTGAAGAAATGAGCTTCAATTAAGGGTGTTGAGGCCTCAATTCCGTAGTGCATTGCAGTGCACACTGCCCCCTGCAAGCAGTGCGGAAGTGAGGTTGAGACATTCCATATATCGACGTGTTCTCATGCAACTGTTTTTATATTATACCAAAAGTAAGAAAAACCAATAGGGATCATTTTATGTAGCTGTTTTGAATTTATTTTTTGTGATGTGACTTTTTCTTCAATCTATCTATGTAATGTTGGTTACGTGACTCTACAGTAAAGAAAATTTTTAGTTAACTCATGTAATAAATGAGTAAAATATATGTATATATATGTATGTATATATCTTGATAATTTTTATGACGTGTAAAATTTGTAGTTTTAATGTTCTTAACTAGTGTTCCAGTGCCAGAGATGTCATGTTTATTGTGTTATATTATTGCACAGGTGGTGAAAGCGAAAGCGGTACTTCGAGATTGCCGTGTCTCGTGTTTGTTCACGGGGAATCATATGAATGGAGTTCAGGCAACGCGTACGATGGCACAACTCTAGCGGCTCAAGGCAACATTGTTGTAGTTACTATCAATTTTAGGTTAGGAGTATTAGGTAAGTATATTATTAATGATATTATTTTTATTTAAATAACAGATCAGACAAAGTTGAAAGCATATTTATAAATCAATTTATACTGTATTCAAATACGTAAACACTGACTGTTTAATCTTTCTCGTATTTAACTAATAGCCGTTTATAACACTTGAATATGTGTGCCACTGGACTTTATTAAATAGCTTACGTTGTTCGGGGTGCTTACAGGACTGGCTCTATTACGCAAACTCAGGAACAAACTTCGTAGTTTATGTAAAGTTTGCTTGAACCAGCCCTAACAAACATTCTTACAGCAACTTACGGTCACGACGAAATGTAGTTATTATAGGGAGTACCCTTAATACAAAAAATAGTTTAAATTGAATGTAACATACAATTTTCTTTTTTTTTAACTTGTAAGGAAGTATTACATATAAATTTTTGTTTTTGCTTGTGATTTGAAAAATAATTCTCGCTAGTAGGTACGTACCACTTCCTTCCGTGTAACAATATTATCAGTGTAATATAAACCTGATTAATCAGTTGGTTTCTTTATATTTAATGGACCACGCGTTAACCTTTATACATAAGCTATATCTATACATAGATATAAAAATGAAGTGTCTGTATGTAATGTTAAAATAAAAAAAATTAGTGATTCGGTATGAACTACTGATAACTAAAATGCAATTTTTAAAATTTTTATCGGTCTCCCTGTCTGTTTGTTCCGGGTAATCTCCGAAACGGCTGGACCGATTTTGACAGAAATTCCACTGGCAGATAGCGGACATTATGGAAAGTAAATTAGTCTATTTTAATGTAGACTAGCTGTAAACCGTGACTTCACCCGCAATGCTATATCCAAAACGATTTTACCGATTTTCATGGGACTTTCACTAGTAGATGGCTGATCTTATGAAAAGTAATTTAGGTTATTCTATTTTAGATTAGCTGTTACCCGCGACTTCATCCGCATGAAATTTAGCAAAAATATGTTATTCACTATAAACATGTGCGTAAAACGTGCGTTGTACTGGTCTCCAGGAATTAATATAATTGAAATTCGTATATCTGTATCTATGTATGTATTCTGAATTATATTGTCTTTTTGGTCATTTTGGCGGCCATTTTATTTTATTTACCGCACTTTCGATTAAATAACTTAGTAACCATAGTAATATATAAGAATATTGTATCGAGTTCAATGAGCACTATTTAAATTGTCAAATATTAAAAACTGATAACAGATATAAAGTTTCATATATTGATTTGTATTCAAGATTTCAAGACGTCAGCTCATTCATTGTTTACAATTCAACATTATAATTATTATTAGTAATTTTGAAGATGGAAGGGATCTTTCTAATAAGATATTAGACCATAAACGTATTACTTATTGACAATATAGTCTAATTTAGAGTAGCCTAAGTAACCCTCTGTAATATCAGCTATCTGCCAGTGAAATTCCCATTAAAATCGGTCCAGCCGTTTCGGAGATTACCCGGAACAAACAGACAGACAGACCGACAAAAAATTGTAACATTGCATTTTTGTTATCAGTAGCGTGTACTTTCCAATCAGTAATTTTTTTAAATTTTGATATTACATATAGATACTTAATTTTTATTATATGTATAGATGTATACGTTACATGTTACTGTAAATGACGTGCGTGTCGTAATTACAACTGTTTTTAAAGAGCATTTCTATAATTGTACCTGGTCTCATAATTTTATATTTCTTTAATACAATTACAAAAAACACGTGTGGTGTTGCCTGTGTGTACAGCTAGTATTTATAGAAAATCTCTGTGAATCATAATACATATTTTGACGGATCCTCTAGTTGAATATCCCATTTTATCTGCCATATCCTAAACCGATCTTCAATACGGTCCCTCCTACAAATCGCATGTTTAAAATGCTACGCACGTCTAAACGATCTTTTATACTGAGAATTTAACACTAGCTATTTTATCTATACTAGTCTATACTAATATTATAAAAAGGTAAAGTTTGTGACTTTGTGACGTTGTAGGTGGTAATCTCAGAAACTACTGGTTCGATTCCAAAAAATATTTTAGCGTTATGTAGCTCATTTATCAAGGAAGGTTATAGGTTATGTATCACCACGCTAAGACTAATAGGTGCTCCACCAATGAAGAATGTTTCAAAATCGTTTTTTTTTGCTTTTGAGAGCTTTCGCTGCTTGTTAGCGTTAGCCCAAAATAACTATTCCACGCGGACGAAGTCGCGGGCAGAGGCTAGTTATTATATAAAACTAAATATTGATGGGTTAATATGTCGTGTATTTTTTTTCTTAAATGAATTCATTATTGTCGATGGATCACTTCCAAAACGATATATCGAGTTTTGTCTATTTTAAGATTATACATGATTCTATATTATATATTTCGTTTAGTAACAATTCAGATAATCAGACCAGATCTTTAGTAACCTTATTGAAACCGCTCTAATCAGGAGAGAAGGTGATCGATGTTTTTAAATTTAATATATACAAATATTTTTCAGGTTTTTTAAAGACTGGAGCAAAAGGATCAGCGCAGGGTAATTTCGGCTTAATGGACCTGGTAGCGGGGTTGCATTGGTTACGGGAAAATCTACCTGCCTTCGGAGGGGATCCAGAAAGGGTCACGATAATGGGCCATGGGACCGGTGCAGCGCTAGCTAATTTTCTTGCAGTTTCACCTGTTGCAAGAGGTTACATTTTGAATACTATGTGTAGATATTGACAACGCTTCTGCTTGTAGCTAATTTTTATTTTTATACGATATTTTAACAAATATGCTGTAGATATAGCCTTATTGCTTGAATCTTATATGAAAACTAATGATGATGCGTTAGCACTTTTTGGACCTTTTATACTGGTTTATGTTATATGTATGCATCGAGTTTTACGTTAAAACAAAAACGAATTAGTTTCTTATTATTTATTAATTTAAATTATAAAAAAAAAAATTATCAACATTTGGGTTAATCTGCTTAGAGAAAAAAAACATATGTTGTTTATTAATTTTTAGCTTATTTTTAATATTGTTTATTTATTACTAGCTAGTGCCAACGGCTTTATTGTGAAAATGCCTTTTGCTACTTCAAGAGAACCACGTGTTTAGTCGGAATTTTAGTGGACTGCTTTTTATTGTAATTCCGTAATAACAACTTATCCACTATAATCTCTTTATCGTTTTTAATTTACCCCTGTCAAAGATGTCATTACAGTTTATGCTCTGCGAATAAGAATAATAAATGTAGCGTAAGTAATATTAGGTTAAGTCCTCTATTTAATAGTCAAAATCTCGTTAAAATCGATTCAGCCGTTTGACCTATATTCTCAGATAACCATGGCCGACATTTAATAAATATGTTTGGTTCTAAGTTAACCTTATGATAATGTAAATATTAATAAACAATTAATGACTTGTCTTTGAACATGAAAGTATATATAAAATGTTTTGTTTTTTACCTCAAAAGGTAATCAAATTAATTAATTGTCATGGAACACGTGAATGCTTGAACTGGCACGGAACCGCGGTCTCCGTAAACAGCATCCTTTTATGTATACACGTGGCATGACCACGGGTTGAGTATTGTCCGTAATTACACCGGTCCACGGTAAATTTCATTATTTCGTGTCATCATCCCGTTTAGGTCCTTTGTCACTTCATGCGAATAAAGGGTTAAATCAGACCCAAACAAGGGCAGCGTTCTCTCAAACATCAGGATTATAATAACAATAAAACCCTTCTTTAGAAATTTTAATAGATAATTATAATATTGGTACTTCTTTGCAGTAACGAAAACTAAACTTGTTTTGTGAAAATTTGAAAAGTAATTCAACTAGCCATTGAATATTCCACAAGTGGGAACGTACTTTCTTCAAACATATATGTAGGTTTCAATAAATGTAGACAAAACAGTGACACATAATTACTGAATGTAATCAAATGTTTTGAAGTCAATTAATATTGTTAACCTACACTTCTTAACATACGCTTAATGCTAGGTCTACCGGTCTACAGTCTATCTATACGAAAATAAGTTTTTTAATACGTTATAAGTTTTAGCGTTTGACCACAATATTATCTGACAACAAAGACGATGTGATCTAAATTAGTAAACAAAAGACTGATTAAAAAATCGACTTTTTTTTCCTTAAATATATTGACAAAATTGTTTGATAAACTTGATAGTTTCGTCAAAAAATTGGGAAATTTTATAAATTATATTTTAAAATTGAATAACTTCGAAACGCGTCGGTTTATCAAAAAATTATAAGATAGCTTTTATACAATTTACGTTCAATTTTATACAAGAAAATGATTTGGTCTAGCCTTTTTGATGAACCCTTAAAGATTTATAAAATTCTATACTCAAAAAAATAAGCTTTCCCATGTTAATCGTACGGGAAATTGAAATTTACCAAGCGGGATATCTTAGTATTAGTATTAAGGGCTGTGGCTTTCACGGGATTTTTTCATCATTTCGAATAATATTTTCGATATATTTAAGAGAGAAAAAATAGTTGATTTTTCTGAATCAATCTAGTAAACACGCTAAGCCTAGAAGAGAAGCGACCAGCTCTCAAGATCAGCTGCCAGAAGACACCAACAGGTGCTTGGCGACAGATTGCTAACTTGAGGATGGTAACTAGCCAGTTGGACTTACGAACAGCAATACATCTTGTATTATAATTGTAAAGGCATATTGTAAGGCTTTTAGTAGTAAAGGATAATAATTTTTATAATAGAAGAACAATGAAATTCAGGCATCAACAATTTTATTTTTAAAATTTTTAAATTAAAAAATATATTTAAACTAATCAATCAATACTAAATAATGTCTCTATTTTACGCTGTGATTTGATAATTATTTCTCATGTGTTATAATGATCGCAATTTTTCATGTTATGACAACTATATCTCTGATAAATATGACAGCACAATTTTTTATTGAAAACAGAAGACGAGAGCTGTTTATATCACATAGATGAAGGTTGACAAGTCACTATAAGAACCAAGTGATTTAAACTATATAAGCCAATAAATCTTTAATTCTATTTACTACCTATATATTTCTTTGAAAAGTCTACGCGTTTATGTTTTTCATACTACGCTATTATTGTTAAGAATAACTTTATACTCCGTGTATTTTTTTATAAAGTGTTTTAAAAATTATTATACACTGAAGTTTAGAAAAAGCATTTGTTTTAGAACTACTGACGCGGGTCATCTTATTAAGCGGATCGGGGCTGAGTTCATGGGCGCTCCAGAGGGAACCACTCACTATAAAAAGAAAGGTAAATCTTTATTTAATATCGCTTAAGCGTACATTACGTTTAAAAGACTTTTGTTTATTTTAAAAACAAAAGTGTTTATCGTGTATTCCAATTATCTTCTCTATCCATATTGATTATGTAAATTTATGTGGTAGAAAATATCTAAGAAAATAGGTACATAATTGACTTGCAGAGTGAATATTAGTAGAAAGAAAACTACATGAATTTTGATTAGCATAAGAATTGCTACTGTGGTGGCACATTATGTAAATATGATTGTGGTTAATTCAAGCGTAATAAAAAAAGATATGTTAGTAAACACAGAAAATTTCAAAGGATGCTTTTGAATCTATTGATTTTTATAGGTAGCAGAACAGACGGGGTGTCACGGAGATTTGCTGGAGGATGATTTGGCTCCTTGTCTACGTAACAAACCGCTTAGTGACTTGCTCGCTGTTAAACTGGATCCACCGAGATTCTTGCCAGGATTTGCACCTTTTGTGGATGGAACGGTTATAGTAAACCCATCAGCTGTAAGCAAAGTTTTGAGTAATTTATTAGTAATTTTATAAGAACCCTAAATAATGTTTTGTCTATAATAAGATTAAACTTTAATCACTATTAGCAATAAAGATATATATTCCCATCAGTCTGTAAGATACCCATTACAGAGCTATATGTCTCTTGCTTATGTTGTAAGAAAGATATGGATATAATTACCGCACAAGCTCCTATCGTGTTGGTGATTTGAAATTTCGAGAAATTCACAGTTCTATATAACTTATGTAGTGGTACTACAAGACCATTTCTCAGGTTCAGGTTTCCTTACGACGATTTCCTACTCTTATTAATTTAAATTAGTAATTGTACGCGGATTCTGAAAAAATTGATGATATTTGTCGGGGGTTCGAAATTGAATCCCACCGATCAAAGAACTGGACCGTCACGACTATGAAGATGTAAGGAAATCCAAGAGTTACATAACAAAAACGACTCGCAGCAAGGCACAACCGCCATTGTATTTTCAAGAAAATTGAAGACATTGCTATGCTTTAAAATATATATCTTATCAGGCTCCTCCGCCTACGGACAGCTCAAGACTCGGTGCTGGAGCCGCGGCTGTTGCCAACGCCGCCGGATATGAACTAGCTGACTTTTCTCATAGAGAACTCATGTTTGGTTTGACTACTACAGGTAATTCATAAATGTTGTTTACTTATATATTTCAAAGAAATCAACACCTATACATTCTTTAAAAAAAAGTACATGTCAGTTTCGCCATTATATAGCTAATAGCCATATAGCAGTATATAGCTAATTCAAACTCTTATAAATGACGTAAAATATAAATTTTGTAATCAATAAGTAAATTACATCATTTCACTTAGAAAAGAATTGGAATAAACATTTAAAATAAAAACAACTACTAATAATAACATACAATTACATAAAATACAAAGTATAAAACGATTCTGCTTGTCGTATCTAAAAAAATATAGAAATAAAATATATTCTACTATATTTTTTAAAATATATCAAACGCATGTTTCTTTATCATAATAAAATTACATACTATGATGTGAATTAGTAGACACTAACTCAGTGAACATCTGCAAAGTTCTTGAATTTAATATACCATTTTGTAATAAGAATTCCGTTGAGAGGAAATAAGAAATATATGGAAATGAGAGACATGCCATTCCGCAGAATCTTACCTGGAATTTAGCGCCCAAGACTTGGAGTTCGGCTTTAACGAGAGTCGGCGAGATCGCATTCTTCGTACATTCGTCCGCAATGCTTATTATTATCACCTCAACGAAATATATTCCACACTCAAGAACGAATACACGGATTGGGACAAGCCGGTTCAGAATCCTTTAAGTGTTCGAGATGCCACATTAGAGGTACTTCTATTTTTTTCTTTTATCAAAACACAAATATACATGAAAGTCACTTAAAGTCAGTTTCATTGCGAAAAAGCAATTGAAGCCTGCGAATAATCATGAAAATAACGTTTTCTGTTTCAAGAGATTTTCTCTAAAATATCTTTTATAGACTGCAATAACATTTTACGATGTTCTTTGTAAAACTAAGAAAATGCAAATGCGAGAATTTACGAGAGTAGCGATAAAAATAATCAGATAACCAATCTCAAGAAATGTGTTTTAGGGTACTTAGAAGGACTCTGTTATGTATGATTCTATTGAACATGGTAAATGTATTGTTTTTTTTTTAATTTCGCCACGAGATGATGAACAGTATTAGTTCAGTTATTTATAAAATATGTGATGAAATCCTCTATAGTGAAATGAATATGAAATAAAATTTACGATTAGTTTTTATATTTCTGCGAATTAAATCTAATTATCTTGATTTAAAATTACTAACTGAGGTGTACTATTAAAAGTTATATTTGATAAATTGAAAAATAATATTTCAGTATCCAAAATAATGTAATTTATTTCTTTACAAAAACTAATTCATTTAAACAAAAACATTTTTCTTCGTAATTTTAACTTTCAAATTCATTCAGTAGTTCAATTAAAATAAAGATATAATGAGATTTGATTTCTTTTTCTTTCTAGAATTCCTCTTTTCGATATGTGACATACCAAAACTGGTTTTTTGAACTCAGAACTATTCAAAAACTCTTTGTGGCGCGATATTTATAATTATTACATAGTATAAAACAACGTCCCCTACCGCGTCTGTCTGTCTGTCTGTTCGCGATAAACTCAAAAACTACTGAACGGATCTTTATGCGGTTTCCACCAGTGGATACAGTGATTCACGGGGAACGTTTTGGTATATAATTTGTCCAGGATTTTTTTTATAATTAGGGCGGGACAACGTCTGCCGGGCCCGCTAGTATATTATATAACAACTGTTTGGTATTCAATACTTGTTTCGAGAGATCAGTATCAATAAAAATAGCAATAAAAGTATCAAAGTCGAAACCTAGAGGCTGTTTTGGCATTTATTAATTTAACGAAGCGCGCCTCTCTTCTTGTCGCTTGTAAGATGTATCATGGACGATCTCAATTGAAGTCTCGACTGGTTTTTGCTACTCACGGAACGTTTCTAAGGTTTACAAAGGAAGTTAATGACGCTCGCTCACGCGGAATTTACGATGAGCCTGTTAGAAGGCTTTATCGGAAACTACTTGCATTATCAAGTAAAATATTAGGATGTCATAATTATTATGATGCTAGTAACAAAGATTTACGAGGGAAGATTATTTCTTATATTGTAGATATTATTATTTAGTGTTTATCCTGTTAAAAATCAAGAGATATAAAGTGTACGCGATAAGAATAATTAGCAATTATTCTCTTCTAGTAGGTGTTAATTTCCATTATGTAATTTTTTTTTCTAGGATAAAATATATATATTTAAAGTGTTTACCTTCCTTATCTATACATACCTATATATTCCATCCAATTGGAATATTGTCTAAACTTTCACCATTCAATCTATCGCTATTTACATTTGTAGCTGATCTTCCTAATGTTTAAATTGAAGTTTCGTCTGCGACAACAGCAAGACCAAAAACGCACGGTACATTCATCAGATATATCTTCTTCAAACACAGAATTCACATTGCGAGCAGTTTCTGCTGCGTTTAGCCCACTCCGAAACTCGTATACGAAGTCGCTCTGAATATCGTTATTTTCATCTTTACTCTAAGAGCTGAATATAAAAATAACTTAAACTTGAAAAATCAAATATCATATTTAAAAAATATATTATAGATCTCATATAACAAAAAATAGCTCTGAAATCTGACAACATACAGGTTTAATTTTAAATCGCTTAGTGCGTAAACGCGGTAATTTTATATTTATACTTCTAATATTAAAAACAAAAATAAACAAGTACCGCTAAGGATACTATTAATAAAATAACACTTTAAAATAAAAGAATGAGATAAATTATAATTGGTTTTTTATCATTTTCTCAAATACTCATTACAAATGATGAATGTATTTTACATATATGTATGAATATTAATTCTAGCATGCAGGAGCATAGTTATAGTCTTTATTAGGGCTGCATAAGTAGCGTGCGTAACGCTTTCTTCAACATATTTAAAAACCAAAAACTCCATTGTTTCGTTCTTTTTAGAAATGTCTAGTGAGCCCGATTAACTTTTATGATTATAATTAGAAAGTCTGTCGAGTTATTAAAAAAGTTAGAAAATCTGAATTACACTATTATAAATTGTTTTAGGTTGTACAAAAAATTTTGTTTATGGCAGGTTCTAAGTGATGGTAGAACAGCAGCGCCTTTGATCAGGCTCGGATATCTACACGCTTTACGTGGCGGTACAACTTTCTTCACACATTTTCATCATCTCTCACAAGACAAAGACTACCCTCAGGTAAGTGTGGTTCGTGTTAAGATGTGGATAGTAAAAAAACGTAAAGTATTAAAATTAACATCCGTTGCCTTATTCGTTCGTTTTTGTAAACATTTCAACTATTTTATTAAAAGCCACGAGTGTTATTTGATATTTTTAAATGGATTAATCTGTAATTGTACTTATAATTAGGTTATTTCAACCGCCGAGCACGATTTAGCAATTTTACACGTAATTCTTCTATCACGTTTTAATGAACTTAATTGCTTCATAAATCGTCGTTTTATTGGGTTGACTAAGAAGAGGTTCGAGATTCTTTAAAGCTCTAAATTTTAAATTAATTCTCTACTTATATAATAATACTATAAATTAAAAATATTGTTTATTCTTCCCCTTTATATAGTGTTAATTTGATTAATTTGAAATGTATCAATAGCATGCTTGAATTGCAATTAATAATGAAGAGTTGTATTTGTAAGTATAAATGTTCAGTATGAGCATTATAACAAAAAGCGACAATATCGATAGGGCTATCGAGATCGATAACGATAGGGATGACAAAATACACTCTAAATTTGTTTAATCAGGATTAACTTATAAAACGATACACGGGTGATGATGAAACATTAAAGTTGATATACGTGTATATATATCTTCGTCATATTTAGAAATTATTGGTTAACCAAATGGTAAATAGTATGTTAGGTTTATTGTTTTAAGATTTATTAGTAAATTTACCAAATCTTACTGTGATTATCTTAATATTCACTACTATATTTTTCTATACGTGTTTTAGAGGATAAAAGATAAAATGTAATTTATGGGTTTATTATAATATTTAATTAACTTTTCACTGACAACAATTTTTTTGCAAGTCTTTAACGAAAGGCAATTTTAGAATAAGAGGGATAGCGATTCGAGCCTTACTTAATAGCGATATACTTATACTAATTACCTTTATATCACATTCCTGTAATATAGACTCGGTAAAATTCGTCTAGTTTTAAATTTCATAGCGGCTTATCTCGATAAGTGATTTTTTTTTCTAAGCCGGTGGTAGTGTTGTAACGTCCCTAAGCGCCTTCTAAAGGCCCAAGTGGAATATTTTCGATTTTATTTGATTCAGAAATTTTATTAAAAACTATTATCTTAATAGATATACAAAACATAAGTAGTATATACCTAATTCGATCTCAAAATGTTCATAGAGATAAACTAATATAGCAGATTACTTTGGTAAACCCCGAATAATAACTTATAAGGTGTTGGTATATTTTATTATTTTTTATATATATTTTTTAATCCAGCGGCCTGGTTCCGTTCACGGGGAAGAGCTACCGTATTACCTTGGTATACCTTTGTCACTATCTCATCACCAGCAGAACTTCACGGCCCAGGAGCAAAGGGTCTCCAAATTTTGTATGCACTATATCGCCAATTTTGTTAAAAACGGGTAAGTATTTTCTACGAATATGTTGACTTCACAAATGTGATTGAATGAAAAAGATATGTTTGTGTTACTTGTTCGATTTCTGTGTTAAAAAATTTAGGTTTTGTAGAATATTTCTGATTTGTACGTATGAGTTTAAAGTCCATATTAAATATAACGTTATTACATTTCAAAGATTAAAATTACTTTATGAATTTATATTATACTTATCTATCTAGTTTACATTTCCCATCCTGTGGAAAAGGTCTCATAAATTTTAACTATGTAACAAAACAATCAGCTTTTGTCATTGCAAGAAGCTCCAAATTTCTGATAGAAATGAAATCTCATAAATAATGTGAGACCAAATTAATTTTCTGTCTGTCTTCATAAGTCGTGGTGGTATAGTTTGACCGGTGGAATATCAATCCGATGCATAAACCAACGAATTTTTTGGAATTCGCGTACATTTATAAATTGGTAACGGTGAAGGAAAACATCGTGAGGAAACTTTTTTTTTTTGTTAAGTGATCACCGTCGTCCATAGACACTAGCAACACCAGAGTAGTCGCAAGTGCGTTGCCAGCCTGTGTATGGGAGGGAAGGGATGGTGGAGTGGGGAGAGGAGGGGAGAAGAGAGGGAAGGGGAGGTGGGCCTCTGGCATTCTCGCTGACCGAACGAAACGCAACAATGCAAGCACTGTTACTTCACGTCAGGTTTCTGTGAGAGGGTGGTACTACCCCGGCCGAGCCGACCCATTCATCCTGAAACCAATAACAGCTTCAGCGTGGCCCTACCACCTACAAGAACTTAACCTGAACTCGAGAAATGTTCTTATGGTACGTGTCTTATTGTATGTGGGAGAAAATAGAACGGTGTATTTCTCAGAGTTTAAAATCGCCAATACGTCGTGGGCTGGCGTGGTGATTATGGTTATACCTTCTTTCGGGAAGAGACCTATGACCCTGCATTGGGTATCTTTCAGGCTGATGATGATGTCTGCATATGTAATACATAATTGAAAAAGAAACGAAGGCTAGGAATTTGACAGCGGTTTTATTATTTTATTCACGAGATAAATTTAATGCATGCAATTTGTATGAAAAAGACATCTAATTATGATTTAATGAGGGTTAAAGCAAAAAAAATCATATCCGAATCTTATTAAGACATGAGAATAAATTAACTCAAACAAAGTTCTTATAATGAAAACATACATTGTATCTTATAAGTTTTTCAAAGTATAATAGTTCAACGAAATTTATCTTTAATAATACTTGTAATTTCTCATATGAAAACATTGAAATTCAAACTTAGAAATTCTTATAAATATGCGTTTGACAAATTTTTCAAAATTCATTGAAAATTTTGAGACTCACGATTCTCTTAATAATTCAAATTCAATATTTTGACAAATATATATATAACCTTTTCCATAAAGTTTAAAAACTGTTCAAAAGTACTGGTGATATCTTTGAAAATTTGATTATGTAATAATTACCATTAGAATTAACAATTTTGCAAACTGTTTACAAGTAAAGAGGATTTTTTGATGTGAAACATCTGTAGCGGCGGGTCAAATTGATTGTTGACGTGGCGACCCGTCGCCACGGTTTACGTCGCCAGGTTATATGATTTTTAATTTTTGTTTAAATGTTTAAAGGATAAACAGTCACCTTTTCTTGAAAAAATTCTTTATATTAGATCATGCCATTTTCCTGTCTTAAACTATACCTTTTATGCACATTACCTGTACAAAATTCGACATCTGCATCCAATAAAGATTTTTAAATAATACTAGGTGTGACCGCGACTCCGTCCCCGTGGAACCTAATATAAAAAACAGTAACTAATGCAATCATCTGAATATATTAAGTCCATTTTTTTATCTACTTTCTTCTCGTACTTAAGTCGCATTGTCATTAAAATTACAATAACTTTTGATAGAGTGAATCGATTTTAATGAAACTATGACTAAATCTTACTCGAGGGTATGCTTTATGATTTTCTTGGTAAGGTTTTATCGTGAACGCAGTACTTTAGCAGTGATGCGTGTTCAAACAAACAGACAGATAGACATTTCTAAAAATGATAGAAATGTATTTTATTACTTATTCCAAGATACCTGCAACAATTTTTTTCACAAATATCTAAAAAGTACAGGCACGTTCGATTTACATTCTTATTGTATGTATAGAAGAAGATAGATGTATAGAATAGATAGATAAATGTGAATATAGCTGTTATTCGAAATCATCGTTCTATCACCAAGTAATCAACCATCATCATCATCTACCATCTGTAATTAACTTGCATCAATTTTACAACTTTGCCATTGACGTGTAATTGAGTATATTACTGTAAATTTATTTTACCTCTCGACTTTTGCGACGACCTTGAATAAAGTCTCAACGATCTTTCGTCTGGATAGACAAATTACCTATTTACGTAGACTAAAATATTTGTGGTCGTAGTCGGGAATTTCAAATTGAATTTGTTGTGAAAACAAATTCTCTCGATAAAGGCTTAATCATTTAAGGGTTTTATGGCCTTCAAGTAGTCTTATACTATACATAGCTTAGTTTATGTAATAAAATTATATAGTATCAATGCACACGTTGTCATCTTATGAAAAATAATTCTATGTTCTATCTACTTTATTAGAATCGTTTACTTGAAACGTACTGAAAATTATAGTTTTTTTTTATTGCGTTTGTAACAATACACTTTTGTAATTATAGTGCTTACAGTAAGAATAATGATATTATCTTATTTTATATACAGTTTTGATCTTTATTTTAACGTATTTAATGTACTAGTACACAACTATTAACTACTAGTTAATAGCCGTTACTTCGTCTGCGTCGTTTGTTATCTTAATGATATATTTAATGTACAGATGAATACACATAACTACCAATCGCTTGCCCCACTTCTCCACGGCAACGAAACAAATGTTGGTGACCGTCATTTGTCACCAACATTTTAAATGGCTCCGGAGTCCTCGAGTGCAAAGGGTTAATCAATTCGGTTGCTATGACGATGACACTATGGCCTAATAGGATACGTAGTAAACTACTGGTGGCATACTTATATACTCAGCTGGATCCTTTCTTACCAATAACGGGCAAAAAACAGTCTCACTCACCTGATGGTGGTCTAAGGCTCTGACCGTGAAGCTAGATCACAAATCCTTCGCAACGCTGTCCGTACGACATATATAAACGTGTCAACCGTTTTAAATATTATTGTTCAGCACGTCACTATGCACGTAATATGTAGTTCATACACGAACATTAAAAGACATGAGCAGCGCCATGAACACAATGTACAGTTTTGTGTATATTTAAGTTTTAAAAAGAAGTTATTATAAGGCAAGTCTTCTAATGTAGTGGCGAATGAATTTGTATTGGTGTAGTGGTACCAGCATAGCGCTATTGATATGTACATCGTAAAGAGACTTGTTGAAGTACAGTTTCCTATAATGGTGGCAGTGCAACGCATATAATGTACGCGCGCCGATTGGTGGTGAGAGTGTTATATACGTCATTAGCGGTTAAAGATTCATTAGTGATTTGGCAAAAACAACAACTTTAGACTGACTGAAAATATCGTTATAGTCTTTGCTTTAGATAAGGACCAAGTGGCTAATATTAGGTATTTACCTATGAAATTGCCGTTTTGTATGAAAAAATTTAAACGAATTTTTTTTATGCATTTTTTATTTGTATTAATCGAAGTAATTACCCATGCAATCAATGCATCTTTGCCAACGCAGTGGCATATTATTGATGCCTTTCTTAAAGAAATCAGCTGGACGGGAGGCAACAAATTCTGCAAAGGCATTTTGTACTGCCTCTCGGGTATTGAATTTTTTTCCTGCCAAGGAGTTATCCAAATTTTGGAAAAAGTAGTAGTCTGTAGGCGTAAGGTCTGGTGAGTAGGGCGGATGACGGAGAACTTCCAACCCCAGTTCTTGTAACTTGGAGACCGTCTGCTGTGCAGTATGAGGTCGCGCGTTGTCGTGCAGGAGCAGCGGAGACGAGCGATTGACCAATGCTGGTTGGAGATGTGCCAGCTTCTCCATCATTGTGTTCAGTTCTTCACAATACACATCTGCAGTAATGCTCATCCCGTTTGGTAAGAAGCTGTGATGAATCACACCGGCGCTAGACCACCAAACAGTGACCATCACTTTTCTAGGGATAAGTTTTCGTTTAGGGCATTGTTTAGGTGCTGAACCAGGATCCAACCAACTTGCTGAGCGCTTGCGGTTATCAAACAGAATTCATTTTTCATCGCAGGTAACAATGCGGTTCAAAATTCCTTCATTTGTGTGTCTGTTGAGCAGTGCAAGGCACGTCTCGTCGCGTACTTCGCGCTGGCGATCATTGAGTTCGTGGGGCACCCATTTGTCAAGCTTTTTTACATTTCCAATTTGACGCAAATGAACCAATATTGTTTTGACGCTAACGTCGAAAGTTGCTGCTAATTCAGCCGTAGATTGTGTATCATCAGCTTCCACAATCGCCTTTAATTCGTCATTGTCGACCAAAGTCTTCGAACGACCGCGAGGTTCATTTTTCAGGTCGAAATTCCCAGAACGGAAGCGAGCAAACCAATAACAGGTGGTGCGTTGGTTTGTAGTGTTAGCTCCGTAAACGTCGTTGATGTTGCGTGCCGCTTGTGCCGCGTTGCTGCCACGACGGTACTCATATTCCATAATTACTCGAATTTTTAACGTATCGATGATGACAAAAAAGATTGAAATGCGATGAAAATGTAACACTAATCAATAAACAAATGATTACTTTTGGAAAAAGAATTCCATGTTTTTAAAATAAAATTAATTTGAAATTAGCCAAACAAAAATTATTTTAATTTGAAATGGCTAGTACTGCAGAATTTCATAGGTAAAGACCTATTATAAAACAAAAAAATATCGAAAATCATCTAGTAGTTTTTGCGTAATGTATGTACAAATGCAGAACTCTATCGTTTTAATTATATACTAACTGTTCCCGCGACTTCGTCTGCGTGGAACCTTATCTAAAAACAGTGATTAATAAAGTCATCAGAATGTATTAAGTCCATTTACTTATCTATTTTTCTCTCGTGCTTATGCCACGTCGTCATTAATATTGATTTCTAAAAATGATTGTAATGTATTTTATTACTTATTCCTAGAAAACTGCAACAATTTTTTTCACGAAAATCAAAAAAGTACAGACCCGTTACATTTACATTCTTATTATATGTATAGTAGATATAGATATTAGCGATAAAATTGAAATAAATAAACTTAATTTGATATTAACAAATATTGATATTTTGGATGACTTAGCAACCCTAACGACCCGTCTGCAACTCCACCTCCGAGTCCAATGCTGGGTGAATCGATACATTTGGGTCCAGATGAGACACCATACTGGGACTCCTACGACACGATTAATCAACTTTATTTGGAAATCAGTAAGTACTTTATTTAAAAAATAGCTCCACAGGTGTTAGCAAAACAGCTGACATCAAAAATCAAATGTGCAGTTTAGGATCATTGGTAATGGAAGTATATAACCCATATACTGTGAGTGACCTGTTCATCATTCGCTGTTAACTATATAAAGCAATATAATTGCCATCTTGATCCCTTAAAGTTCTACATTTTAGCGTTAACAAGCTTCTGCCCGCGTTTTCGTCCGCGTGAAATAGTTACTTTGGGCTAACGGTAATTTTAACTTGCGACTTCGTTTACGTAGAAATTGAAAATATTTTTAAATATTCGTACGTATATATTCGTATGTACGTCACCCCCGATTTTGAAACCTTCTTCATTGATACTCCGCTGCTATTGGTTTTAGCGTGATGATAGATAGCCTATAGCCTTCCTCGATAAATGAGCTATCTAATAAAGATTTTTTTTCAAATCGGACCAGTAGTTCTGGAAATTAGCGCGTTCAAGCGAACTCTTCATCTCTATAATATAGTGTCGACTGAATTAATAGAACGTATTCTTTTCATATCAAAAGGACGACCTATGATTTACTTTCCTAACTGTTCGTTTCAATGTGTCTGTTCAACTTAATTTTAATAATTGTCTATGTAGGCCTATATATTATCTAACTTCATGTTTATTCATCTCCAGTTCATGTTTATTAAAGTATAAACTTTATTCAACTTCGTACATTTACAACCTGCATGAATTTAGTTAAAAGATGTTTCTAATCTTGAATTTATAGTATATTACTATTTATTTTTTTATGTTATGTGAGGCAAACGAACATGTGGTTCACCCGATGTTAAGTGATCAACACCGTCCATAGACACTAACAACACCAAGAGAGTCGTAAGTGCGTTGCCAGCCTGTGTTTGAGGGAAAGGTGAGGGAGGGGGAGAGGAGAGAGGAGGGGAAGGGAAGCGGGCCTCCGGCGTTCTCACTGACCGCACGAAACACAACAATGCAAGCACTGTTACTTCACGTGGGTGTTACTATGGGTCGGGTGGTACTACTCCGGGCGAACCGACCCATTCATGCTGAAACCAGTAATAGCTTCAGCGTGGCTCTACCACCTATAAAAGTAATGTCTTAATAATTATCTTAATATTATATACACTTCTTAATATTATAGCTAATATTTATTATCTTTTTGGAAGGTTCGGATACGTTTTTCAATTGGATATAATTTTGTCCATGGTCCAGGTAGTAACCCGGAGATGCGAAGCCACTATCGTGGACATAAAATGTCTCTATGGCTTTCCCTTATACCGCAGCTTCATCGACCTGGCTCTGACTTGCCCGATGCGGCTATGCGACACCATCACTTTCAAGAGGACAATGCTAATTATTATGAAGGTATTACACGTTATTTATAATAGCAGTTGCTTGATTTTTTTCTTCATAAATCTGTTTATATTCATAAAACATTCATGTATTCGAAAAAGGAGCATTTAAGTCACAATTACCTTACCCAAAGCAATATACACTGACTCAGTTTACAAACTAATAAAGTTGATCATTGCGGTGAAGCAGTTTACGAAATTCTGCTTCAATTTATCTTAAACTGTATAATATTCTATAGGTATTGTACGAGTACTGGTAATGTTGATGTATATTTTAATAATGAAAATAATGGTGGTATGACTTTAGAATACTTCGCTACATATTATAAAACAAAGTCCTCTGCCGCGTCTGTCCGTCTGTCTGTTCGTGATAAGCTCAAAGACTACTGAACGGATTTTAAACAGTTTTCACGAGTAGATAAATGGATTCATGAGAAAGGTTTAGGTATATAATTCGTCAAGGTTTCTTTTTATTATCAGAGCGAGATAACCTCCTACGGGCCCGCTAATATGTAATAAAAAAAATGTCAAGTTTATATAATCAATATTTATATAGTAACTAGCGGGCCCGGCAGACGTTGTCCCGCCCTGATTATGAAAAATACCTTGACAAATTATATACTAAAATGTTCCTCATCAATCACTCTATCCACTGCTGAAAACCGCATGAAAATCTGTTCGGTAGTTTTTGAGTTTATCGCCAACAGACAGACAGACAGACGTGGTAGGGGACTTTGTTTTATACTATGTAACTATGTAATGATGTATAGTCAACTTTTTGACCACTCTGAATATTGCTGCGCAGAACACAAATTTGGGTACAAATACGTATTATATTATATACGAGTATATAACATAGAGACAACTTAAGAATAAATACTTAACTTTAGATTCCTATAATAAAATTTTAACTTTGTTTTGTATTAAACTTATGACTATATTGTGCGCAAGTCCGAATTTACTATTTATTATATTCAGAGTAGCCAAAATATTGACGAGCACTGTTAATAAATGAAAAGTGAATAACTTTTAATGGTAAGATATATATATTCCACGATTGCTTTTTAAATAAGCTGTGTCATATATGGAAATATTTAAAAAAATATGTAATCTGTGATTACAGCACGGGTTTCAAAATACTTTAACCAAAGCAACATATTACGATTCCCTGTGTAAATGCATCTTATTATTTTTAGTTTCTCATTTGTGGTAGGTCTACATTGTCCGATGTTAATGTGATTATATTACCACAGCTTCGTGTGAATAAAATATGCAAAGTAAATGTTAAGGAGTTAGTTGTACTTGCAAATTATGTGGCGTGAATTTCGCGACTTGTTGTTGTTGTTGATATTAGTTTGCTATTTAATATAACAACACTGTTTCTCATTTCGTGGAAAGTTCATATCATTATTTAACATTGATATATCTTTAAATCTTAATAATACAAAACCTCAGGCGTTTCCAAGCTTTTTTCTTTTAAGCGTATTTACTGACTTAATTTTAATATGGAGCTCTAATCAAAATGTATGTAAAATGATACTAATCAGATATAAAAATGAATATAATTTTTCTTTAACCGCCGACTCACTTACCAGATTTCTTTATTTATATACGTTTCTATTTTTTAATCTTCAGAAACTAAAATCGGCTAGTTTCAGTAGACAACAAAATATGTACCTTACGATGCTCCTGCTGATTTCCCACCACGCTCCGCGTTTTGGGCATCACTACAATAAACAATACTTGACTGATCCATATGGTGGATTGGAGTATATATTATATACTGCAAAAGTAATTATGGAAAAATACCGCTTGAACTAAGTTCGTAATGCTAGGTTTTATTCTGAACTGACAAGAGTGCAACTAGACATCATGTTTAGATTAAAATCACCATTTGTTCAGTAAATAACTGACTATATTCTTCGAGAACAAGCTTAGTAACAATAATAAAAAAAATATTTTCCCTTAATTTTCATTGAATCTATGATATTCTAGACTAATTATAAAACTATGATACCTTCACACAAGAACTTATCTATTTTTGTCAGGTGCTGTAAGACCGCAGTCTATGTCTCGAGCGCACGTACCACACGTTGTGAACATCGAAATTGGACGATCAGGAGACTCTCGCAGCACTCCACCTCCCCGGTCATCTCCTCCAAGACCTTCTCCTATCCCTCCTACTCCGTCAACGGAATGCCCTCCTAATATTACAACTACACCGATCCAGTCAGATGACGCTTTGTTACGCCGACTCGCTTCCTCCCACTACCAATCTTATACAGCGGCACTTACAGTTACAATAGCTGTTGGTTGCTTCCTTCTTCTTCTCAACGTTTTAATATTTGCCGGTATATATCACCAGCGGGGCTCCCGTCCTCGTCACTCTAAAGACGATCTTGCCGAGGCTGGTAGTTCTTCTTCTTCGGATAATTATGATGGAAAATTAGACTATGAAGTGCACGCGTTCGACGGCAAAGGATTCGGTTTTGAGTGCAAGTCGGTGCACCTCCCGCGTGGTTCTGGCTCGAAATTTGATTTACGGACGTTATCAGATTGTGGCGAGCCGACGTTCGGCGAGTATAGTTGCTATGATGAGAAGCATCGTGCTGCTCGTAATTCGATGCCAGACGTCAGTGTCGGTAGTGCAATAGAGGCGGGAAGTGTTGTGTGCATTGATACACAGAAACCTGATATCCAAAAAGTGGATGGACGAACGCAAGACCCTACTAATAGAACTAGCACTTTCGAACCTCGGGTAGTGGACAGTTCAACGCAAGTTAAATTCGGTCCGGAGAATTCAGAGGTAGCGACTGAATCGAACGATTCTGAATCCGGAGCTGCGGGCGGGTCAGGTATACTAAGAGTTCCGCCCGCAGCGGTGACTCCAGTTCCGCCAGGTATTATGAAGAAACGAGTTCAAATACAAGAAATATCAGTATGAGGGTTCCTTGACGAGGCCGCCGAGATCGTTGTTAATAAAAGGACAAAATTGTGAATTTAATAACTGTACATAGGAAAAGTGAATGTATTTGTGAATGTCTTCTTGTACATAAATGTAATTAATTTATAATGATAAATAATGTATGTTTCCATTACTATATTGTGTCAAAGTAAAATGTGACTTCTCTGTCCTATTGTAAAAACTATAAGATTATTAATTACCTTGTAACAAATCGACAACTCTTCATTTTATTTGTAATTTCTTTAATTATATCCAAATTATATTTAATCTAGACGATCTGATTTAATTTAAATAAATGGCAACTCCCAAAAATTATTTGTTACTTGAAATTATTATTTCTACGTGTGTAAATTGAGCTTTTAAAATTGATATATTTCACATGTTTATTATACAACTACATAAATATATTTTGAATTAGTCATTTTTTTCCTATTTTTTATGATAAAACTACGCCCAGGCTATCGTTATACCAGAAATTATATATGGATCCCGTATACATAACGATAACCGTCCTACGGCCTAAGAATGAAACATTTAGAATGTGGTTATCTACGACTATATTTTTTTAAACATTAGAACAGACCTAAACTGGTACTATGAAACAAATTGTGAAACATTATAAATAATCACAATACAAAGAAACGATATAAAACGTTATGATATAGCGATTATAGTTTTCCATGGAATCTTACCTATGTTTTTAAAATATAAAGGAATTGTAGGCCACTGTATATACATCGTTTACGTGTATATGTGAATGTAACAATAATTTAGTCTAAAGACTATTAAATCACGTTTCTTGTACATACCAACATAATAATATCAATTATCAAATAAACTGTTCAGATATTAGTGTAACTGTAAATTAAGAATTGTCTCACGTACCGCATGTACTCTGTAATTTTTGTAAAGTTAATTTTAAGCGAGATGTATTGTTTTTGTGTAGTTTTTGATAAGTAAATATTGAAGAACATATTATTATAGAACGAGTACCTAGCGGAAAGTTAAGATGAATTTTGTTATATTTAAAAATAGCTCAGACGGACAGCATTTCTTAAAATAGTATCGAGTAAACGAGGTAAACAGGGTAATAAACCATACACAAGCTTGTAAGTTTAATATACATACATATACGATTCATATTAATCATATATTAAAAATAATATAAACGTATCGATCATAATGGATGGTTTTTTCAAACCCTGTGTACGCAATCAATTCGAATTCACGCACACAAATTGGTTAATTTTCTTTAGATTTGATCTTACTCCATAGTATTAATGGTAATATTATCATTTCGCTGGCAAAATCCTATAAATATTTTAAAAGACTTAAATCTATTTTTAAAGGAATAATAAAATTGAAGAAATAACTATTTAGTAAAATCAGTTTTGTCTAATATGATTAAAATATCTATTTGATATCTGAATAAAAATGATTCTAAACTTTCTTCAAGACCTGTTTTGTAAAATTTAAGTTGTCTAAGAAAAGCGTGACACGTGTGTGTGTATTATCAATACGTTGACAATGACGAATAACGTTGTTCATTTTTTTTTCTGCGTAAAAAAATTATGTGAAGAATCCCTTCAATTCGTCGTTATTTATGATATAAATTCCAAGGAACAACAAAATTGATACCTCTTCGTTGGTGTTGTGTGATGGAATTATATTGTTGACCAATGTTATTATATTCTCACCATTTTCTATCACAGTTCGTCTAAATTAAACATTGACTAAAGAAAAAATATATATCGTATTTTCTCGTGTTAGGGTACTCGTTCATACTTTTATCTTAACAGGAATTGATGAAGAGTATGTTACTGTGAGTGTATTAATTAATATTAACATCACGTCCAATATTGTGACAAAATGTGGTATATTTATTTATATAGATTTGTATTTAACATTATACGATTAATATTAATTTAACGTATGTAAATTCATCAAAAGTTTAATTTGGAATTCTTTGTATTTATCCCAGAACTAAACAAATATATCACTGAATGCTTATTCACCGTTATTTAAATTATGTATAAAGGAAAAATCTAAATAATTTACTTTTTATCTGTATCAAAATTTTCCATGTTACGAAAGAATACAAAATAATGTAATTTTTTTAACGAGAACAAACGATGTTATTGCAATTTTTAGTCGAAATGAAATAATTTTTCCTGTTAAATAAATTTTGATAAAGATATCCAGAGGCTAACCGTCACTGTTGTTATATTTTCATTTCCTTATGTTAAACTCGGTATTGTACGAACCTTTCGTATAAATTAAAAATGCCCACACTTATCTAAAAGGAATTCATTTTCTCTCATTTCTAAACATAAACCGTGTTATTACAAAAAAGTTGAATACGTATTGAATACTTGCTTTAAAAAGTTTGGATACTTTCGTATTAAATACACCGCGCTCGCCGACCGCTGCCGAGGCAAGATCGGGCAAGTTCGCGTTATCCTTTTTAGCAAGTCTAACCTAACTTAACCAACGTGAGATAAAAGGGCACGTTCGGCGAGCGTGGTGAATTTAATTCGAAAGTACACAAACTTTTTTAAAGCAAGTATTCAATACGTATTTAACTTTTTTGTAATAATACCGCTAGAGGCTAAGTGAAATTACTACACATATGTTTTTTTACAATAATTCGAAGGATTATTATTTATTTTTGTATATGTAAAAGTAAAGTGGATTATCTACACGTACTCGGTTATTCCATATTCTTATATTGTGCTATATGAATAGTTTAATTATTGTGTGTAAATAAACTTGAAAAAAATAAGTGGAATTGCAAAAATATAAAGTTATACATATATTTATTATTGTTATAATTTCACATGTTGTTGTGTATATTGTAATTGTGTTTCGTTAGCGTTATAGTATAGGTGCTGATCATCAACATTTTGTTACAATTTGGTGTTTAAATGAAATTAATAAATTATGATGTCGAATAAAGCATTATTATATACACTGATTTTTTTCATTCAATTACTACCCTAAAGAGAAATATTTAAATACCTCGAAAACTCAAAAGCAAACAAAGTTTTATGTATAAATAATACACTTGTAGCTAGTTTTATCTTTTTAATTCTCTCTAGGCTTTATAATTTCGCTGGAGCTTAAGTCAGTCGTGGCATACTTTTAACTAAATTCGCAAGGGTTAAGAAGTTCAAAAGAGTATTAAATGGAAATACTTGCTCACTAGGTGGAAAGAAAGTTCATGAGTGACGATTCCCGTTCGGAGCGTTCTGATAATTAGTTCTTACTTGGTGACAAAGCGACGTGGTGTGTTTGATATTAATCCGATGAAATTCGCTTCGACACAGTGATTAAATCGTATTTATGAGCACAATTGACTTTTTGTCTTTGAACGAGATCATATGTGTAACAGTTAGATATAATGAAACAATCTATTGCATAAATACTGGGCTTTGCGTGTGAATGAGTTCAATATATAATTATTTCGCCAAGTTTCTTTTAGTCCGACTCGTCACATTGACGCTGAAGCTAGCTGTCGTTAAAGTATAGATTATATCTATACTAATATTATAAAACTGAATAGTTTATTTGTTTATTTCAACGTGCTAATCTCACAAAGGACTGGCCCGATTTGAAAAATTCTTTCGGTGTTAGATAGCTTATTTATCGAGGAAGGCTTAGGCTATATATCACGCTAAAACCAACAGGAACGGAGCACTAATGAAGAGTGTTTCAAAATCGGGATTTTTTTTTCCTTTTGAGAGCTTCCGTTGCGTGTTAGCGTTAGGCGAAAGTTAGGACAAAGTCGCGGGGTGAAGCTAGTATGTCATATAATGATTAAATTTTAAACGAGGCTAAAGGCCGTTCTTGTCTTGAGATGAATATATTAGGTAATCTCATGAAAACACTATGCACTCAGTTAAGTGTTCAGACGTTGCCGGAATAGGCCCGTATGTAAGCTTGTTATGTTTGCAATATTGGAAAAGTTTACCGAAGAATACAGGATTAGGAAAGTTCCAGACAGTACTGAGACGTTGTGTTGGAATATCAACTTAACTTTATATCTGTAATATATGGGTACAGCTTAAGTAAACTCATGATGTTCAAGTTGTATGATGACACATATATATTTTAAATTAATCACAATTACAAATCAATTTTTGTGTAATTGACCCTACTGGTACATAAATTCTAATTTTTATGAATGACGTACAAAAGGTTTTAATATAATTTACATAAATTTTTCTGTGCTTGAAAAATCAAAATTACGAGTAAATAGTTTCTTTCACTTTCCATCCTTGACTATTTTGAATTTATATTGACGGTATATACATCTATTCCTATAAACAGTGTTTAAACTAACTAAGAACTACTACTACTAGAAGGTATAATATAGGAAGTGAATTAATTGCTTATTACAATGAATTATATAACATGTATTAAACAAGCAATAAGTATAATATCATAAAATATAGCCTGGCACGACCTAGTAATGAGTTACGGAAAAAGCGATAGCATAAAAATATTCTCCATAAAAAAAGTGTGTGTGTACTTATGTACACGCGTTAGAAGTTATACTTCTTTGAAGTAACAAGATAAAAAAAAAATCAAAAATGTTATCTTTCGCCTTATTCTAGGTTTGTAGAAAAAACGACACTAACAATAGAAATAAGGTATTTAATACATTGAAAGTTTTAATACAAAGAAATACAAACAACAAATACAAAGAAACAAAATGTTGACTATAGCTAACTTCAGGGTGTCGGTTTTTCGTGACGGTGTGCGCGCGTATCGTAATAACTTTAAGGTGTCGATTTTTCGTGACGGCGTGTGCGCGCATTGTAAAAAATTACTCTCATTATTTTTCCCTAACGCGCCAAAAGAGGTATAACTTCAAAATTCATAGTGATCAGTCAAAGAGTTTTAGAATTCTTCGATACTTAGATACGGATACACCAATAGATATTTTTAAACACATTTATTATAATTTACGTCAACCAACGGTGACCCGCGTGTTCGAAAATTACAAGGTATAATATCAGGTAAGTCCCAAAAGTTTATTTGGTAATGTAATAAAAACTTTCTACTTCTATTTTCGTGAGGTACTAACGAACGAGTAGATTATAAACTTTAAGGTGTATTTCAATTGGTTAGATACGACTGAATAGTTAAACGGTTACAAAAATAGTAAATTGTTACGGTATACGATATGAAGGTTTTCAAGCGCACAAGTTACGAAATAATTCTGTTACCGTCGGTATATGAGTCCGGTTTGTAACGAACGGCAGAGCGAATGAAGTGGACCGTGAAACCTTCAAATTGAATTTTAAGCATCCAATTTGTTTGCGCAATGCCGCCTGTAGCGGGTTATATCAACGCCGGCACCGCGGACCGCGCCCACCGCGCCACATTGCTCGCCCACGAGTTTCTACACTCGTAAAACGATTTTCAACAGCTTGCAACGAGAACTTGCACAGAATTTTTATGAATTATTTATATACAAGCACGTGTGTATAGTTACACAAAACTTTATTAAGAAAATATAATTCAGATAATATCCATCATTACATAGTATAAAACAAAGTCCCCCATCGCGTCTGTCTGTCTGTCTGTTCGTGATAAACTCAAAAAATAATGAACGGATTTTCATGCAGTTTTCACGAGTGGATACAGTGATTCATGGGGAAGGTTTTAGTATATAATTTGTCAAGGTTTTTTTTTATAGTCAGGGCGGGACAGCGTCTGCCGGGTCCGCTAGTTTATACATATAATAAGAATGTAAGTGTAACATGTCTGTACATATTAGATTTTTTTTTTAATATTGCAAGTGTTCAGGAATAAGTAATGAAATATATTTCAATCAATTTTTAAAATGTCTGTTTATCTATTTGTCTGGTTGTTTGCATGAACATGCATCGCTGCTAACATACTGCGTTCATGATATAATCATAAAGTATATCTTTGAGTGACATTTAGTCTTTGTTTCATTAAAATCAGTTTGGTCTATCAAAAGTTATTGTAGTTTTAATGACTACGCGACTTAAGTCCGAGAGTGAAGAAGATAAGTAAATGGATTTAATACATTCAGATGACTTTATTAATCGCTGATTTTTTTCATAAGGTTTCACGTGGATAAAGTCGCGGGTACAGCTAGTGTATAATATACCTTTTAGTAAACAACTAATTCTTCCTAATTTTTTCAATTTCCCTGTAAAAATGGTAGTAAACAGCGAATGTTCATAATGAGTAATTTTAAGCCTTAATGGATGTAGCTCTCGATTTGCTTTAGGCGAAGATTTCACGTCTCACAGTTATCTCTTATACCTCAAGCAACTCAACACATTAATTTTAATTTCGCCTTTTACATGCCAATCTTGTGATATTCTTGTAATTCCTTTTTATGCTTTTATTTTAATTAAATAAAATCATACAATTTTATAAATTAAAAAATTAGATTGAAATAACTAAGTTATAGTCCCTTGATTGAGTCAGTTTTGGTATCGAAAACAACTGACTTTAAATCACAAGTATTCAAACTTGATCTTTTTTTTGTAGAAAATATAATTGTTCCAAAAATACTAGCCGAATTGTGATGATGAATTAAATGAAGCAATTACTTACTCGCCTCGCTGGCTTAGCGATCCAAATCATATTTTCCAAATCTGTAAATTTGTATCATAGCTTCCAAGACGAGATCTCATGTTTTCTTAAATTTGTGGCAAAAAAAAACGGAGAGGATGGTGATTAAAAAGAGTAATTACTTTTTTACTTCGTTAGCTCTATGATTCAAAGTGAATCGAAATGAGATATTATGATTTATCTAGTATAACTTCTCTGTATTCGATGATTTGAAATTTAGATAGGTCTTCCTACGGTCAAAGAAGTGTACAAAAAGCCTTCTTTTTACGCTAGGACGCTCTCTCATTATATGTAAGTAGTTATAGTATGTTAGTAAAGAAAGGGTTTTGTCTTAGTCACATTAATGGTTCTATAAATCCGTCAAATGTTGATTGATTTCGTCATTATTACGGATCGTCCTAACTACCATCAATCTTCGAAACACGATCTAGAATTTTAAGGAACACTTATTGTTTTGCTACCCTAAATATATAACTAGTACGCGATACTATATTGATTACAAAAAATGTAAACGCCAGTTCGATAACATAAAATAAATAACAAGTTTTTGTAATAAAAACAAACCGATTATTTTTTAATACCCAATGAAAACACAAATACTATCTATACTAATATATAAAGCTGAAGAGTTTGTTTGGTTGAACGCTATGATCTCAGGAACTACCTTCGGTTTTAGATAGCTCATTTATCGAGGAAGGCTTTAGGCTATATATCATCACGCTAAGACTAATAGAAGCAGAGCACCAATGAAAAATATTTCAAAATCGGGCACTTTTTTCCTTTTGAGAGATTTCGTTAGCGTTAGTATTATATACGTTGCCATGGTAACGTGGTAAGTTTCTATCGCAAACATTTTCAAAGTTTATTTTGTTTGTCCGCATTGCTATTTCTAAAATTGTTGAACCGATTTTCACGGGGTATTCACTGGTAGATAGCAGACCTCATACAAAGTCATTTAGGGTTTTTATTCGCCTTCGGCCGCAGTGGAATATTCGTAATGCTTCAACTGATTTTCACGGGACTTTCACTGGCAGATAACTCACCTTATAAGAAGTAACTTAGACTGTTTTATTTTGTTACTCAAGACTTCGTCCGCAATATCCTTTTTTTTTTTTTTTAACGTGGGGAAATCCCTTATGGATACACCACCCTCTCGGGGGAGAGGGTGGGTTATGTCCGACTCGCACGGACTAAAACCCCACGGTGTACGTCTGCCGCTATAGTTGGGGCGGCACGAGATCTCTATAGACTTCATCGTGCCGCCCCAGCGGTTGGCCCAGCAGCGAAAGCGTCGCCGCCGGGCCCCGTCTTGTTAGGAGACAGCCGGGTACACACCGGCCGTCTCCTCCATCCGCCGGACCTGTGCAATGGGAAGATGGGCCCCCCGACCCATCCTCCCCGGTCCGGCTACGGGTTACGGTGGGAGGAGGCGATCAAACTGCCGCCTCCTCCTGCCTGTCCTCCGTTGGCGGAGAGGGTCACTTTGAGGATCTTGCTCACGGACCCTCTCCGCCGCCTCCTTCTGGGAGACGACTTCCTCGCAGAAGGAGGCCATTGCGTTCCACACATCCTCACTGCCGAGCATGGCCGCAACCACGCTCGGCAGTGACAGATCTTGGCCTACCGCCGCAGCCAGAGTGCGACGTTGCTCCTCCCACGCAGCACACTCAGACAGAGTGTGCTGCGCGGTGTCCGGGTCAACGCCGCACTGATGGCATACGGCGGTCGGCTCCCTGCGTGCTATCCGGTGCAGGTACCAACCGAAGCAACCATGCCCGGTCAGGACCTGCACCAGACGGAACGTCAGGGAGCCCCATCCTCTATTAATCCAATCCGGCAGGACCGGGCGGACGGCGTCGATCGTGTATCGACCGTACCGCGCGTCCGCCAGGTCCCTCCTCCACCTTTCCACCACTTCGTCCCTCTTCTCTCTTCTCCTTTCCTCTATTTCTCTGGGAGCTAGAGGCTCCCCCATCCGTTTCTTAACCGCCGTATATTCATATACGGCGGCAAGCACCTCCGCCTCTAGCTCCCAGGGAAGGGAGCCGGCCAGTACCATGGCCGCCCCCGAGGACACCGTACGGTATCCTCGTATCACCCTCAACGCCACGGTACGCTGCGCAGCTCGCAGCGCACGGATATTTGTGGCGTTGAGGGCGTCAACCCACAACGGTGCCCCGTAGGCGGCCATGGACCGAACGACCCCCATATAGAGGCGACGGCAGACGGCGCCCGGCCCCCCCGTGTTGGGGAGGAGTCGTCCGAGTGCCGCTGCCGCCTTGACTAAGCGCGGTCCGAGCCCCTTGAAGTGGGGCTCGAACCGCCAGCGTCCGTCCAGAGTGAGGCCCAGATACTTCATCTGGGTCCTCACCCTGACACGGACGCCCTCCACATAGATGTGGGCCCCTGGAGGCGGCCCTCGCCGAGGCCCATGGAACATTAGGGCCTCGGTCTTATCGAGGGCCACCTCGAGGCCCAACCTTCTGATGCGCCCGACTACAAGGGTGACGGCCTCCGTGGCCAGGCGCAACAACTCTTTTGTTTCCCCCCCTCGGGCTACGACTAGGGTGTCATCCGCGTAGCAAATGAGGCGCGCTCCAGATGGGAGCGCGCCGCGAAGCACCCAGTCGTAGCCCATGTTCCACAGGAGCGGACCCAAGGCCGACCCCTGTGGAACCCCGCATGCCGTATTGCGTTGGGCCATCTGACCTCTGGCGTCCACGAAGGCGACGACCTCTCTCTCCTCCAGGTACGCCTCCAACAGCCGCCGCAGGTACGGGGGCACTCCAAAAAAGCGGAGCGCCTCCCGTATGACACCATGCGGCAGACTGTTAAAGGCGTTGGCGATGTCCAAGGACACCGCCAATATTCTTTCACCCTGAGAGGTCGCCTCCGTGGAGACCTGTTTTAGGAGGGTCAGGGCGTCTAGCGTGGAACGTCCTGACCGGAAGCCGAACTGCGCGTTCGACAGATTCGGCCCCACTTCCTCAAGATGCCGGACGACCCGGGAGGCAACGATCCTCTCGAGCGCCTTCCCGGTGTCGTCCAGCAACACAAGGGGCCGGTACGCGGACGCGCAGCCCGGGGGGCGGCCTTCCTTCGCCATCAGGCACAGCCGCCCCGTCTTCCAGGGCTTCGGAAACTGTCCAACCACAAGACAACGGTCAAACAGCTCCCGAAGCCACTCCCCTAGATGGCCCAACGCGATGGCCAGCACCCGACCCGGGACCCCGTCAGGGCCGGGTGCCTTACGCCCAGTGGTGCGGAGGCGCTTAATCGTCCTCCCCATCTCCTCCTCCGTAACTGGGGGAGGGCCGATCTGTGCCTCCTTTACCACCTGAGGGGGAGGCATGGGAGGAGGGAGGAGCTCCGGAGGGTCGGGGAACAATGCTCCCACGACCCTCTCAACCACCTCCGGCTGGAGAGTCTCCGTTGCCGGGGGCGCCTGGCCGCGGAATTTCTTCCGGGCCAGCTTGTACGGGCGCCCCCACGGATTCCTCTCCAGCTCCCGGAGCATCTCCTCCCATGCCTGCTCTTTCGCCCGGCTGATGGCGACCTGCAGCGTTTTCCTGCAGGTCCTGTAGTCTCCATACAGCCGGGCCTCCTCCTCGGGGTCCCTATTGGACCGTCTCCGGCGGCTGCGCCCGTACAGCCGCCGGGCCGCGGAGCAGGTCGCACGAAGTTCCGCGATTTCGTGCGACCACCAGTACACCGCCCTCCTCTGTGGGCGATGTACGCTCCGCGGCATCGACGCGTCGCAAACCTCCGTGAGAGCATCACGGAGGCGGGCTGCAGACGTGTCGATATCGCTGTCCGGAGGGGACAGCGACCAGGCCTGGACGATGGCCGCCTCTTCCGCTAGCTCCCGGTCGAGGCGGCTCATCGCCCACCGGGGGAACTTAGCGCCCCCCCGGGGGCGGGTTACCGGCTCATTATGGGAGGTGGAGACCTCGAACCTGATATATCGGTGATCCGATAAGGTCTCCACCTCCTCCATCACCCTCCACCCCCGGACACGGCGTGCGACTGACGGGGTAGCAAACGATAGGTCCACTATAGACCCCCCGTTGTGTCGCACGCACGTGTAGACGCTCCCCCGGTTGAGGAGGGACAACCCATGCTGAGCTGCCCACTCCTCAAGAGCCTCGCCACGTGGGTTCGTGGTCACCGCTCCCCATGCCCTTGACTTGGCGTTGAAGTCACCCATTAGGACGATGGGGAGCGGCTCGAGCCGCCTCACGACCGGCCCCAGCGAGTCCAAAAAGGACTCAAATTCGATGAGGGGCCGGTTCGGCGAGAAATATACGCCGAGGGTCGCAAAACCCCGTGAGGCGACTGTCACAAATCCAGCGCCCCTCTCCCTGATTGAAAGGGGTATTCCACCACCTGACCATACTGCTACGGAGCCGTCCGTGTCTTCAACCCAGTGAGGCTGGTCCGGGACGCGGTACGGCTCCGCAACCACCGCAACATCAATTCCCCACTCCGCTACCGCCTGCAGGAGCAGGTCCTGGGCAGCAGCGCAGTGGTTTGCATTAGTCTGGAGGTAGCTGCTGTGGATATAGTCCATTGACTATCCCACGACAGCTACCTCCATATTCGCCGCCTTTAGCAGGGGCGGCTTCCCTTTCACATGGGGGGGTCGACAATCACCCCCCCCCATAACGTGGACCGCCGGCTTGCCGGCTTCTGCGCAGACAGCGCACCGCGGTTTTGTTGCGGTGCAGCTATCTGCGCAGTGCCCTCCCTCCCCGCATCGGAAGCAGGTCGTCTTTCGGTCTATGGCCGACGGACACATCGGCCGGGTGTGGCCCAGGCCCATGCACTTGAAGCACCTGAGTGGTCTGCTGTCCAAGTCTACAGACTACAGTCGTCCAGGCTTCCTCCGACGGGATCGAGGCTGCCGGAGGCGGCACGGACCGCGGGGTCGGCTTGCGGGACTCTGGGGTGGTTTCCACCCTGGGATCAGTTCCGGCTCCCTCCGTGGCGGACCGGCGCTCTAGAATTTTTCTCGCTGCCTTTTTTGGGCCGGGAGCGGCTTTCGCCTTATCAGCAGCGAGTGCCGGCCTCAGTACTTTCGGCGGCAGGAGACGGTTGTCTAGGGCGGCCAGCCTGGCATTGAATATCCTACTATCTCCTAATTGGTTGGACCGACTTTCACGGGGCTTTTACGGGCAGATAACTAGCGGGCTCGGAAGACGTTGTCCCACCCCGATAATAAAATGAAAACCTTGACAAATTATACCTAAACCTTCCCCATGAATCATCATTCTATCTACTGGTGAAAACGGCATGAAAATGGTAGTTTTTGACTTTCTTTTTAACCGACTTCGAAAAAGGACGAGGTTACTGTGTTCGGTTGTATGTATTTTTTTTATGTATGTTAATCGATATTTTCGTCAATTGTGAACCGATTTTAATGATTCTTTTTTTATTTTAATTAGTACACTATATAGTGATTAACTGCTACCTGTGCATTCGTCCGTGTGTAATTGATCAAAAATACGTTACAACCGCGTGAGACGTGTGCCTTACTGGACTCCAAGAATAAATATACATAATTGAAAGTCATATATTTGTATGTAATATGAATTATATCATCTTTTTGGTCAATTTGGCGGACATAGTTTTATTTATCGCGTTTGCTTCTACATAACTCAGTGATTATAACAACGTATAAGAATAACTTAAGTATATCGACAATACGGGCATATTATATCAATATAATAAAAGATTTAAGAAATATTGTTTCTATAATGTATAGCTTATAATTTTTATTACTTTCTTATATAGTGTTAGTGAGCACTGAGTTTGGTATATAGTAGGTTGAAGTTCCAGTTATTTTGCTGATGATAAATCCCATCCCATTGGATATACTATTAGTATTTATATATCTAATGTACATGTTACAGTAGATGGCGTTCGTATTGTAGTTACAAATGTTTTTGACAAAGCGTTTCTGTAACGTACACTCACAATTTTAAATTTCTTTAATACATTTTTAAAATGCGCGTGCGGAGACCCGGGTAACAGCTAGTCTATCTATAAAATTGTTTTGTTAATATTCTATTGTATAATTATATATTATATAATTATATAAATATATAAGTATTCCAGTAAAATAATATAGAAATTGGTCTTGAAATATTTAATTAGTTACATATGTGAAAGTGTGTTTGTTTGATACACTTTCACGCCTTAAATACTCATCGATCATGAGATTTTGCGCACACTTTAACTGGAGTTTTATCCTGATAATATGTACTGTTTCTGTGTGATAGATCAAATCAGAACTAACGCGAGCAAAATCGTGAACAAGGGCTAGTTTTTTTATTAGGTTTCAAATTCAAATGGAGCTTTATGTTGAGGTATATTAATAAGATTTATTTTTCAGAAAAGAAAAGTAATTAATTTTATTTCATAAAGGAAAATATTTATTACAGACCTTTTCAACGATCAGAGCCGGATCTTGTCTAATTAATGATGGGTATAACAGCTATTAATTTAATTTATGAATAACTTAATTTTTGTATACAATTAAGAAATATATTTTAATGAATAAAAATTCAATCAAGGTAGATTTTTTGCAGTTTCATTTAAGGCTTATTCGGTACTTATATAAAAAAACTAACTGTACGCTCCGGCTTCACAAGGGTGTACTAACGAAATCAATATATTCTGATATACATTTTCAAATACCTCTCCACTGTTTTCTGTCTTGCTCACTTTTTAAAAAGATATTTTCAAACACAATGTTCACACATTTTCTATCATACAAACCTTATGTGACATAAGAATCAGCTAAATAAGTGCAGCCGCGTTCGATTGATTCGTTTACATACTTGCGGCAATCAAAATCAAAATCAAAAATACTTTATTCAGTTTAGGCCCTAATAAGGCACTTATGAACGTCAAAGACTACCACCGGTTCGGAAAACAACCCAGTCATCGAGAAGAACCGGCAAGAAACTCGATCAGGTACCTTTTTTAACATATATTTCCAATATATCATACAATGCTTTTAGTGGATGCACAGAGAGGTGTCAATTCCAGACATCACTATCATTCACATACTGATCCACTCTATAATATCCTTTTGAAACTAAAACCCGTTTGACGTGGCGCTTAAATTTACAGTCCGGCAAATCGGTAACATGCTTTGGGACTTTATTGTAGAACCTAACACTATTACCTAAAAAACTATTACTGGTTTTGCTAAGTCTGAAACATGGGATCACCAGTTTATCACAGTTTCTAGTATTTAGATTATGCCGGTCTTTTACTAAATTCAGATTTTCAAAGTTTTTACGGACATACATTAAATTATCAAGAATGTATTGGGAGGGCCGAGTTAAGATACCGAATTCCTGGAGGTTATTTAACGCAAACCAACGACAAATTTCATTTAAAGAATTATTCAGATGCCCAACCTCTGAATCCATCCTTTTCACTTTAAATATTAGAGAAGTATCGTCTGCAAAAAGCACCACGTCAGCAGAGTTATTAACCACTAGCGGTAGATCGTTCATGTATATTAAGAACAAAAACAGCCCTAAAATGGAGCCTTGCGGGACTCCAATTCGGGCAAACGATCCCGCAGAGGTCACCCCATGTATGTTAACCTTCTTACAGCGATCTTTTAAATAAGAGACTAGAAGGTCGAGAGAAGATCCACAAATACCATAGTGTTTTAATTTAAGAATAAGCGTACTATGGTCAACGCAATCGAAGGCTTTAGACAAATCGCAGAACACACCAGTTGCATCCTGCGAATCCTCCCAGGCTCCCAATATATGATTTATGAGCGTTGCACCAGCGTCATTAGTAGATTTCGATTTTGTGAAACCAAACTCTCGACCATCCAGAAACTTTTGCACAGTAAAATATACTACCAATTCTTTATGCATAATCTTTTCAAAAATTTTACTTATCGACGGAAGTACAGAAATAGGTCTATAATTTCCAAGACTACTTCTGCAGCCTGTTTTAAACAAAGGAACCACTTTGCTTACTTTCATTAGATTAGGGAAAGTTCCTTTTGATATACACTGATTAAATATATTAGCCTAATGTGGTGAAATAGTGACAATTAAGGACTGTATTACTATTACCGACATACCCCATATGTCTTCGGTGTGTTTTAAATTTAATTGTTTGAATGTCCTTATTATTTCACCTGCACTAATAAATGAGAATTTAAATTTTGAATTTGTAGGTGCACTCATATTCTTTAAAAGAGCTGCGGCACCCTGGGCTGATGATGTTATACTTATTGTTATTTGTGAAGGTATATTAGTGAAATAGTCTTGGAAAACAGTTGCTACCTCTGAACTGTTCGAAATACGTACTCTGTCGACACTTAGATTAAATAAGTTATCATTTATTTTATTTTTTCCTAATTCTTTATTTATTATATGCCAGACAGTCTTGGTCTTATTTCTAGACTCGAGAATTTTATTTCATAAAAATTTAGCTTTGGCAGTTACACAAACACGTTTAAAAATTTTAGAATAATTCCTAACGTAGGCATGAAATGATTCACTATTTGTTAGTGATCTCTTATAATATAGATCATACAAACGATCTCGACTTATTTTAATACCTGTAGTTGCCGATTCTCTAAATTTTTTTACTTTCTTTACACTAATAACTTTTCTTGGGCAAAGTTTACTAAATTCAGTGCTTATAATATTAAATAAGCTGTCATAATCACTATCTGGATCTTTATTAATAAAAGTCTTGAAAGATAACTTTTGTGCAATATTATGATTTAAAAGACCTAATCTATTTTTGGATATAAGCCTAGTTGTTTTCTTACAGTCACTGCTAGGTTAATCACAATTTATTTTAACGAGGAGTCCTTTGTGGTCAGACCGTATCCCAGTAACAATACTACCGCCAATGGTCTTGAAGTTAGTAAAAACATTATCAATACAAGATGCAGTTTGAAACGTACATCTGGTTGGCTCATTAAAAAGAGGATCCAGGTTAAACGACCTAAATAATGATGTGAACATAGTGACCTCTGGCGACGTACTTAAAATGTCTATATTGATGTCACCACAGATTAATACTTGCTTATTACTGTTAAATATTTTTATAAGAATTTCCTCCATTTTTTGTAAGAATTGGTGAATACTTGATGATGGAGGCTTATAAATACAAAGAATAATTAATTTATCCATCTCTGCACAAGCCACTTCACAAATACGATCTATTGAGAGACTGCATATATCTTTCCTCTCTTTATATTTTAAATTATTTTTGAATAATATAATACAACCGCCACCGACAGTGATTGTTCTATTAAATACACTGGCAACCGAAAAATGAGGTACATTAAATATCATTTTATTAAGTTTAAGCCATGTTTCTGTAAACCATAAGATATCCAGTCTCTCTCTATTTAATAATCATTCTATATCTAATATTTTGCCGGAGAAGCGATTAATATTTTGGTGGTACAAAGTGATATTACACTGCTCCTTTGTCTTATCTACTAGTTTAAAAATTTAATCACAGTATCATTAGGTGAATTAGATGATACCGCTGAGTCACTTAATTCTTTGTGATCCACTCTATCAAAATTTATTGTAATTTTAATGACGACACGAATTAAGTACGAAAGAAACGTAGTTAAGTAAATGGACTTAATACATTCAGAATATTTTATTAGTTACTGATTTTACATTAGGTTCCACGCGGATGGAGTCGCGGGCATAGCTAGTAACATAAAATAATATTTATAATACTTAAGAAATACAGGCAAAATAGCAACAAACTTTAATCATTATCAATTCTATGAATAACTACTTTACTGTACTACTGATGCTTCGTTCCAATGAAAATACTTTGGTTACTTCATGGAAGCTTCTTGTTGTATCTGGATTATTTGGAGGCTGAGTGAATGCAGATATTTTCTAAAAAGTATTATGACTCCTCAGTGATAACATCAGATACAAGAGAATACCATGCCTTCATTCCGACTGCCTGCAGCTATTATGATAAAATGTAACAATGAAGATTATAGAATTGTTGAAATATGTAAATAAATTTCTATAAGTTATTGAATAATATGTTCTTTTATTCTAATTTTAAGTACCTCAACATATAATCAATTTAATTAACAAAATTAAGTAAGAAATAAATTAGACTGACAGTTTCTATAATCTTGCATTAGCTGGCAGAAGGCACAAACCGAGCGTCGCGTCGTCGCGCTGACCGTTACGCTTCTCTACTCTACCATATTGTAACAGGTCTAGCTTCTAGATTAATTCTACGCCCATTATGAAACTTAGCAAGGATTATTTACACACTATTACCTATTTTTACAAAAATATGAGTTACTTCAAATTTGTGAAATTATACTATAAAAAATTTAAATATGTTTTTGTCCAAGATTTTTTTAATAATATCCAAATATGTATAGTAAAAGCTAATTAGCTTCGTTCAATTGAACGAGGTAGGTATAAATTCAACTGCCTTAATTATTTTACTGTAACTCTTTAACACTGGTTAATGGGATTCGGAGTAATACGTGCGTACCGGTTAGTCGAATTTTTATAACCGTCTACTTTATTAACGAGACTATACTACAAAAATATATTGCATCTAGTTCGACGACATATAGGTATAACATAATGAAATATTGTTAAAATCGGAAACGTCATTGTTTTTAATTGTCTGCTTCGCCTGGAATTAATTCCATTACTATTTACCAACTACAATCCTTTTACCGATTTTATGATATCTCTTTTAAATATTATTACTCTCGTAATGTAAAATTATAATAGTTTTGCGCCTTGGATAAACTAAATACCGTTTTATTTAAATGCAAACATTCTGTTCCAAATTATTTTTTCTAAACTCGTACTCACTATTACACTCATTATTAGATAATTATGCTAAAGTAACATTAAAACGTTATAATGCTCTAGTTGCTATCCGCTGAAGATTTATTTATTACGTTTATCTACGCATTCATTCCAATGGACCGAATAGAACTCCAACGGGACGCATCGTGTCGCACTTATATACCTTTCAATAAGGAGGGTGGAAAGCTTTGGAAGTTTGAGGTAATTATTCGAATGATTCGATAAAGTTCAAGACGGGCGATACTTAAAATCCTATTGCCTTAGGTTCCCACGCTCGATGATTCATTCGTTGTTTATTTGTTATAACGAAATCGGATACAGAGTGTAACAATACACGTAAGTAGGCTACATAATTACCAAAAGGGCCTCTATTTGCCAGAAAGGTCTTGGAAAAATATCACAGGGTTTACCCTAGACAAACAACAGACTCAAGAATTTTAATTATATGTATAAGTTTAAGCTACTGTTTATGAAGTAATATTTTGTTTATGCTCATCATACTTTCGGATAACGGACGTTCCCCATTTAATTACTGTAGTTAGTAGAATATGCTTTTCTTACGTTGTGATAATGAATTAATTATTATTCAACGATGAATTTGATAATATGCTTTAAAATGTCGTCTACAAATTATCATTTACGGAATGACATTGTTAAGCTTAAGTGACTTAAACATTATAGATCAAGTTA